>JAKSZP010015826.1:0-238853 GCA_022478985.1 Massospora cicadina | reverse complement strand
GGACCCCCATAACAAAAGGACAATCAACACATGGTTTCCCATATGGTTCCTAAAAGTTAATCCTTTCACACATTCTGCATCCAAGAATAAGCCAGCATAACTCCCCTTCCCTACCGTCCTAATCTTGGTGATCCTGGAGACAACAAGAGGGACCTTGAACCCTTTGGGATGTCTTTATTTGTCAAATTTCATTAGGTCTTTTCACTGTATTGGAAGTACTTGTCCCCTGGTCAACCTTCCAAATAAATATAATAAATGGTTGGGTTTAGTAGAAACTATTAGTGTAAGCGTGGGAAGAGAAAAAAACGAACCCTCTTGATATTGGATCATTTCATATTTAAATTATGTATTAAGATTGGAAATTCAAGGTAGGCGTGTGGAATAGCTTGGTAATTTCAAGATAGGTATTATGCTAAATCACCCTATTGGAGCTCAGAAATTGGGGTCAATTATTAGGTGAAACGACTGATAGGACAGTATTGTTAGGCAGAACGTACCTTTTTATGGTAATGATATGATGTACTTTAACTAATAACCGTCTGCTAAAATAATTGCACCTTGGGAGACCTCCACCACGCCTATAAAAAGAGGGGTCCACGCTTAGGTGTTGAATTTGAACTGGCCATGGCAGGGGAAGAGCCATTCGATGGGTGCCCTGAATATGCTGAGAGGTCAGAGTAATCTGACTGCTTGATTTAGAATTAATAACTTATTTGTAGGTGGAAAAGTATTGTCTCAATTTATGGGGTTTCCACTGATAATCAGCCAGGATCTTTGGCTTATATATATCTGATTTTCATTTAATATAATAATATGAGATCAGACATGTAATTTCCCAATCACATCTGTTAAATTGGGGTTATTTTTTCCCAAAAACATTAATTTGCTGATGTCAAGGTGGCAATTTGTCCAACATCACCCACTCAAGAATGTTGGGGGGGAGAATAGGGCTGTAGGAAATGGTCATGTACCTGATTAATGGTAATACCTGTAGCTAAAGATTTGATAGAGTACTCGTTTCCTCACTTGTAAGGGGTGGTGAATGGTCCCTCCCATATTGATCCAAGATTTCTGCTTCTTGGAGTGATGCAATTATTGTAATATAAGACCATATCAGAAACTTGAAATGAATGCAGGGGAGCCCGAAGCTCATTGGCAGCTTTTCCCTCTTTAGTGACCATTTTAGCTAGTTTGTTATAGCTCATATTTAAGCTGAATGATACGGTGAGCTAGTGTTCTCTTGACTTTTTCAGGTTCTTCACCACTAGAGAAGACATCCTTAGCTAAAAGGGCAGTTATTCCAGGTTCTTGCCCATACAAGACATGGAAGGGAGACATCTTTAAGATCCAGTGATAGATAATCCATTATGCCATAAGAGCACTGGGTAGATATCGATTAAGTGAAGAGGATCAGAGGAGGCTATTTTTCATAAAATGGAAATTAAGATTCCTTTTCTCTTTCCACAGTACCATTTGTGGAGGGATTATATGGAGACAAGAAAAGTTGTTGAGCTCCCATGGAAGTGGTCAGGATTTTGACTACTCTAGAGGTGAAGTTCTTACCATTGTCACAGAGTAATACTTGGGGACAGCTGTGATAAAATGAAAATTTATTGGTGTAAAGGTGGCGGTGGCCTTGGCCGTTTGTGAAGGAAGAGCTACGGCTTCCACCCAGTAAGTGAATTGGTCAATGTCAACTAGGTTGAACCTGTTTCCACCAGTCGTCTGAGGGAAGGGACCTAATGCGTCTAAGCTAATGGTGTAGAACGGTTGTTGAGGGGTATTTAGTTAATATTAATATCAAGTCTTAAAACTGGATTGCTTTTTAAATGTGAGACAGGCATCCAAGACTTCAACAATGGTTTCCATAATCCCTTCCCAATAGTAACGATCCTTAATCCATTTATAGGTTTCTTTGCTCCTTCATGACCTATGGTGGAGTGAGCTTCCAGGATAGCAGGCACACGTTCCGAGGGCTGAAGGTTTGGCAACCACTTTGCCCCCACCTGCTTGCATAATTTCCCACTATTCACCTTAGTGTTGTGAGAGTGACGAGCTAACATTTTCTGTATGGGCTCACCCTCATCCTCATAATCCTTGAATTCATTAAAAGATCATATAACATTTCTGCCTTGCTATTATCCAAATGAAGGACTGGAAGCCGATTTAACCCATCAACGTTAATGTGATGGGTTCCAGCATGATGCTTAATCTTCATGTCATAATGCTGGAGCTTTAGAGCCCAATGAGCTAACCGATCAGTAGGATCCTTCAAATTCTGTAACCAATTTATGGAAGCGTGGTCTATAAAGACAATGAAGGTGGTCCCATATAAAAAATGGCAGTAGTGCTTCACAGCTAACAGAACGGCAAGGCACTCCTTCTCAGTTACACTGTAATTGCGTTCCGCTTTTGACATCATCTTACTTAAATAGAATACTAGATGATCTACACCATTTTCATCAAATTAGCTAAGATGGCCCCAACGGCATAGTATAAAGTGTCAGTGAACAGGATAAAAGGTTTATTGTTAAAAAGATTCCTCAGGATAGGACGTTGTCGTAGCAGTTGTTTCAACATATTAAAAGCGGCCTTCTGTTAAGAACCTCAATAGAAAGGGTGCTCTTAGTCAATAGGTGAGCAAGGGCTTCGCTGAGCTGGGCAAACTTGGGGATAAAATGGTGAAAACTCCCCATCATTCCTTGAAATACCTGAATATCCTGTAGATTTTAGAGGGACGCTTTTTTTAAATCGCTTTAACCTTATCTTTCATGGGTTGAAATCCTTCTTGGGAAATGGAGTGTCCAAAAGAATCCTATTTCCTTTGAAAGAAGGTAAACTTAACAGGCTTCAACTTAATATCTGACTTACATAACCGTTAAAACAACTCCTTCAGGTGATCAAGTTGTTTGTAGAAGGTTCGTGAGAACACTGATGTCATCAAGATATATGATGACACAAGTTTACTTCAGGTCAGCAAATGCGGTCCATCACACGCTAAAAAGATGCAGGTGCATTACACAACCCTTGAGGTAATCAAATTGGTTGGAAGAGACCCTCACTACAAATGAGAGCACATTTCTCCTGGTCTTCAGGGGAAAGGTCCATTTGCCAATAGTCGCTAGCCAAGTCCATGGTGTAAAAGAAGTTAGAGTTGAGGAGTTTGGCCAGGGCATCATCAATGCGGGGGATAGTATAGGTATCCTATTTTTGTAAGGTTACTCAACTTTTGGTAGTCCATAATTATCCGATGACCTCCATTTTTCTTTTTAATAAGCACAAGAGGAGAAGACCAAGAGCTTTGTGAAGAGACTAAAAACCCCGCGTCTAGCAACTTATGGAGCTCTGTCTTCATCAGCTGTTCTTTCCATTTTTCAAATTACGGTAAGGTCTGGACCTAATAGGATGGGCATCACCAACATTGATGGAGTGACACCACCTTTCATGTGTCCATAGTGATAGTCTGATTTGAAAATTATGTTGCTATATTTTTATACTAAAGTATGAACTTTTCCAGTTTGTCTGGGGTCAGCTCATCCAAAATATGAACGTTGGTAGGGTACACACCAGGTTATCCACGGGCAATCCCAAATCCGCCATAGAGCCAACGGTGTAGATACTTTCAATGTACTCTACCGGAATTAGGAAGCCTCTGCCAATCTCTAGTGTTTTTGTATGACCATGTATTTTTCAGTGAGTTTTCAAGCAGAAGGGCAATAGACCTCTGGTAGGCTGGGTCTAAAATCCCAGGCAGTACCCGAGGCTCCAAGTGGATAATGCCCTCAAGACTTATAATATGCAACAAGCAGTGGTGTAGGATTTGGGGCGAGATTTTAGCATCGCCCACTCGTTATTCACCAGGCTTAATTAATACCTTATCTGCAGCATAGAAAAAATGCTGTCCCTAGCATCCACTGAATTGAGAAATTTTGTTTATGTTGCTCCCAGAGGTGGGATAAGGTAAAGTAATAGCTGAAAAGGGGTATTTGACCAGGTAAAAGTATATGTGCAAGTTGGGTTCTTTTGGATAAGACTAAAGGGGCTTCATAGTTGATCATTGAAACCTTGCTTCATATTAATTATTCCCTCATACTCAATCATAAACAGAGTGCTGATGAGCATATCATATACAATATTGTCCAAAGTCACTACTGGGGCTGATAAGATGAGCTTCCCAATTTGAATGGGAAAGGAAGAATATGCCACAATAGTTCAGGTAATGATGGGGCCCATGGTTCCAAATTCTTGCGTGTTCTCCAAATCAGGCTCTAGCTTTATCTTCTTGATAAGCTTAGTAGAGATCACGCTAACTGGGGAGCCAGTGTCCAAGATGTCAATAATCTAGACTTTTTGTATGACCACTTCAACTTTAGTGAGTGTTCCTCCAAAGTTAGGTGAAAAAGCTAATATCTCTTGTGTAAGGAGAGTGTCTATAACTCTCCTGTTTCCAGCGTGGTGGTGCATGGTGCACAGAGCCAACACACGGAAACTAGCCATTATTACCAAAGTTACTAGAGCCCTGCAGAGGGTGCTGGAGCAATAATAACTCAAGGAAAAGAGTGAAATTATTATAAAAATTACCACACCAAAAATGACGCGGTACACAAAAAAGAAAGGGTTAAGCGTCCCAGGTTGGAGAGGGAACCTGGGCAAATCAATGGTTCTCTAGGAGCAAACCGTATTGAATGTAAGATATGGTGAATGTAGCATGAGACCTCCTTGATGGGGTCCGCGCACAGGATTGTTCAAAATAACATAAGTAAAATGGGAAAATGGAAAAAATGTTTATTAAGAAGTCGACCAACAAGGAATGTTGGTCACGGAAAACATTATTAAACTTTGTTGAGGAATTTCAGAGTCTGCTGAAGTGGTCCCAAGCACCAATCCACCAATAGGCAAAGACTACCATCCAAATTGGTAGAAAACTCTGAAACTGACTTCACTTGAGCAATTGATTGAAGTTGGATCTGACCTGAACGCGTGAGTTTGTAAATGGCTCGGGTTTTTAAACGCCATTCCTCGAAAAACCAAATTGAACTGTCTACATTAATTGAGTAAAATGTCTATTTTAACGCCTGGGCTGACGTAAGTGGCTGGGCGTTAGGACCCTAACTAGTATCAACCTGGGCATACTTGGCTGGTACCCAGCGTTGGGCTAAAGTGTGCTTAAGGTCAGGAAGGGCCTGAAGCTTTACTTTCTGGGCCTCCAGTCACCCAGCCTTATCCTTATGGTTGGTCCCCACTATGATGTTAATTACCCATGACATTACCCTCTCCTCCCAATGGGGCTCACCCCCCCACCAGGGGCTTACACAAGGGAAAAGTTTTTGTGGGCTGAAGCCAACTTCATGGCGGCAACGGTCAGTTTGAGTTGAGATCCAGCAGCCTGGGGGAAACGCTTGTGGAAGGCTTCAGACAGATCTTGGGCATGCACACATTTTCGCACTGGAACCCAACTGTTCTCTGCAGCGTCAAAACCCTTCCAGGATACCAGTTACTCAAGTCTTCTTTTAACATGGAGGAAGGCAACTAATTCTTCCACTTCCCACTCTGGTGCCCCATCCACGAGATAGGCCTCAGGAGTCTCTGGTGGGGGCCCTTGAACACTGTCAATTTTCTCTCTCATGATAGACAGAGAAAATCCAAGATGAAGAGGGAAGATATAGCTAGTATGAAGCATGGCCCACTTTTCTAACCACGCGGTAAGGGGCCAATCTTCTTTGGTCTCAGCTTCTCGCATGGCTGCTTGATAGGGATGTTATGAGCATCAAGAATCACGTGATCCCCTTCCTTATACGCGGACCCACTCGGCGCTTACCATCAGCATTTTACTTATAAACTTGCATTGCCGCCTCTAAACTTGTGGAAACCCCCTGGTGGACCTTCTTGATAGTCTTGGCAAAGTCCACCACCGCTTTAACCTTAGAATCACAGCTTGGATCCATGTTAAAGGCGGGGTTAAAGCTATGGTTGGCTAAAAAAGGGGAACAACTGATATAAGAATGCAAAGTGTTGTTGTAATTGAATTGGGCCATAGGGAGGTGAGAAAACCAATCTGAATGATCTGCGGCGGTGTAACCTCTAAGAAACTGTTCTAATCACTGATCACTCGTTCAGTATGCCCATCTGATTGGGGGTGGTAGGCAGCTGAACGGCAGGGGCGAATCTGAAGAGTCTTACACAACTCTTCCCAAAAGATAAAGGTAAGCTGGGTCCCCGGTCACTGAAAATTTCTTGAAGAATCCTATGAAGCGCAAACACATTAGTGACGAAGAGCCTAGCCATCTCAGCCGCGGTTATTGTCATTCTGCAGGGAATGAAGTGGGCAAACTTTGTAAAACGGTCCACCACCATGATGGCATTATAACTATCAAAGACAGGTAACTCCATAATGAAATACACTGATAGGTAAGTTCAGGGCCCTTAGGCCTTTTGGACTGGTACCAACAACCCCGCTAAAGGTTGCCAATTGGGTTTCATCTGATTGCAGATAAAGCACTTTTTACAATACCGTGCCATCTGAGCAGGCAAGCCCTCTCAATTGTACGTGCGTCATGTTAACTCCAACATCTTTTCTTTACCAGGATGACCAACGGTGAGTCCATTATTATGGTCTCAGATGATTTCCAGGCGCAGTGATTTAGCAGGAACCCATAGGCACCCCTGAAACCACACCATATCAGTCTTCACGTGATAGCCCCTAGGGAGATCTTCTGGATTCAAAGCGCTCTTAGCAAGTATTAAAGTATATTCAGCTGGTAGCGGCTGAGAAAAGACTACTTTTCTGAACAACTTTATTCTGAATTTTCCAGAGGTGCAAGGGCTGGCGCGCTAACTGGGGGAGAGAGAAATTGGGACACAATTTTATTTGGCGGAATTATTAATGGTCTGTTATGAACCGCTACCTCCTTGGGATCAGGCGCTAAAACAGGGTTGTGGCTCAAAGCATCCGCCAAACCATTATCCTTTCCCTTGGAGAACTCATAAGTGAATGCAAATTGGGCAAGGGTCTCATGCCAACGGGTCTGCCGTGGGGTTAGGACATGAGGAGCACGGTAGTACAGCAAGGCACAGTGGTCTGTACATACTTGAAGAGGTTGAGATAAGACATGTAAGTGGTGATGCCAATAAGTCAGCGCCTCCACCACTGCCAGTAAATCCTTATCATAAACGGCGTAATTCAACTCTGGCAAAGACATTTTCCTAGAAAGATATCCCACCAGATGATCTACCCTTCTTTGCCTACTTGTAACAAGGCGGCCGCTATAGCGAAGTTGGAGGCATCAGTAGACACAATAAACTCCTTTGAAGGGTTGAAATGGCGAAGAACAGACGTGTTTAACAGGGTGCACTTTACTACTAGGAAAGTATCCTCCAAAACGGGGGACCACTGAAGCACCTTGGCACCGCTAGCCTTGTATAAGAAAGCTGCCACCTCAGAAAGATTGGGTGTGAACTTATTGAGGAGGCATACATGTCCCCAAAAAGGTCCTCAATTTCTTGACCGAGGTGGGGGTGGGTCACTCACAAATAGCCTTCTCCTTGTCTGGAGTTATCATGTGTCATTGGTCAAACATGACGTTGCCCAGAAAAGTGACCTGGGACTTAAAAATTCACACTTGCTAATTTTCAGCGTAAGGCTGGATGCCTTTAACCTCTTCACCACTTGCTGAAGGTGAACTGCATGGAACTTCAGATCAGGGGAAAACACCAGGATATCATCCATGTAGGCAACCGCACTTACCACTAACAAGTCCCAATGCTGCATCAATGCGGCGTTGAAAGATAGCAGGGGCATTCTTAAGCCCAAAGGGCATGACCTGAAGCTGGAAGGTCCTTTTCCTAATACGAATGTGGTTACCCACTCTTGCCCTTTTTTAATCTAATTTGATTGGACGCATTGAGGCAATCCATCTTGAAGAAGACCTTAGCCTTCTACACATAGCGTGCAAGCTGGAAAACTAAAGGGATGGGATGTAGATCCAGTATAATGACATTGTTGAGGTTCCCATAGTATATAAATGGGAGTAGAGTACTATCAGACTTCTCGACAAAAAGAAGTGGGGAGCATACAGGGGAGGTACGCTGAGAAATTGCACCTTTGCCTAACTGTTCCTTCACATACATAACTAACGCCTCTTCTCCGAAACAGTCAATGGGTAAATGGGGGAGGATATAAGCACTAGATCCACAGTGAGCTTGAAGTCACAATCAAAACTTGGAGTGCTCAGGGAGTACATTAGCAGATGCTGCATCAAATAGGATTGCAAACCCTCCAAGCAAGAAGATATAGGAACTTCCACTGAGGGCCTCAGCAAAGGGGCAAGGCTACAAGGGTGAAGGTGGGGCCAGTGGGACAATTTTCCCTGGGCGTTCTCTTTGAACAAAGGAAAAACTAATGTGAAACCATTATTTAAGGTAAGAGATAGTGTATTCTATTTCAAATTGGTAATAACGTCAAACTTTCGCCACCACTCCATACCCAAAATGATAGGGAACAAGAGTTATTGACCGCTTTGAAGTGATCAGACAAGTGGTACTTGCCAACCTGATAGTCCACTGTCCCAAAGATCTTCAGAGTGGAAATACTTTGGGACGCCCCTCCCTTAACCATACCACCTGGCAAGTAACTCAACTCAAGGTAGTCGGCTAGGCTCTGGTCCATAAAGTTTTCAGAGGCACAAAGTATCCACCAAAATAGTGGTGCTGAGTTTCCCTGAAGGGGAGGAAAGGGTAGCAGTTAGTAGAAAATAACCAAAAGTCTCTATTTAAGGTAGACAACAACAACACCTTACCAAAAAATTCTTCCTCTAGCTCAAGAAATTTATCAGAGTATGTTTTGGAATCATAGAAGGGGGAGGGATAGTTGGCCACTCTTAATACTGAGGCCACATACCCCACCATGCCTTCTGCAGGTGCATATACTTTATCATATTTTTGAACGAAATTCTTTCTCCGCTTCCTGAGTGCCCTGAATAATGATAGGAGTCAAACAAGGGTTCTCAGGGGTTATTTGATATACCGGAATATGGTTCTAATCCAGGCCATAAAAGCTAAGAAACGGCTCAGAGGTTTGGATAAGATTATTGTCATAAAACGCGTTTTCAGATGCAAACAACCCTATTTCCATAACTGCAACGGAATACCTGACGTTATCCAAGGCCAACACCCCCAGGCCCATCTGCGCTGATTCCACTGGCATCGTCTGAACGCTTTGTTGAAGAAAAACTCGTTTTATTAAATGAAAATGATGTCTTTGGCGGTTATTTGGGGTTTCATGATTTTTGGACATCAAAGCAAACATATTCACCAGGTATGAGCATGAAGGGTGGATACTTTCCAGTTGTGGGGCAATTATAATAAAGCTGATTTGCTCCAAACTTCAGAAAAAAAGAGGAAACAGCGGTGAGGCTGACTACAGTTAAAGCCCACAGCCGGCGCCCACTGTTTACACTTTGGAAAAGTTATACATGGAAAAAGTTTTTGAACATAGAATTGAGGGGTTGATCAACTAATGTAAGGAGAGTTTCTATAAATCTCCTGCTTCCAGCATGGTGGTGCACGGTGCACAGAGCCAACGCAAGGAAACTAAAAGTTTTTACCAAAGTTACTAGAGCCCAGCAGAGGGTGGTGGAGCAATAACAACTCAAGGAAAAGAGTGTAATCATTATAAAAATTACCACACCAAAAATGACGCGGTGCACAAAGAAAAAAGGGGTGATCGTACATCGATGAATCTCACCCTCAGGTTGGGACCATCTAGTGCTAAAAAAAGAAAGGGGTAATCGTCCCAGGTTGGAGGGAACCTGGGCAAACCAATGGTGCTCTAGGGGCAAACTGGATTGAATGTAAAATGATATGGTGATTGTAGCATGAGACCTCCTTGATGGGGTCCGCGCACAGGATTGTTCAAAATAACATAAGTAAAATGGGAAAAATGGAAAAATGTTTATTGGGAAGTCGACCAACAAGGAATGTTGGTCACGGAAAACATTATTAAACTTTGTTGAGGAATTTCAGAGTCTGCTGAAGTGGTCCCAAGCACCTATACCAATAGGAAAAGGCTACCATCTAAATTGGTAGAAACCACTGAAACCAACTTCACTTGAGTAATCAATTGAAGTTTGGTCCAAACTTAAACGCATAATTTCGTAAATGAAATGGGTTTCAAACCATATTCCTCAACTAACCAAAGTAAACTGTCTGTATTAATCAAGTAAACCATACGTTTTAACACCTGGGCCGATGTAAGGGGCTGGGCATTAGGCACCTTACTAGTACCAACCTGCGCATACTTGGCTTGTACCAGAGTTGGTCTACTGTGTGCCTGAGGTCAGGAAGGGCCTGTCTTTACCTTCTGGGCCTCCTGTACTCCGGCCTTTAACTTAGGATTGGTCGCCACTATGATGTCATTTAACCATGACATCTTGAGCCAAAAGGTAGAGGTTAATTTTTGAGCATCCTTGGGGCATTTATCCAAGATGGTTTTCATGGGATGGACCCACTAAAGAGGTCAAATCAAACCAGCTAAGGATTGATCACCATCACTGGCAGTATCAATAACTTTTGCCCACCCTAGAATTTGGCTGAGGTATGTTTCCTCAGGTATCATGGTACCATCTACTCCTCCAGCGTTCAAATGATCAGGAACCTCTACTAACGCAGGTGCTTCCAATATATAGTAACTAACGTCGTCTTAACCCCCTCTCAGATTCATCCCCAAGGGTATTCTCAACAACTGGCAAGGCCACAATTGAGGTAGGGGGTAAGGTCACATGAGGTTGGATAGCTATCTTCTGACCATTTGTCTTTTCAAAAAGCCCTTTTTTATTGCAGGGATTATCCTTAGGGCGCGCAACTACCAGCTTAGCTGCAGGGGAAAGCACAGCGGCTTTGGTGTGCTTGTGCAGGAGCATGGTATTAACTACTTTACAGGTCAAATTTACAAGAGGGAATTGTATCCTTTTAAAGTCACACTGAAGAAGCAGTTTTTGCAGGGAGGATAGGCACAGGTGGTCTCACTCCCAACTGGTTAACAGGTGGAAGCTCCTCAATGATTAGAGCTGAAAGTTTCACCTCAGCTTCATTAGTTGTGGCACAAAAATGGAATTTAGTCACATCTAACAAAGCCTCTTTGATGTCGCGGATGTTTTTGAAGTGGTTAATTAATGAGATGATATGCTTGGCTAGAGAGGGTTAAAAGGCTAACCCAGTTACCATGGCTGCAATAGCATCATCCAGGGTTAGCATGTTAGATGATGACATTCTTTGCGCAGCAAGGTAATATCGCTCAGCAAAGGCAGTGGATGGTTCACCCTCATACGTGCTAGGCGCATAAAGGCATGTTTATCACTGTGTAGACTCTGCTCTGATCCGAATTCAGCTAAAAGAGCCGCCTTCACCTCTGCCCAGGTATGCAAAGAGGACATGTGAGGAACTATCATCTCTTGTGCTATGTGGTTTAAGCAAGGAAGGATATATTGAACTTTTTCTTATCTGTTGCGCTATACATGTTAGCTTCATAAAGACATAAAGAAATGAAGCAATGATCCCTTCATCAGAGTATACTTCTCTTTTAAAAGGGAGTTTGAATAGGCACTGCTCAAGCTCTTTGAGAAGAGATAGAGCGCTTACTAATTGCTTTTCCAAGGCAACTAAATGTGATTCACGTTGAAGAGGAAAAGTTGGAGGGCTACTCACATTTAAAGCCTCCATTTTAGACGATTTTTAGTGGTTTACAGGATAGCCCCCTGTAGTGAGCACCACTTTTTAGGAAACCAGCTATTTGAGTGCTCGTTGGTGTATACTGCTGCTGGTTTCCACAACGATTTTATAAGATGAAGTTAACATCATTTACTAAAATAAATAACTGGGTTTTTTAGAATCCTCTTAGTGTAAGCGCGGGAAGAGGAAAAAGATGAACCCTCTTGATATCAGACCATTTCATATTTTAATTATATCAAGGATCGAGGGAAATATAAGGTTAGACGTGTGGAATAGCTTGGTAACATCCAAAATAGATAATATGTTAAATCACCCTATTGGAGCTCAGGAAATTGGGGTCATTCAGGTAAAATGAATGATGGGACAGTATTGTTAGGCAGAATGTACCTTTGTAGTAATGATTTGATGCGCTTCAACCAATCGCCATCTGCTAAGATAGTTGCACCTTGGGGGACCTCCGCCACACCTATGTATGGGGGGTCCACGCTTAGGTGTTGAATTTGAACTGGCCACGTCAGGGGAAGAACCATTCGATGAGTGCCCCAGAATATGCTGTGAGGTTGGAGTAATCTGACTGCTTGATTTAGAATTAATTGCTCAATTTAGTAGGTGGAAAAGTGTTGCCTCAAACTTCTGGGGTTCCACCAAGAATAAGCCAGAGTCTTTTGTCTGATAATGTTGTTTTTATTTGGAATAATATCATTAGGAGATCAGACATGTAGTTGCCCAATCATATTTTCTAGATCATGGTTATTCTTCTCTAAATCATTCTTATGTTGAAGTCGAGGTGGCAATTGTCCAACAAAATTAATGAGAAAACAGGTGTCAATGCCTTTACTACCAAGGACCCTACAAGTGTTGGGTTATTAACCAAATGTAAGCAAAGTTCCTTTGGGCATATAAACAATAGGAGACTTAATATTTATTCAAGGAATGTAATGTTGATATTCTGATATGACTGTACAATAAGCCCTGAATATCTATGCCAGATTGGCTAAATCTACCAACCATGATTCTAGTTACAATTATTTGAACACCTTGGGATGAGGCGGGATTGGGTCAAAAAGATACTTTTTAGATCACTACAAATAAGGCAAAAAGTTGATGTTGACATATGACAATATTAAGTAGATTGCCTCAAACTAAGCCAATAGGGAATTTAAGAATAGCATAATCTTTTGGAGCCAATGAGAATATGGCAGAACTGAATAGTCTCAGCCAAAAAAAGCGGTATCAACTGAAGTTGTTGCCATATAAGTGAGATGAGATGATTGAGGGAGGAGGATTGCTAGTAGAGAAGTGATAATGAAGCGGAGAGTATCTGCTTATAAAATATTAGGTATAATAAAGAGGTTTCATTAGGGAAATTGCTCCATATTTTACTAAATTTATTAAGTGTGTTCCAAGGACTGGCAATCACTATATTGTCAAACAAATTGCTTAGTGGGCTTTACCTTGTGAAAACTCTTCTGGCATATATCAAGTCTAGCGCCCAAATTATTACAAAGGGTCATCAGAGTCTACTGGAATAGGTTCCATGGGGCCAGAAGGCCTTAAGGCCCACGGGGACCTTTAAGTCCTTTAGGTTATAGCGCCATTTGGGACCTTTGGGCCCCCTAGGCCCTTCGGGTTCTTCATCCCAGAGGTTTAATCATGTGAGGCTAGCTCCTGATAGTGTTGTTATAGGGTCTGTATCAGATTTTCAACCTGTTGGAGGCGCTGATTCCAAGCAGACTTGAGGAGTTGGATATTCTAATGTAGTTGGTCTTCTAGGTAGCCAAGAATCCTTCTATCAAACACTGTAATTTGGCCTCAGCTTCATTGATTAATCGTCAGTTATTGGTAATGGCCTCCCAGTTGCCATGGATGAAGGAGGAGGCTGAATTATTAATTGATGACATGGGAGGGTAAGGTTTGGGTGAGCGCCAGTTTTCAGGAGACTCTATGATGGTGAAACCTGAAAACTGGAGGGAGCGATTAATAGAAAGGTAAACAAAGCTCTGAAGGTAGCGCTTGGATCCAGGGTCATCTCTCCTGATGGCAGCTGGGCTGAGGTATAAAGATCCCACATGGTAGAGGGCACTGAAGAGGTGTGGAGCGGCTGAAGTAGGCACCCACAGAGTAAATGCCATTTATTAACTGTCAAAAAGTGTCATTAAGGTCATTTTAGTGAAGTTGATACTGATTTCCATCAACTGAGGGAAGGGAGAACCGGAATGTGACTCAAAAACTAAATTTTCAGGCTGCATGGATGGCAATTCATACCATAAGGTACTATCCATTAACCAACGCTTTTCAACTGATCAGTAGATTGATATTCATGACTGCTAGTATTACCAATTATTGTGATAAACGTTTACTTAGAACAGCTCAAAGACCTCTGTAATGAGCACCACTTCTCATGGCATAACAATTCTCTTGACTGTTACTAAGTCCAAAGATAGGCTTGAAACTGAACATAGCAGAGAGGTCAGAAAAAGAAATGATGGAGGGAATATAGATTACCTTATTGTGTTATAAAGCATCAATATTTATAGGGCGTGTGGGGACATGGTGCCTTAGGGACCTTCATGGCCTATAAGATCAGGATCTTCTACTGCCTTCAAGATTAACTGCCTAGGCGGCGCCCTCATTATACTGCGTCGTCCTCATGACCACAGAAGTGGGTGCGGCACCTCTTGTTATTTGGGAAGTGGGGATGGTATTTCTGAAGATAAATCATCAATCCTTGTATGTGTGATGCTTCCTAATTATTTCTAGTTTTGGTGATTTCAGGGTAAGGATCTATTTGCGGTGGCTTAAGAGTTGATCTATTGAGGCTCAATTTGGGTGCAGGAATTATAGCTTGCTCATCATCTCAAATCTTGACATTTCCATTAGGGTAACATTATTGGAAAGGCGTTTGGTCATCTCATCATAATTGGCCATCTCTGATAGAACTACTCCATGATTGGCTGATCATAAATTCTTTTGCACACCTGAAAGTATAAAAGGGGTTTTTACATAGTCTTTGGCAGTGGCGTCATTGTCTTTATGCTGAAAACTCTTTGTTCAACAGATATCATATTATTGTGGGTATTTCATCCCAACTGTATGGAAATTCTGAGGCCATCTGCATCTATAAAAAGGGGCTTGTTTCCTTGTCAGCCTTCTGGACTTGCATATGTAAACTTGAGGTGCTTATATACTGGTGGGGTTCTTTCCAGAGGGCTAAATTTTTTCCCAATATATCTGTGGTATCTTACATGACATTAATTATCTTAATATTATTAAAAACTTTTATGTAACTATTTTCATTAGTCTTCCATCTGAGAAGTCCTTAATTATACATAAAGCTAATGTTGACTTTTTTATGCCCTCAAATAATCCAAACTATAATTTGTTCAACTTATTTTTATCCAAAGCCATGGGTGTCACGATAGCCAAACGTATCACTTATGTAAGGTCAAAATAGTTGGCCATATCAGATAATGTATGCTTTAGCTTGGATTTTCCAAATGATAGTATTGGCGTATATTAGGGTTTGTAATCCTATCTGTATTTTTTAAAATCTCCAATACTGTAAAGGCGTCATTTCAAACTTGATTCAAGTGCATAATATAAAACTTCTAAACAAGCTTTTCATCTATATAGTTAGCCAAATGGTTATTTACCAGTGGATAAGTAATGGCTTAAATTATAGGCAATTTCTGCCAAAGATAAACAAGTTGCCTGACTGGAAGTTTTACTGGCTATGAGCTTCTTCAAAGTAGTTACTACAGTACCACTTATCATTTTGACCATTCCATTTGTTTCAGATAGTAAGGCGTCGCCAGTACTCCTTGTATCATCATCTACTTTTTTAGTCTTGGTATTATGCGTGTTGTGAAGTTGACACTGCTATTTATGAATGACTCTAGGTCAAATATGCTGATGAATTAACTGCTTTATTATCAAACTGTAGTGCTACTGGCATTTACTTTGGCTAGAGCACGCACCTCTGATCAATGAGTCCATTGTTTGATATCCATAATAATGCAACAACTTCCTTCAATCCTAATATTAATGGCTATTTATGACAGTAGGTATTTTGTGCATTTATTAAAAAACCATTAGTCAGAAAGTGGTTGCTTTCTTATAATTCTTGTGAACTGGAACATTAACATCATTTAAATGTTTCCATGACATCAAAGTAAACAATTCCTATAGTACACCTGACAAATTATGCTATAAGATTTTTGTATGCCTCCATGTCCAGTTAAATTATATGAATTAATGATCAGCTCATTTAAAAGGCTTTGAAAATTTACTAAGTTTCCTTTAACTAATATAGGTAAGTGGTCTTTGATAATTTTTGTTTTCCAGTACTTGTTTAATTCTTGCTGAACTTCCAGTAGTTAGTCCAGGATTTTTGACAATCATACAAACATTTTAGATTGTCTGATTCTCTTTATAGAACCAGGACTACTGGCAATTGATAAAGGTCATATGCATTTTGATGTGCAGTACAAGCGTAACCTAAAATCTCTAAATTGTACGTGTGCAATATTAAGGGTCAATGTTACAATCTTTATTCACCCTCTTTTTAGAGCTTGCAGCCATTTGAGAAAAGAACGATCTGTAACCACCTTTATATGCAAACCATACTTATATTCTTTATGGATTTTTCAGTTTGTTGGCCAGTAGTCCATCAAAGGCTAGACAATTATGAGTTGAACTAGCACCAGCAGCTTCCTAGTGGTAATTAGTCACTAGGGAGGTCTTCGCTTTTACTTTTCTTAGCAGGAAGTTCTGCTGCTAAGTCAATAATAAATACTATGGCGTAGATTGACACAAGAGAAAATAAAGCGTAAATTTTATGAATTGATTAATTAAATTAATTAATCAGGATAACTATAGTATACAAGGGGGTAAGCTCTCATCATGGATATCAACCCTCAAAATCAGCAAATCTTCCACATTACCTCAAGTCAGTTTTGTTTTAAGTTCAGGAAGGAGTTTACAGCGTAAAGAGGAATATGATTTGCTATCCTAGACCTTTATAATGAAGAAGTAAATTTTAACACTTATATTGAAGGTATAATAAGTAAAATTCTATTAGGGATAGGCGAGATAAGGCTAGATCAATGCCTTAGTTAATATTAACCGTAAAGAACTTAATGGGAAGTCATCCTGGATTTATTTAATGAGGATTTCTTGTGTTAAATCGTTAAATGATATCTAAATTAATATTTCTAATAGTTTAATGCCATAAACCATTTAAAGCAATGATTGATAAAAATATGTAGGCTGAGATTGCCTAAATAGATATTTGATTCAAAAAACTTAAAGTTGAGGATTTTTACCTACGAGGTATAATACTGATGTATACTCTGAACTTTTTAAAAAGCTTTTATCACTTCAAGGCATTAACGCTCTGTCACATTAAAATTTCGCATCAGTTTGCTCAGTGTTTGACTCACATATACTAAAGAGTGTTTGTTGTCAAACTCTTCCATCTGACTCAATATGAAACCAGATGCCATTACAGTGTCATCTGGATGTAATTGAAAGGGTAATATAAATCACTATTTTACAAGATT
Organism: Massospora cicadina; assembly: GCA_022478985.1. Taxonomy (NCBI): domain Eukaryota; kingdom Fungi; phylum Entomophthoromycota; class Entomophthoromycetes; order Entomophthorales; family Entomophthoraceae; genus Massospora; species Massospora cicadina. The sequence goes on along the minus strand of JAKSZP010015826.1, from coordinate 221,568 downwards.
AATTTTATCATTAAATACATTATAAGTTCATTGAATGAGGTATGTGATTTTTTATTACACTTAAAGCCTCTCTCTGGATTCTTCAGTAGCTGGAAGAGTGGTTCATATTTGGAAGCAATGTTCTTTAAGAAACTGCATCAATAACAAACCAGTCCTAAAAATATTTGATCAAAAAGATATTTTTGGTCTTTAAATGATCAAATTGTCTCAATATTAGTTTTTTTGAGCATAAATTACTGACACCTAAAAATTTATATCCTCAATTTCTTTCTTGAAGAAGTGAATTTTCTGAGGGTCTAACTTTATGGTTGAAGCTGATAATCGCTAGAAACCGCTTCCAAGCGTTCAAGGTGATCTGTAAATGTATGACTAAAAGCATTGATTTCATCTTGGTAAAATAAGGACGCTTGACAATTAAGGTCACCTAATATGGCATCCAATGCCTGTTGGAAGTAGTTATCACATTGCAAAGACTTTTTGGAATATGCATCAATTGATATAGTCCTTAGCTACTAATTATCATAAAAAATTTCATAATATTTCTTTTGTAGAACAATCTGTTTTTACCTTGGTATAAGGACATGGCTGAAAAAGATTGAGCCCCTCTTAGGTGATACAAAGGATTGTTTCCATGGCAATGTACTTGATTCCTTCTTTGTTATTTTATATAGCTATCAGAAATCTATAATAACTTATTTGGACTCATATTTCTTCTTAAAAATTATAATTAGATTTTCTCATTGATTTGAGGATGGCACCAGTAATCCACGTTTAATTAGTTTTCCAATTTTATCAGCAATTACATCCTCACATTCTCACAATTGTCTGATTGTTCTCATTTAAATCTAATGTTTAATACCCAACTTTAAACTTATAAATTATCCCTTTGGCACATCAGGTGTCATAATTGTCTTGTGCAAACATCTCATAATAATCTACAACAAATTTAAAGATCCCAAACCTCTGACATTCTGAAATCCTGATAAGTTTTATTCAATCATATATCACAAAAAACCTTAGATTTAAGATCATCTGGTAATTAAATCTCATTTAGCTGATCAAAGTCTTAAAAGGATATAAACTACTCAGTGGAATCAGGTGGGAATATGCTACATTTTTACAAATATATATATTGGCTATTTAATATGCCAGCAACCAACAATAAACTTTACCATGGCAGAAATCAAATCCCAGGAGTGACATATAATCTAAATATAAACTTTTTATAGTGAATGAACATCTTTATACAAATGTTCAGAAGCTTTCAATGCAAGGATTTTTTAAACAATGCTTTTCTCTATAGAATTAGCAAATATTGGATTCACGCCATTAAAGCATTTCCTCAGCACTCTAAAATTTTTCAGGCAGTTTTTGGAGTGACAACATCTGACAATACTTGAATGACATAATACCTCCGCATATATTAGAATGATATAATCATTCCTCATGTTATGAAGTGGTATCCCACTTCTGTTATAAAACATCTACAAAGTTTGACCAATATTTTTGAATTTACTTTAAAATAAAACCAAACCATATACTGTTGCATGAAGTTGATGCCAATTAGTATCTTGTAGTGTTGGTTTAGTAAAACAATTGCTGGTTTAAAACAATTAGTGATTTAAAATAAAAAGACAAAACCCTGTATAGTCCTTTAGAAGCTTTAGTTTGTAGACCGCATTTCCACAGCCCTTCTTATGGTCCAGTTATAGTGCAAGGCTTAAATAATTTAATGACTTCGTGGATACAATATTGATTAATTTCCCACTGTCAATGATTGCTCAAACCTTCACTTAGTTTAGTAAATTATCTGCATATGTACAATTGAATCCTGGGATTTACTGTTTACTTGTAAGTAGCGACATCATTAGCTGAACAAAGCGATGGAAAAAGTGACTCAGCTAAATTATTGAATTCTCCTTAATTTTAGCCTTATATATTACTTTATTAACATCATCTAGTATGTTTGTCCTGCTAGAAGTTTGGATGCTTTTCCTGGACCTGCTTTGCATATGATAACGCTACTTCTTCAATTGTTTTGGGCTTGATTGCCTTTGTTTTAAACAATAAACCACGTGTGCTTCTTTATTAAATACTTAATATTTAGGGGTTATGTCATCAAACATATTTAAGCTGCGCTACACTTTCACTATTATTTTGTTCTTCTAGGTCAGGTGGAACTTGACATATTATTGGAATTTCGTGAGAAATTACTATAAGCAGGCGCTACAAAGGCTACAAAATTATTAGTTTTGTGGCTCTAGCAAAGATCGACTTAAGTGCAACAAAGTTATTAGTTCTGTTTCAATGGTTAATGCCAATTAAATATACAGAATCCTGTTTGAAAATAGACCAAAATTAAACTATGCGAGATGAGAATTGAGGTACTTTATTAATTAAAAACCAGAGATATTTATAGGGGAAATTTAGTGGTTCTTTGTAAGGATTTCCTTGATTCACCCAAGGTAAGATCTTTCCTACCAGAGGACCAATATTGTTGATTATTATTATTATAATATTCATGATGATCATATCTAATAGAGCTCTAGTTAGATGCAATTGACTTTTTTAATGAGGCCTAGCCCCTTCAAAATGATTAGTCATTTTGAATTGCTTGGCCATCTCAAATTACTGAGTTTCTTTGGGTTGATTAAATTCACCCATTGTAGGAGGTTGATAACTCTGAAGAGTCTTTCTTTGGTCAAATTGAAAATCAGAAATATTCATTTTAGATTTATCCATCTTATTAGACCAGGATATCAACCCTTGATCTGGAGTACTTTCATTCATCTTAGTTATATCTCCAACACATAGGCTGAAATAGAATGTTCCTTGTCTATTCCACCTGTTCTTTTTCTGAATAGGGCACTTGATTGACATTAGTTGCAACCACATTGACATTGCCCTTTTCAAGTCTTTGAAGTTTTAAGCATGACCATCTCTGCCGCACTTGTAATAGGCTTTGAGCTCTTGCATTGTCAAGTTTAAATACTCTATGCATATCTGTAAAAAGATCTTATAAATGAAAACTGCTATACTAGTGGAAAATTTTCTTCTTAATTTTATTGTCCATATCCATATTATAGTATCTTCATTTTGGGGTATCTAATGTTGCCCCACGAATTAACTGAGAATTGATCATCTGTGCTATTATTGTATTCAAATTTAAGGCTAAAATAAAAGCCAGATGACATCATTTATAGAGATGATGCACTATTTCTTTGCAATTAGTGCATCACATTATTTAGTGCTCCTTTCCCAGTGAGTATCTGGGACTTAAGATAAAACCCACTGGAAAAGGCACTTATCATTACTCACTTTTAAACTTGTCCCCAGGGATTCACTTTTCCAATTCTAATGGAGTAGCTGCCAAATTTGCTCATGATGGTATCTTTGTTTTTTCATAAGTCATTCATTACCTGCTGTTAAAATCTAGTCTTTTTGATGATCATTTCCAGTAGTTAACTGTACAGGTTTGGTTATGTGCATAATTTGTATTGCTTGATAGTATTAAATATGTGGGCAATATCAGTATGAAGACTATTATCTGTAGTTGAATAAATAAACCCAGTTGATTAAGACAACACTAAACTTGGATGATCCATGAAATACAGATTATGTTGACAATTAGAGACTTTTTCCCTATCCCATCCGAACTTAATTCACTCTCAGATTCAAAATTTCCTAGCCTAAGTTCCCATCACGCTGATTCAGCGGAGATCTGCTGTATAAGGTCTGCTTCTCTTCTAAGGATATCCAATACTTACTCTTTGTCACACAAAAGAGTCAACAATTATTTGTACTACAACAAACATAGACTGAAGAAGAATAGAACTTATTAATGCTATTTTAATCTGATATGCTTTATTAAATAAATTACTAAGAAATTTATAGGGGAATTCAGCGCCCAACTCCTCAATTGGCACCTAAGCCCTAAAATAGCAGCCATTACCCTTAAATTATCTTCAAAGTCTCTTCTGGCAACGGTCTTCTCCATTGGGTTAAGGATTCCTCCACCAGACATCCCTTAGACATAAAAACAGAAAGAGCTATAAAAAGTGTCCCTAATATTTTTGCTGATGACAGCACACCAACCATCTTTGGCTAGCTTAATGCTTGAGTAATGGGGTTCTTTACCCATTATAGCAGGTTGCAAGCATATAATTGGTTTGCTAGTTGCAGGTGGCATCACTAGCCACACAATTGCTGATTAAATTCCCAATAATCCAATGATGAAACCTGACTGATCCCAATAAGTTCACCTATTAGTTAATAAACAATAAAATATCAGATGCATTAAAACCATTGGCAACTTTGACTGACAAGATTTTTACATTTGCAAGGATCAATCCTCAAAAGATACAAACTTGGATACTTACTTAAACTCTACAAATATTATTAAGCTAATATTGAAATCAACTAATTTTAATTCATTTGCTAGCAGGACTTATCCCTTAGTGAACCAGCAGATAACCTGGGAAGCTGTAAAGGCGAGCAAAAATATTAACACATCCCCCTCTTGCTAGATTTCTAGCAAAAAAAGATTGTGATAGGAGAATGCTGCCTCAGACCAGGTCAAATACTTCTTAGTGTCCAGCGGAGTAAAGCCTTTTCTTCACTCAACGCTGCTCATGATAACCTTTGGCATGCGGTTCACTTACTTTCTTCCTTGCTGCCATTTTTTCAGAGTGCGGTCCTCATGACCCACTGCTATGCCAGTCTATCTGGTTTGTTTGCGCCGATGCTAGTCCCTGAAATCCAGTTTCCCCGTCAGGGCTATGACCCTTCGTTGTTTTCAGGATCTTGGTTCTGCATCCTTGATTCATTATCACCTCCTCATCCTTGACAGGAGGTAACTATTGATGTCTTTCTTGCATTATATATAAGAATGTTTAATTATATTTTCTCTTGTTAATTTTTAACTTAATAACTCTTTTGTTCATATCATTCTTGCATTTTTCTTTTTTTAAGAGCTTATTACATACTTTGTAATTAATTGCGCCAAAGTTATAGTAAATTAGAGCTTAAACTACACTGAGGTGGATAATTTTACCAAAAATAAAGAGTCTGACATCCCCTGGCTCGTCCAGCTTATATGTAAAATTCATCTAACTCCTGGTATCAGCAAAATCTGGACAAATTTATCTGAAGATGACCGCCTCTTCCAATTGATGAGTCTTACTAAATAAAAAAATTCTCTTTTATGGCCCCCTAGGACCCATACTTAAAGGCAAGCGCATGCAGGTAGTGCTTCTTCTGAACTACCAGAAATGGTATCCAATCCCAATGAAATTAGTTTAACCACTATCTCAACAAATCATAACCAATCCCCTCTCTTCCATTAGTTTTCATATTGACTTCAATACTTTGCTCAATTTGTTTCCTTTATGTAAATTATCCCACTATATTTTAATCCTATTGTAGCATAGTCGTCTAATATAAGTCAAACATTTTTTATCAGTTCCATTTTTCTCCCAGAGTTCATTTTTTGGCTGGGCCAATATTACAAACATGCGGTGCTTTCATCCAAATTAACTATCAGGAATCAAGAATCTTTTGAACTACCAAATGTAAATTTAATCAAGAGGGTAACCAAAGACCTTGCTGAGGCTCTGAACACCTCCAATCACCCAAGCATCTTAGATCAAGATGTTGCAGCCTATGCTTTTTGATTTCGCGAGCCAAGTACTTTTCAGTTGGACCACAAAGCTTCCAGCCTCCCCCGACTTCCATTGTTTGAACTGTTTTCAATTCTAAGAAGCTTGTAGCCATCACCTTCACAATCCATTTTCTCATTGCATGACTACCTTGTCTTTGGTGCTTCACATCCCTATCTCCCTCTAATGTCTCTGATTGGGGGCATGATTTGGCAACCTTCCTTACAGTATCACTTGCTCCATACTGGACAACATATCCAACGTTCTTGATGAAGCCTGTTAACAATCACTTAAGCCTAATCTTCTGGATCTGGTGCCATATTGGAATTAATTGGGGTTATTCACTGACTGCCTCTTCCTTTTCTGATTTTTTCCCTGATCCAGAGTTTTGCGTTTGGCTAATACTTATATTCAATTTTATTCACTTATATAGCGGCTTCTCAAGGCTCAGCTTCTGATCAACAAACTTGGCTTTGAGTGGTATAGCCCTTTCTAGTGTTTGATCTCATATATGTTTTAATGGCTTGTTCACTCCTAAAGTAATAAATCCTTTCTCCTCGTGAGGCAACATAGGCGCAAATTATCTTTTAATTGAGATAAAAAATAAAAAAAACTTAAAATGCACGCTTCTTTATGTGTTTCCCCCATATTTTATCAAAAATTTATTGTTTTTTTTATTTTTTTTATGGGACATGACCTTTACACAGTTCAGCGGTCCATCTTTTCTTCTAATATCACTCAAAACTGGTTCCTAGGTACACTCTGACCTACCAGTTTTCATGGTTCAGAGGCCTTATTTTTTCAAGACTTAGCCATTTATTTTGGTTCATTGGTCCTTTTTTAGGACTTAAATGAATTGTCAGAACATATTAATCTTAATGGTTCAGCGGACCTCTAAAAAACTGTCATAATCTTAGACATGGATCCACTGCTTTAGGTGCTTTACATGGACCCTGTTCACTATCTTACCATCTGTGAGGTTTTTGTTGGAATATGCGTCCATCACTATCTTGGTGATAACCTCAAATGGACCTGACCACAGCACATCTAATTTGTTTCTTCTTCTGGAGCCATGCATATTGCAATAGAATACCCTATCGCCTACATGATATAAAGCAATACATGTTCGTTCTTATTGTCCGTCATCTTGCATTGATCTTTTTCTTCAAGGTCTTATCAAGTTTTTTGGGATTGCATTTCAATTAAGATGTTTAATAGTCAAAGTAGGTACTACTCTACACTCATCACCAATGTTGACTCAACTACCGAATACAGAATTGACAATAGCACGGGATTTCTTCCATACAACAACTCAACAGCGTCTTTCCCGTCATTGTATGGTGACTAATGTTGTATGCAAATCTCATCAAAATGAGGTAGGTTCCCATGTGGAAGTTTTCTAGCAAAAATTTTCCTTAGCATTGCGGCCAGTGCTCCATTTACTTTTTCTACCTGTCAATTATATCCAGCGGGTAGGGGATATAACTCCTCAGATCCCCTGTTGGAATTTTAACCAGATGGAATCCTCCAACGATTTAACGTTATTTGGGATGATATGGCCAATCACAGCAGAATGGCTTATTAACTGAATTTCGTGTTATTTGATATGATTGCTGGTTAGTTGCTCCCTAATTGGGGTTGAGACAAAATTAGTATTCCGTCAAGTTTGGAATTAGGTTTGAGTGGGGTCAATTGGTGGCCCCAAATTAGTATAAGGATCCACGGCGACTAGTAGCCAAGGATGATCCAATTAGTATAAGTCAGTGGAATCAGTGTTTGATGCCAACTGTTATTTGTGGACTGTTGTGGGATTTCTGGCAGAAAGCCAATGTATTCGTTTCAAATGTTCATCTATAAATTTGCTGCCTGTACTGATAATCCAATGTTGGTGAATCCAACAATTATGAGTTTGAGGTGGCCAAAGTTGTTTCTGGTACCTAATTTATTATTGAGATAAGACGAGAAGAGATGTCTGTGATATGCCAGGATATTTCAAGTCAAAGCAATCAACTGAAGTTGTTTCCAGCACATTTAGATCAACTTGAAGGTCAAACCCAAATTTGATGTTTAATTAGATTAATTATCTATATAGCTCACTGTCAACTTATGGCTGAGGATGAGCCAAAACTAATTTGGACATTGGGAAGGATGGAGTGAGAGGGTCGACACCAGAGAAGAGAATAGTGTAGAAGAAGAAGAGTTGTTAGCTGGAAGAACCAGCGAAGGAGCTGATAGGTCAGCGGTGAGTGCAGAAGCACTTTTGTAAATAGTATAAATACCTGGCGCTTCCCTTTCAATAAATATCTCCCTTTGCTCATTCTCTTTTATGGTTTAAGTTCATGTTTATTTCATTGTTTAGGGATTGAGGCTAGGGGATCCTCAAATGGCACAGGTGACATGCCAAGGGGTTAGCCAGTGCTGCTGGCTCCAGCGCCTAAGGTAAAACAGCAAGGGCTGACAGTCTTCATACTGGTTAGCCTGCCAACTAGCAGAGCCCATAGTCGATTTTCTGACATCCCCATTTTTTTAATTCAACCTTAGATCACATGAGATGTGAGATATATCGTTATTGCTTAACAAGACTTGTGGGCATCCATGGAAATAAATGACTTGATAAGGATGAATTGCAGGGTACTTGTAGCATCCACTTTCAACAGTGCCTTCATCTCAACCCATCTCATTAGATGATCAATCAAAAATAAAATATATTTGACTCCCCCAGTGCTCATGTTCAGTGGTCCCATCAGTCAATGGACAAATTATGCCAAGTAAATCCAGGGCTGACTAATCAATATCCAGTAGGGTTCTTGTGTGATTTATGCAACTGGCATTCCACACAACAAGCCAGATAATTGGACACATCATAATTGATAGATATACAGTAAAAATACAGGCGAATGTTGTCAGTTGTCTTCCTCAGGCTTCCATGCCTGACAACCTTATGCTAGTTTGAACTGTTGCCGCTCATTCAGATGGTTTCAAGGATAGCAGTCAATTTCCGTCATTTTGGTTTATGTACTTGTCCCTCCTTGGTGTTGGTGTTTTCCATCACTTTTCAAAGCGCATCTTGGATTTCTTAGGGCTCAATTCCAATTTCTCCATCAATCATCCTCTGTAATAGTCCATCAACCAGATAGTGTATCACTTAGACCATTTGTAACCTCAATAACTCATTCACATTTTGATGATCATCTCCCACTTAATGGATGATTTAAAAGTGTTAAGCTTGGAGTTTCAGTGCCCATATGGCCAGATGTCCTTCCAATTCTTTCAGATTATGCAGCCAGTGCAGGGAGGAGTGGTCCTTCACCACTTTAAAGTGCAAACCGTGGATATACACCCAAAACTTCTTATGGGTGTACATCACTGCGAGGCATTCACACTCAGTAATGGTGTAATTATGTTCTGATTCTGATAACGTCCAACTCACATAGGCTACTGGATGCTCTTATCCAAGTTCATCCAATTGACTCAGGACGTCGGCAATCACAATTAACAAAGCATTGGTTTTTACTATAAACTCTCGATTAAAACCAGAATATTTAAAAACTGAAAAGGATGTAAGATACCTTTGTAACTCATTAAAAAAGAAACTTGAGCTCTTTATTCCCGCATATTGGTAGCAGATCGGGATAATGCCATTGTATAGATGAGGTTAATAGAATCGTTACTCCTGGTAAGTGGAATTTGCCCATCTCTCTGATAGATTAAAGGCAGCAGTTTGACCCAATATGGTCAATGTTTTTGTCCTCAAAGTTACATTTTACTCCATACTTCCTTAAAACTTGGTCTCAATTAGAATGTCATAGTTTTAACTGTCCAAAACTATAGCTGGGGCGGATACCACCAAGGATACAAATATGAGTGGTAATGCGCTTTACGCTCCACAGGAGATGGTCATATCAGGCCTGGAGGCCCCATATTTTTTCTTATGTTCCAGATCAGGCGAGATTTTCATTTTCTTCACCAACTTGGTTCAGACATTATTGATTAGCGCCCCGCTATCAATAATTGCTTGCACCCATACTTTTTTTAGTACTAGATGGTACCAACCTGAGGGGGGATTCATCGATGTGCTTGCACCCATACTTGATTGACCATTATATCAGTATACATACACTCAGAGTATTGTAAGATAGAGTTTACTGAGTGTATAGCGGCATTATTTTCCAAATTGAGGGTGTGAACTAAATGTGCTGACTATAAGGAAAGATTTCTTTATAATGATTAGGGGAATTGACAGTTTTGCTTCATCTAATTTGACCTTGGCTATTCCATCCAGATTCTAGTAGATTAGATCTTGTTCATTAGTTGGCGTGCATATGAGTGAGCGACCTCCCTAATTATTTTGGAGTCAATACCCTTTGCTCCGGCTCAGGTTACAGCATTAAAATCTAAATTAACCACTTGTTGAAGCTGGTTTGGCGCATTGTTGTCAATAAACTGATCATTGATATCAATGTCCCCATTCATGATATAAGGAGAAACGGGTTTTACTGCAGCTCTAGACTGCTCCACGTCTAGGCTGTGGGCCCTTTTCTGACTCTTGTGTGTGTTTGGCTTCCTTATCCTGCACCACATTAATTTTCTCCTTAGGCTTCTGATTGAAGCACTGAGCAGCAAAGTGGCCCTTTCCCCCTCACTGATGACAGCGCAGGTTGCTCTTGACTGTCCATTTATATATCTCAGTTTTATTTACTGGCACTTTTTAATTGGGCGATTTCTTAAATTGTTCAGCCAATTGGGTGGGTTTGAATTTCTGACTGGATTAGGCTTGAAGGTTTGATTATGGGAAAAATGTGGCGCCTAGCATTTTCAAGTGATCCACCATTTGTAAGGTGGTTATTTTGGTGACTAATGTGGAAGATAAAATTTAATTAAAATTGCAATAAGGCCAACGAGCCGCGTGTAATGCAATCTGCACGTCAATATTGGTCAAGACTTTTTCACTGACTAAAATCTGTAATCTTGGTAGAATCATTTTGGAAAATTTTCTAATGTCTCATCTTTCTGGAATTGGATACCCATGAATTATTGCTTGCATTTCGGTATGCACGTGGGACTTCCAAAATCCTTCATAATTGCAGCCTTGGCCTCAGAATAAGCTCAGCTGTCTCCTCAAGATGAGGTAACACCAAGTTTTGGCAGTCAGTATCCAAGCAGTTAATGACTGTCAAAGCTTTTTGTCTATCTATACACACAAACATATTCATGTTGAACGGATGGAAGAACGCAGGAGCGTTATCCTAATGAAAAGTGGGTAGTTTTGGCATGGCTTTGAATTCCTCAAAATTTTTTCTGGCTGACACTTGTGGCTCAGCTACCTGACTGACTAGAGGAGTAATCTTGAGGATCATCTAGGAAATTATTGTAAATGTAGTTGGCATCTTTCTAGGAGTGTCCGACTTCCCAACTGGAGTTCTTGGAGCCTTGTCTTCAGCGTCAGTTGCTACATAGGGTTTGCTTTCACATTCTGATTCTTCAGTTCATTGTTTTGTTTCACTAGGCGTTCCATGTTTGAGCTGAATGAGCGCAATCAAATGCAATCTTCTTTGTGTTCTATTTTCAGGAGTAAAACATCTCTGATAAAATATCCTTCTTTTTTCAGGGATGTTACTTTCTCTAAGTAGCTCATTGCTGAAGCTCAAAACTTTTTCTACTCCTTCCTCAATCTTAGTGACTCTCTCCTCTATGGCATTAAATTCTCTATAATCGGCTGATTTCAAGGCGTTCTTATTAAATCTTGACAATTCCGTCCAAAGCTTTTGCAATTTGCCCTTATATAACATTGTGGATTGGCTCTTCTTACTCAACTATCCCTGTAGTGAGCACTTATTGTTCAAATCTGATATTTATAATGGAGTGTGCTAATACTTACATTTAGTCTGAACTGAGACTCTGGTTGAGTATCCACCAAAAGCTTAAGCCAGAATGCCACAGGCACAGCCGTCTAAAATGACGTGTTATAGGTAAAATAACAGCCATGAAGACCATCCAGGCGGTGCCTAAAAGCGGAAACATCCCTTCATATTGGAAATAATCTTTCAAGGCCAAAATTTCAGGTTGGTTTGGTTGTTTATAAAATTTTTCATCTTTAAATAAAAATGGAGAAAACTAAAAATGGAACAACAGCAGAACCTGTTGGGGAACTCTGCTTAAAAGCTCGCTGGGAAAATTGATAAGAACAACTACCAATGGGAATATATCAAAAACCTGTCAGATTGGGTTCCAGCACATAAATTTGTGATTGACTTGGGTCTAGACCACTCAGCCAAATTTAATTCAAGCTCATTACTTTAATGTATTTTTTTCATTGTGCGCATGCATTTGCTATGGCGCCAATGATCAGCGGTCAGCAGGTTGCGCCCAAGGCCAAGACACATAAGGCTGGGCATATTTGGTCGGGAAGGGGTTGATCACTCCTGTACCTGTTAGAGGCAGGTGTGACATCAACACATTGGTGGGATCTCAGCAGGTTTAAGGTGTTTTGCAGCTTTTTACTACCTCCTGGAAAACCATGAATGTTTTCCACAGCTCAGCGGATGATAATACTGGAAGAGCCACTCAACCCTCAGGGGGTACGCTGGTCTACCTCTCATTCATCACATGGGTCATATCGCCTGGGTGGTGAGAGGAACAGGCTCTGGCTTCCGCCCCTTTTATGAGTGGAACAAAAATTGCTACCAATCCAAACAGAGTTCTTCGTTTCTGATACTTAAATTACCCTTCTCTTTAGAAGGGGTAGAGCACCGCTGTTGGTGAACTGAGCCAATGCGATATTCTTTTAGGCCTTGGGGATTTAATGGCCATAATTGCAGCGATCTTAGGGGGAGGACAAAGGGTTTTTAGGGTGCGTCATAGTTAATGCTTCCACCAACTTGTGACAGTTGGCACAATTGTGAGCACTGACCATCTATTTTCATACAAAGTAAACCTTCCAAGCCACCAGGTACTAGCCTGAGCGGCAGGGCTGGTATGACGCCAAAATTGCGTCCGCCTCAAATTTGACTGACTTTTCCAAAACTTCAGTTTCAAGATAACTGGGTGGGGTAACAGTAAAGGGAGAAAGCTGAAAGGCGTGGAAAACCGGATGCTGTTTCCAATAGGGAGGGAGCGCAAATGAAATGAGCCATTGCCCAAATCTTCAACAACCTCATGGGGACCTGACCGTTTACATGCAAAATTTTGTGAGGGGGCCTTGATGCGCAGGTGGCGGGTTTTGAGCACTACCTGCGAACCTACCTTAAAATTGGGAAAAAAGAAATTTTTGATCAGCAAATCGCTTATAGCCACCAATAACTTTATAAGGTGTTCTAGGAGCAGAGACTGAGTATCCCAGATTTGTTGAACATGCTCAACTGCTGTGGGAACCTTGGGACGAAGACAGGGACTTGGAGAGAAGGAAGGGTTGTAACCTCAATGTTGCTTCATAAGGAGAAATCCCCATAGAGGCGTGTGAGGCATTATTGTAGGCAAACTGGACCAATGGAAGATCATCCACCCAGGTTTCCTATGCAGCAGTAACATACACTGGATGTACTGCTCCAGGATTCGATTATACGCTTTTTGTCTGACCATCCAATTGGGGATGATATGAAGTGGATTGGCATGGTTGAGTTTTCAGAATGGACATTAGGCCGCCCAAAAGCGTGCAGTGAACTGCGGGACTCTATTGCTCACAATCTCCTGTGGTAATCCAAACATTGAAGAACCGTGGCGGACAAACAGATGGGCAGTTTATTTGAGGTGATAGAAGCTTAGCAGGGGATATACAGAGCAAATTTGGTGAACTGGTCTACAATGACCATGACTGCATTGTGACCATTTGAGGTAGGAGCTCGATTATAAAGTTGACTGACAACGATGTCCATGGTCACTCGGCCTGTTTCAGTGGGTGGAAAAGTCTGTTTAGCTCAGAATGGACTCACTTTGCACGTGTTCAGGTCACGCAACTCACTATCCACGTGGGAATATCTTTGGAGATTCTAGGCTAATTGTATGTTAGTTTCACCAAGTCAAAACACTTTTTTACACTAGGGTGACCAACCGCTGGTGGATTGTGGTGAACCTAGATCACATTGGTGCGAAGCTGGGGAGGCACCCACAAACAAGACCAAAACATAATTCCTCCCACCCCCATCAAGTAGTGGGAGCGCTTGCGCACCAGATCCACAAGCTGCACTGACAGTTTCAAGCCTTTAGGAAAAAACAACTGGCGAGCCAAAACCTGATATGACAGGGGGTCAGTCAAGTCTGTATCTTCTGATAAAATTACAGGTGGGGTAAAAGATAAGATTCGGGTTGGTAAATTCACTGTGGTGAGCTCTTGCTACTCCACCTCTGTGGGACATAATACTGGATTAAGACTCATAAAGTTGGGGAGAACTTTCAGTGACCCATTTACAAACTTGTACTTAAAGTTAAAACTGCATAGATCGCAGTACATCTGGGCCTGATGAAGTTCCAACTTCTGCAGTTTAAGGAATTCTAGATCTTGGTGGTCCATCAGCACTGTCACCTCATGCGTAGCGCCCTGCAGGAGGTACCGCCAATGGGTTTACCTTCCAAGTTATAGTCATAAACTCCTTATCATAAATAACCCAGTTCTGTTCCATGTAGTTATTCGTGGGAGAAATATGCTACTGGGTGCTTCACTCCCATGTGGTCCTGCAATAAGACCTCTCTCACTGCCACAGAAGAGGAGTCACATGTGAGAATGAAGGGTTTGGTTGCATCTGCATGCTTGAGCACTGGCGGTGACAAATATACCTGCTTTATAGTGTTAAAGGCCTTCTGCTATTCTGCGGTCCAATGGAATGGGACATTCTTGTCAGTGAGTGGGTGCAACGACGCAGCCAACTGTGAGAGGGTGGGAGAAACTTTGTTTAAGAAAATGATGGTGACCAAAAAGCTTCACAACTTTTTCGCTGGGTCGTTGGGGCGGGCCATTCAAGGATGGCTTCAAGTTTGCAGGGCGGAATCCTGTAACCATCTTTTAAGATCAAGTTACCCAAGAAGGTAACCTTATTGCGGAAGAACTTACACTTCAATAGCTTAAAAATAGACCTACCTTGTGCAGAGAGGCAAACACAGGCTTTAAAACTATGGCACGCTGTTCAGGGGTTAGGGAGTGAACGAGGATATTGTTGAGGTAAGCAACCACGCAATTTCGCGCAAATCGCCCAGAACGTCATCAATCATCTGCTGGAACGTGGCAGGCGCGTTCTTTGGCCCAAAAGGCATGAAATGGAACTGGAATATGCCCGCCTCATCCGGATAGCTGTAAGCCATTCCTGATCTTTGGCTAACCATATTTGGTTGAGGGCGTTCACCAAATCGCGTTTTGAAGATAATATTGACTGTGCGATTGCCTGTGCAATTAATTTTATTTCAAGGGAATTGGGTAGGAGTCATGGCCTGTGATATTATTGAGGTGACCATAACTGACACATGAGTCAATGTGCCTTCAGCCTTCTTTGCCAACACAATGGGAGAGACGGCTGGAGAGGTCTCCTTGAAGAGTCATCCCTTTGCAAGTATGTCGTTTTCCAAACATCCAAGGCCGCAGTTTCTTCCATTATATAAGGATATAATGGGCAATTGATGTTCACTACATCCACTATTGTGCGGAACTTTAAGATCATACATTGAATGTGGTAGAAGTTGAGCAGCTTTTCCCATATTGAAAATCACCTTATACGCCATCAGAGATGGTGGAAATTCAGAAGTCAAGTCCGTGGGTGTAGGAAGTGTGAAAATGGTACCTCTTTTCTGCGCTTTACCTAAAATATCAAGGAGAGAGAGCTTACCACACCATGAGCATTTTCAAATAGTAACATGTTTGAAGCCAAGTTAACCTTCGCTTAGTGGCTCTCTACTAGCCCAGACTAAAGATAACTGGGTGTTATAATTTCAGCGGTATCTTGGAGATACACTGAAGGTATTTCGCACAAGGTTAAGCCTACTGAGCAATAGGTCTGACAATATGACAATCGTCACCTCAAAATAACGTGATAAACTTAAGAAACGTGGAGCAATTGCCCCAAAGACAATCTATTAATTTATATTAATATATACATCAGAATCTCGCAGTACTGATCGCTCTACCTAATGACTATCCTCCTCTTCCAATCTACTCATCACACCGATATCTCAGCGACTTCATCATATACTGATCATTTTGCTCTTTAATTCGTTCCGCCATATCTCATTGGTTCTGGCAGAGCGTATATGTAATTAATTCATGATCACCTTAATTGGAGGCGATCCACTCACTATTCATCATATGTCAACATCTCATTATTTGTCATTTGTCAACATCACCCTATTGCCTAATTTGAGGCAATCTGATATCCTTTTTCAGCCCAATATTGCCTTACCTAAGGCGCCTAAATAGTAATCTCATAATCAGGCTTGGAAGATTCTCCCCATTTGCCTTAATGACTTAGGGCTTATCATCCAGTAATATCGGAATCGCAGCATTACCCCTCTTGACTGGATGATAAGTCTCCTATTGTTTATATGGCTGACGAAACTTTGCATGCACTCAGTTGATGATCCAACCGCTGGCAGGGTCCTTGATGGTATAGGCATCTACACCCATCTTTTCAATATCTTCAAACGGACCAATCCAATATTGGACAGCTTATGCTTTCACCTAAAACCATGTTGATCATGGAATAGAACCATGTTCCCATCCTTAACTAAGCTATCATTCTACGCTGTACCTGATTGGCAGCTCAATTCTTAATCTTCTTAGCAAAGCTGAACAATTATGCTTCAGTTTGCAATTTGACTAACGTGTTGTCTAGGGTCGTCAAATAACATTGAGGATCCATTTTGCCGGCATCTTCTACACAGGAATATAGCAGTGCTGGAAGGGCAGGGTGTCATCCATATAGTAATTGAAAGGGACTCTTCCCCATGGCATAATGATAACTAATGTTGTAAGCAGAGATGGCAGTGGATAAAAGGGAACAATCGGAAGGTCAATATGCCACTATGTATAAAGGATGTTCATTAAGGTCCCATTGACTCGCTCAACCTTCTGTTGGACTCGGGGTGGTATGAGGAGGTCAGAACCCCACAGATGGCCATGAGCTCATTTAGCTTTGAAGTATGTGGGAAGTAAAGTTGGATCCGTTGTCAGTAAGGATGAACTGAGAACAGTTATGTCACTAGATTATAAATTCCATTAAAAACTTAGCCACCATGATCACCCCCAAATTGAATATTGCTCACGCATCAAACCCACCTGATTAAGTGGTCAATTGCTCAGAATGTACTTGGAACTGTTATCTCCCATTGGCAGAGGACCAATAACATTAAGAGAAACCGTGTGCCAAGCAAAGTGCAGTTTTACTAGCCAGTAGGAAGTCTTATGGCGGAATGGCATTTCCACTTAGTACTGGTGGCAGAAGAAGATATTTTTAAGAACATCAAAGCTCATGCTTTCCCAGTATACTGAGGCTACAACAATTTATATTTTGCACATGCCACCATGTCTGACTTCCCTATCCATACTCATAATAATACTAGTGTTAAGGACTGGTACTACTTTATCCCAGTTTGTGTTAGCAAGCCTTGAACTTGCTATCCCTGAGCTAAAGGTCCATTATAACAAAGCGACAATGCTTACCATATAGAGAATAGAAAGAGTAATTGGGCGGTTTACCCTAAAAAAATAAAGGATTGCTTCAATTACTCCCATTCCTGTCAATGCCAGTACACCAGCTATGCTTGGACGTGGAAGTAATAAAAGAGGGATTTGTTCAGGTATAGGTGTTTCTGCACCCATGGTTATAGTTTTTATCCAAATAGTTGGCTAGACTGTATAGCTTGTTTACTATATGGTATATGTAACTGTTATAATGAAGATATATACTTAAAGAGTTTAAAATATGATAATATTTTTTATTTAACCGAGGTAAGCTGACCAGGGGACAGACATAACCGAATATATGTGAAACTAAGAGAATAACTAAGAAATATAAAAATTGGGCACCTCAGGGTACTCAAGTTACCCCTGTTGCCAGCGGGACTGCCAGATATGGGGGTTGGTGCATTACTCTGAGGGGGTTTCCCCTGCTATGGAGCAGGTGTGAAGGAAAGGGTCTGTGTGGAGGAACCAGAGTGGGAACCATGATTTTATGAGCGCTTTTTGTCTTGGTCTCATATATCCATAGAGCCAGGCTTGGAAGTGCTCTAGTAAGTGGACATGGAATCTGTTAATAATCCCATGAATGGTTGGGACCGTGCCCTTGAACACATCTAATGCAATCGTATGTATTGTCCACATTGCAATGGGTATTATTAGGGAGCGGAGTATAGATGGGATTGGTGACTCGATCTGGAGCGCGAAGATACTCTTTGATATCGAGAATTCCTGTTCGTTTTGGATCTTGAGCAGGCGTGCGACTTCCTGCCATATAGCTTTGGTTGGGGGGCATGTTTCTAGGCGGTGATGTAGGGATCCCTCCCCTCCACATACTGCACATGTTTTGTGGAGGGAGTTGGAGTGGTCTGCCGTCCTATAGGCCCTTCTCAAACAGCGCCAGGCGTTTGCTCTTATCCTTGGTTGTAGGAGTGGGTGATGTGTCATTTTCCACATTGCATTATGTGTGGTTAAATCATAGGGAATGTCCAGAATATCTAGGTATTCTATCCTAGCTATGCTTGAGTTGTTGCGAGCATATCTCTCTGGGGGTGGTTTTCTGGTTTCTTAATTTGAATTGGGGGCTGGGTCGTCCCCTTCCCTGTATAGTACCCATGTTCTCTATGGTCCATCCCATACGGCAGATAGTTCGGAGGATATGTTTGAAATGAGGTGAGATTCCATGTGGACCCGTTGCAGTAGGGTGCTTGGCAAGGTTTGAAAGTAGTCTGGGTGGACTATGTGGGTTGGTTAATTTGAGCGCCTGTGCAAAGTTAGTCCTTGCTGCTCTGGACCAATGTTGTTGCGGGAGGTCTGGAGCAAGGATTTCCTTTATCCAGGTACCCAGGATGTGATTGGCATGGCTCTCAAAATCTATTAGTCCCATGCCTCCGCTTGAGCATGGGCCAATTAGTGTTTCCATCCGTATAGGAGGGTGAGAGCCAGGCCACAGCCAGCCCTGGATAAGCGCGCGAATTGAGGTTATAAAGGTAGGTGAGAAGGCTATCGCATGGGCCTGGTACCACAGTAATGGGAGGATGAGCGAGTTAGTAACTGTAACTCGTCCTGTTAGTCCTGGGGTTCTTCCCTTGAGGGAGGCGACGCGTTTGGTTACCCGTTATAACAGGTTACTTTCCATTGTCTCATTAGCATATTCCCCTGATTCTAGCCAGATTCCAAGGTGTCAGACAGGAGTGGTAGTGGGAGGTGTTGCAATGGGTAATATAATTGGGTTTTTTCTTCGAGTGTTGGTGTGATGTTCTGATTTTGTGGCACAATTGTTTGTGTAAATGCCTAAGAGGATGATTTCTGTCTTCCTTTTGTTGAGCGATGCATTGCTCACCTTTGAGTATTCCTCTAGAGTGTGTTCCAGCTGTCGGGCATCTTCATTATTTGCTATACCTGCTACGCAGTCATCTGCAAAGGCCAGTATCTTGACTGTTGGTTGTCCTTGTGCGGTTATCCCTATGAGACATGAGTTAGTTACTCGAATGAGCGGGTCAAAGCTGAAATTGTATAGCAGTGGGCTGAGGGGATCCCCTTGTTTGAGCCCTCTGTGTGGTTTATCTTGTTTGTTAGGAATCCAGGGCCGCATACAGCCAGGGTTGCAGATTCTGTTAGGAGCATCGCCCATTTTCATGAATCTTGGTGGGATTTTGAAGGCATGTAGACATTCTTTTAGGTATGGCCAGCTAACACGGTCATACGCCTTTTCCTGATCCAAGAATACCAGGGCACCAGTTGCTTTGGATTGGCAAATATTTGCAACAGGGTGAATGTTGTTCCATATTGAACGCCCTGGTATAAACCCAAACTGGTTGGGTGATAGGACGTCAGATGCAATTGCGCCTAATCTAGCTGCTAGAATTTTTGTTAGAATTTTTGTGTCAGTGTTGAAGAGTGCAATTGGGCGCCAGTTGGCTAGGTCCAACTTGTCGCCCTTTTTATACAAGGTTATAACGTAGTATTCAAGGCCTCCTGGTAATAAGCGTGTTTCCAACAAACTCTGGTTCATTGACGCCAATAGGAGGGGGGCGATTTGTTGAAAATATTTTTGTAAAATTCGTAGGGTATCCCATCAGGCCCTGGGCATTTCCTACATGGTGCACCGCGAATTGTTTCCTAAAGCTCCTCCCATGTGATAAGGGATAGTATATTGTAATTTGGTGGTGTACTTTGTATCTTGGCATTTTGAATAAATTCTTTAATTTTTTGTGGATCTGTTGGCATATCGTGATATAATTTGGTGTAATAGCGGTGTACTTCCACCTTGACCTCCTCAGGGTCAGTTGCCACAGTGCCGTTGGTCTTGCGGACCTGTGTGCATGTGGGCTGGTTTCACGGGAGTGGAATCGGCGGAAAAAGTTTATTGAACAGGTTTCGCCTTCCTTTATGAACTTACCTTTGTTCAATACTTTGATTCTGTGTTGGTGTTCAAAGATGAGATTGTTAAGTTGGGCTGAAATTTCTGCCCATTTGCGTCCCCAATTAGGGCCATAGCCAGATCTCGGAGTATTTATTTCCAGGTGGTCTAGTTCTGCCAAGGTACGCTTGATTGTGGCTGTGTCCGTGGTGTACTTGCGTGATGCAATATGTTGGGTTTTGTTGATTAAATCTTTTTTGAAATTTTCCCAAGTTCCAATGGGATCCAAAGTGAATGGGGCTGTGAATTCTGGGTTTGTAGCCTTGTTTTCAACCCAGTCAGATATCTCAGGCAATCTTATATTTTCTGGGTGAAGCTTTCTTCAAGGCGACACCTGTGTGTGGAATTGGGTTGGCGCTAACTGCACCATAAAAAATCGGTGATCAAAAAATTGATCTTTTTTGTTGCAAATTTAGAGATTCTTGAGTGGTGGGATTGTGGGATGAGGATGTGGTCAATATGACTCATTGATATGAGCAGTCCCTCACGTATGTTGGGTCTTGTCATATGGGAAAGGATTGGTAATTTTGGGAGGAAGAGCATCCTGTAAGCCAAGAGATGCCTTCATTGTGCGATATTCAATGTGTCCAGGTGGGTATCCCCTGGGATTAGGCCATCAATCTGTATTGGGGTTATCCCAGCAGTTGAAACCGCCTAACATGATGATATCTGGTGGGAGGGTGAGGGTAGAAATTTTTCAAAAATATTTTTCTCTCAGTTGCAGTGCACGGTGCATATATACATGCTAACAAAATTATTTCATCTTGGCATGTGATAGTTGCTACCAGGACTCGACCGTGCAAGTGTGATGATGAATTTGTAATTTTAAATTTTTTGTTGTTTTAAACTATCACCCCACAGTGAGACGTCCATACTGATTGTGATGGTGCGACCCTGGTTGACCAGGATTCTTCTTCCCCTTGTAGGCAGTGGGTTTCTTGGATGGCCAATATGTCTACAAGAGGTTTTTGCAGGAATGCCAGATTTTTGGCTTGGGACATATGAGCCCTGGCTCCTGCGATATTTAACGTCCCTATTGACACTGAGGTGCCCATGGCGCCTCAGGAGCAGTTGGGAGGACCCTCTGGTCCTATCCCACCGCGGCTCATTTTGGCCATGCTCCGCATCTGTACTCCAACTCTTTCACTGCCATTGTTGGTTCCCTTGATCTGACCCAATGATTCAAGGGAATTGCGTTTTTTTGCATTTGCATCAACTTTTCCTGCACAGGTCTCATGTTGATTTGATGCGGGTTGTTGATTGGATTTTATATTTTTGAGGTTCAACTTTGTTGCATTGTGCACCGCATTTTCACCCAAATTGTGGTTGCATTGTTCCTCAGTATGTGCATGACTGATGACGCTTTGTGGCTCAGTCTGGTTACTGTGAAAATTTTCAACCTGGGCATATTATTCTGATTGTTGGTTCAGTGAATATCTGAAATATCCTCCTGAATTTGTCCGTGGTTAATGGCGGATTCCACGTGTGCCGCCGCTTCAGCCACTGCTCTCCTGCAGGCTTTTTGTGCTGCTTTACGCTGTTTACTTGTAACTGGGTCCACGATGGAGTATAGTCCATCTTCACCCCAGCGGAATGGGTGGTGGCCATCAGTCATTTTGGCGAAGTTTTCATTATCTTTGTCCATAGCTTCTTCACAAAAATCATTTTCTATTAAGCCCTCTTTTACAAGACATGCATGTTCCTTGTGGCCCAGTGAGCCACAGTGGTTGCAAATGGGTGGTGCGCGTTCCAGTGTAACTTGGAATGCAGCTGACTGGTCCCCATCTTCAGAGTGAAATTCTGCTGCGCGGGGAATTCTGGATAAATCCTCTTCCACTTCTGGGAAGGGGTTGATTACAGCAATAGCTTTGCCTGTGCATAGGTCAGGCATTAAGCAAAATCGCTGTAATTCAAGTTGTTGGATTTCTCCATAGGCCATAAGACCTTTGCGGAGCTCCTCCTCAATTACCTTATGAGGAAGGTTGGTGGGGAGTGAGTCAAAGGATATGAACAAAGTTTTTGCTTTGTTCCATCTGGTGCGCGTGGTGCGCACAATTTTTGCCCTCAGGGAGGGCAGTTTCCACGCAGATTTTTGCTGCAGCATCAGCTTCATCGGCTGTTTCAAAACCAATATCGATCCAGCCATGTCCCATGTTGTTGGTGGCTACATACACCGCGTGAGGGAAAAGTGAGGGCTGTGCCTCACATGTTTTCTCCCACAGGGTTGGTGACTCATCCCCAAGGAAGAGTCTGATCCCGTGTTCCACCTTTGACAAAGGTTGGTTGAATTGAATGTACATGTATTGCGCATGCTTTACAGTAAATACCATAAACCCAGATGGTGTCTGAGTTTGCGATTTCTTTGCAGATTGGGTTCCTGGTCCCCCTCCAGGGCGTTTCTTGCCCTTAGTTACACCATTAAGCGCACCGCTTGCCACGACGCTCGCCCATGTTGTATTATTTTTGTTATTAAAGCCGCCCATCTTTCCTGTGTGTGATTATTCAAATTTGCTGTTCAAATCAAATTGTAGTAACTAAAGTGATTGTTACAAGAAAGAAAAGCTTAAAATATGATAATATTTTATTGACCGCAAAGACTAACCATCTGAATAGTCTAGTTTTATATCCCATTTAACTTCCTGGTCTTTCATAAGTTTAATTGATTTTTTAATGTAGCACTATAATTCTTTTGAGCTTATGGGATTGCACCTTGCATGTAATTTAAAAAAGCAGTGGGAATCGCCTCAGTATCATTGTAAATTCATTTTGGTGTAATTAATCGACTCAATATCATTGCAGTTAGGGTAATTTAAGCGATTAACTTAAACAAAACTCTTTACAATCATGATTTAATATGCAAATAATTGAAATAACTTCTGCAGAAATCCTCTTGATCTGATGGATTGTGCTGGAATCTCAGGAATTCCTCTAATGTCAGGCATTACCCTGACATCTAGGCCATGCTGAGGGTTGCAAGAAGTTCACTATGGATTTTCCAATCCGCTTGAACAATTCACCATTCCGTTGAAAAGTATTAACTCGCATCTCATTTAACGCCTTTATGACTTGAGGCGGTTCATCATCATATGTCCCATTGAGCATTTTATTATACATATTGTTACTGAGAATTGCCATAATGGCAATGGTTGGAAATCTCAACAAGCAATGAGCATTCTGGATTTTACCTCAGGTCAGTGGAGAATTCCAAAGTCAGAGGCCTGAAGTTTGAGGGCCCATCTGGCTAGGCGCCCCTCAAGTTCCTTGATAATCTGCAACCAGCATAATGAAGCATGATCTATTATGACCTTGAACTTCACTCCATGCAGATATACCCTTAATTGCTTATACGCATATATTATTGCTAAGCACTCCTGCTCAGTCATGGTATAATTACATTCATGGCTGTCCTGGATCCATCTGCAGTATGCTACAGGGTGCTCATCCCCCTCATCTTCTTTTTGGAACATTACTGCCCCATTGGCAGAAAGGGATAAAACCGATTGAACAATGACTCTTTCTTGAAATTTGGATAGTGCAACACTGGTGAACTGATTAGCGCTGTTTAAAATGTATCAAAAGAGCATTGTCGGCATTTCATCCATTAAAATGTGGAATCCTTTTTTAATAACTCAAACAGCAGACCTCCAATACAACCAAAGTCGGTTATAAAGCGGTGGTAATAACTGATCATCCCTAAAGATACTTGTATATCACGCTTACTGTTTGGTTAGTCATTTTAAGGATGCCTCCAAGTTGGCTTGTTGAGGCTTCAAAGTCACGTCTACTAAAAACACTAGCTACTCCAGCTGATATATAAAAAATTAGCATTTACAAGGCTTAATCTTGATTTTGGCCTCCGCAAGTCGGTGGAAGACCTCCTCCAGGTGGGTCAGATGCTCAGAGAATGTACGCAAAAAGACATTAATATTGTCAGGACCATCTAGTACTAAAAAGAAGACATTAATATTGTCAAGGTACATAAGGACGCATGACAGCTTCAGGTCACCAAGAATGGTGTCCATGGCCAGCTGAAACGTGGCTGGTGCATTACATAGCCCTAGAGGCATTTGAGTTGGTTGAAAAAGCCCCCTTTATGTAATAATGGTGCATTTCTCCTGTTCCACCGCGGGCAACTCAATTTGCCAATACCAGATATTAAATCCATTGTTAAAAAGTAACGAGCTCTTAACCAATCCAAGTCATCATCAATTAATGGCAAGGGAGATGAGTCCTTTTTGGTAAAGCTGTTGAGCTTCTGATAGTCTATTACTACCCAGTTAGTACCATATTTCTTTTTGATAATCAGAACAGGAAAAGCCCATGGACTATTTGATGGTTTGAGCATCCCTTATTCAAGCATCTTTTTGGTCTCCTTTCCACTACTTCCTCTGCTGCCCTTAGCTGGCGGATCAGCTAAGATCTAATGGGGATGATCCCCAGTGTCCACTCAATGGATCACTTCTAACACTTACCCTAAATCATGGTCGTTGGTGGCAAAAATCTCCTTTTATTTTTCAAGTAAAGCAATTGCATGATCTTCCTTTGATTCCGATAACCTGACTAAGTTTTTGCGTGATACCACTGCCATTACACCAGGTGGTGGTTTGATGGTTAGACCAAAATCATCCAGCAACCTGAACTCGTGAACCTGAAGGACCTCCTCAACTGGTATCAAGTGAGAAACGCCACAATTTGTTGTTGGCGAATTTTGCATGGGTTTGTGCTTTAGATTTGATAGTAAAACCTTGATCTCCCCATGACCTGGGAGAGTAATGTCTGGAGCCATGTGTGGCTCAAACTGTGACTGCTAATAAGGACTGATGATCTCCCCATAAAGACTAGCTGGCACTTCCACCTCTAACTCAGTTTTAATATTAATTGGTTTCCTAAGGGGATGGATATAGCTCCAGAAGCTCTGAGCGTTAACCCTTGTTATTCATATATCTACTGAGGAAGGGCCCAGGTCTTGCTCTTAAGTTGATGGTAGCAAACCAGAATCAACTAATCACTATAGGCCAAGTGATATGCCCCATGTGCACTGTATCCTTTGGCACTATGCTAGAGGTAAATAAAATTGTGATCCGCTGACCCAAAGTTTTGAAGGTCTCTTCAGAAATATCAACAACTGCACCATAGTGTCACATAAAAGCAGTTCTAATCAACAGTTCGCAATTGCTGTTTAGTAACACTAACACCTGAGCTACAAAGACAATTGACCCAAACCAGAATGGAAGCGCGCTGTAAGCTCCTTCAAAGACCATGTTTTCTGCTCCAGCTGTCCCATACACCATTCAATGTTCCACATCAGGATATAATGTTAACTTCGCCACAAGCTTAGTGGAACCTATGTTTATTGGAGCTCTTGTATCAATTATAGCGCGAACTCAGGTTTTTGCTACAATAATGTCACAGTAGGTACACTCTGAGTAGGATGAATGTTGACTGTTAACTACATGACATTCAAAGGATCACTTTTTCTAAGGAAGCTCATAATACCATCACCAACTTTAGGGTACCATTTAATAATAGCATCCACTAGGAAGTCGACACCTACTCCTCTAAGGGAAAGCGCATCTGCAGATGGTTCCAGTTTGAAAGCTTTGTACAAACATTTTACATGCGTATAACTTTGGGTGCCCTAGAGATCCTTCTTTACGAAGTCCTTGGCTTGTGTTTTTGTTAGTACATTTACTCCACCACCAGCTGCTGATATAGAAACATATCATCATACTAGGGGGCTTCAACTGCATATACATCAGTAGATTCAGGTCAGACTTTGAGTTTGGGATAGCAGAGGTAGAGTCCCAACCTTACTCCACTCTGACTCTTCCCTGGTCACATTGATCCTGCCGTAAGTAATATACCAATCATTTGGGGAAACCTTGTGCCAGGTGCCAAGGGTGACATCACTCAAAAATAATTGACCCCATAGGGCCTGCATCCATGCATATTGTAAGTTGGTTCACGTGGGAAGTTGTACTGAAGGTGCTTGGCTTAAACAGGACAAGGGCGTTAGAATGACTTCTGAAAGTCAGTGTAATTAGGCCTAGGACAATAGTTAGACCGTTGACAATAAGAAGTATGGGGCGGACATTTAACTGCTGGGGGTAACTCAGCGGAATCTGAACTGGACAGGCAAATTTCCCCAAATAAGGTGGTCCAGTGGTGGTGGTGGAAGGGTTCCTCTCTGTATTGAGCTGAGGGAAGTTGGTTGATATACGGCACAAGAACTGAACAATTTTAAGCAAGGGTACGCCTTCATTTAACATCAGGGTCATGACGTTGTACAGTTTGCAGTATGGCTTCACAGCGGAGGTCATCACAATGTATATGTCAGATTCAGACAAAATGCCTGCCCCAATTAACACACGGAATTTTACTGTAAATTGATCAGCAAACGCAGTGAGTTTCATTACGCTAAAACCTGATGGTCAAGAATTCAGCCTTCCTCTAGGACATCTTCATGGTACCCTGAACAACCACAACAAAGTATCCTTCACTTCTCAGTATAAAAAGGAACTGTTTGGAAGATAACAGGTGACTTGGTTGGCACTTCTAACATCCAAGTTGGATATTAAAAGTTTTCAATTTCTAAATGTCAGAGGCTCCTTCCTTTGAAAACTTGAATCACTTAAAGAACCCATGAATATTCCCATTGCAATTGAATGGATGCAAATTATCACTACAAAAATCCATAAAAAGCTTATCCTTCCTTTTGAGCACATCGTCTAAGGCAAGATTAAGTTTCACATATTTTTGGGGTTATGCATTGTGAAGATCCCTTATCCATGAAAGCCTGATGCGCCATGGCCAGCAACTGGGGATTTATTTTGCGTAATTGATCAATGGGCCCCCTGTAGTGAGCACCACTGTTATAAAATCAGTGGTATCTTTGAGATACGCCTAAAGGGGTTTTGCACAGGGTTAAGCTCACTGAGCAATAAGTCTGACAATATGATAATTGTCATACTTGAAATAACGTAATAAACTCTAATAAATGCGTAGCAATTGCCACGAAGACACTCTTTTATTTAAATCAATATATACAACAGATTCTTGATGTTCTGCTTGCTCTAATCTTCTAACAATCCTCCTCTTCCAATCTACTTACTACGCTGAAATCACAGTGACTTCAGTTAATATCAAACAGTTTTGTTTATTAATTTGTTACGCCATATTTCATTGGTTCTGGAAGAGGTTACTATGTATTAAGTTTATGATCGCCTTAATTGGAGGTAATCCACTCACTATTTGTTGTATGTCAACATCTCATTGTTCATCTTTTTTTGACATCTTTAATCCCCCAGTTCAGAGGTGATCTAATATGCTTTTCCAAATCAATATTGCCTCATCCTAAGGCGCTCAAAATTTCATCTCATAATCAGGCTTGGCGGATTCACCTATTCCGCTGTAATGACTTAGAGCTTATCATCCAGTCATATCAGAATCGCAACACCGGGAATACTAGTTCAGATATGGACAAGAAATAATAGCAGAATGAAAAATGGCCCACTTAAAGTGGAGCTGGATGACACACCTTATATGATGAATGTATGACGGAAGATGCAACCAACACCTCTGGCCCAACCTCTAAGTCCAAACCCAACCGATGCACCAATCTCAAACTCATGAAATTTCCTGCTGCCGCTGTGTCTACCAGGGCCCCAAATGACACCTGGTGTGCGCCCAAATGGATTTTCACTGGTAGCAGGGTACATTCGTGGTCCTTCTTGTAGGTGAGTGTTTTTGGTATTGCTGAATTAATGGCGGTAAACAATGGAAGGGTAGAAAAATTTGATATGAGCTCATTATGGCTAGCTCTGGAGTCATTAGCAGAAAACATTAAGCATAAATTTGGATCCTAAACATCCTGAACTATGAGGCCAGGAATAAGCTAAACTCTGCTAACTGGTAAGAGGTTGGGTGGTGTTTTAAGAAAACCCAAATGAGATTTCACATAAATGGTAAGATGGGGAGGGTCAGAGCTATGAGTCGCTCTGATATGTCATGGAGCGTGCTGATAATTATATTTAGCTTGACCTAAAACTCCTTGTGAGTTACCACCCAAACCCAAGCCAGAATGCAGTGGACACAGCTGTCCAAAATGACGTGTTAAAGATTAAAGTACCAGTCATGAAGACAAGCTAAGGGGTGTTTAAAAGAGGCAACATCCCTTCTTATTAACGAAATTTTTAGACCAAAATCCAGGTTTGTTTTAGTTGTTCTCAAAGATTTTTATTTTTTAATTATGTAATGGGAAAATTAAAAAGATGAAGAAACAGCAGTACCTGTTGGAGACCGCTGCTTTTTAAGCTCACTGGCTAAAATTAAGATGCAAGCACAACTATGACGGGAATAAATTTGAAACAAGCTGGAAGATTGAGTTTAGGACATAACTTGCAACATAATTTAATCTGGACAGCTCAGCAAATTTTTTCTGGTCACATTAATCAAATTATTTTTTCCATCTCTCACATGAATTTGCTATGGCAACAACGTTTGGGCGGTCAGCAGGTTGCGCCCAAGGCCAAGACACATAAGGCTGGCATATTTGGTCGGGAAGGGCTTGATCACTCCCATACCTGTTAGAGGCAGGTGTGACATCAACACATTGGTGGGATCTCAGAAGGTTTGAGGTGTTTTGCATCTTATTACTACCTCCTGGAAAACCATGAATGTTTTCCACCAGCTCAGAGGATGATAATACTGGGAGAGCCACTTAACCCTCAGGGGGTAAGCTGAGACCCACCTCTCATTCATCACATGGGCCATGTAACGGACAAGTTTATCTTGTTTGTTACATTCCAACTCAGATTCAGATTTTCCAAATCTGAGTTGGAGCACTTTTAAATGTTTTTTAATTCGTTTTAAATATGACTTTTGGTTTGGTCGTTTTGGGCGCTGGGTTATGCCTCAGCTGAGTCATAGATTAGGCTTGTGAGAGCTTAATCAATGACTCAAGTGAGGCCCCCAAAGCGCTGCCTTTGTAAGGCGCGCCTGCCCATTCCAAAGTTCACTGGAATTTCCACCCTAGCATGTCCCTTTCCTGGGGAGCATTGGTGGTTGCTCCCTCAGATGAGCTCTGGTCAGTGGGTTGTTTTTATTTTTCTGTATAAAATAAAGGTTGTTTTGGGGTTCTCATACCTCACTTACCTGTTGGTCTTTTCCCTCATCAAGAAGTTTTTCGTGTAGGTTGGTTTTGGACCAATCCCCCAGAGGATTTGGCATAACCAACCAATAGTAGGTGAATATTTAGCTGCTAGTTGGTGCCCCAAACCTCTCCCTACTCGGTTTTTCTGCTTCAGTTGACTGTTGGTGCACCAAAGTATTGTTCAATTACACAGCAGTCAGAACTGGGGTTTTCCCGTCCATTACAGGCCATATCGCCTGGATGGTGAGAGGAACAGGTGCTGGCTTCCTCCCCATTTATGAGTGGAACAATGATTGCTCCCAATCCAAACAGAGTTGTTCCTGTCCACTACTTACAATTTTCTTGATGATTGTTTTCAGAAGCTAACTGCACAGGTTTGGTTATGTGCATAATTTGCGTTTCTAGATAGAACTTATTAAATTGGCAATAATAGTATGATGACTATTATCCATAGTTGTAAGTCTGGGGGAGTTCCCTTTGCTTTTACTGAGAGGCATTTCCGTTCCATACTAAAAAAGGGGTACAAGAAGGGCAGCTATTCCTCTCATCTCTCAGGGCGATCTCACACATGTGGTAGATGAGTGATGAATAACAGCCCTCCCTTTTAAGATGCCGCCACCTGTCTCCACATGCTCTCACTAAATTAGTACAGTGAATTGAGGATTTTGTGCCGAAATATTAGAAAATTGGCACCCCCATGAGGCAAAAGGTCCCTATAAAGTCAATGTCAATGAGCCCTTAAAGTCAAGGTCCATGAGCTCTAAGACCTCAGTAGCAAAGCTCAATGGGCGTGTACCTTATACAAGAAATGAAGCTAGTGTCAAATCCCCAGCAAAACTCACTGATGGCATTAGGCCAACGGGAAATTTCGTCATTGGGATAAAACCCACCCTAAATATTGAGAACAACGCCCAATGGGCATATACTATGTAAAAAAATTCGCATCATGTCAAATTGTTAGCAGAACTTGCCAATGGCGTTGGGCCATTGTCAAAAGTTTCCGCCGCCTCAGAACCCTCCCCTCAAATATCAAGATTTTATTTGATGAATCCCGCTTTGATGAAAGGTTGTCAAAGCAAGCAGATGCAGGTGGGTTGAGAACCACCAAACCCATTTCCAAACTCTTTGGACCCCACTATGTGGGGTGGCCTTGGGAGGTTCCTGTTGCCAATTGGGCAAAATGCCATTGCGCTAACCTGGAAAACGCCTTAAAACTGCAATTTGGGCATCCAAGGTCAAACTGACAGTGACTCAGCCCACCAACGACTCTTTAAAAATCTATCAAATTATTATTACTTTTCCTTCTCACATCACTCAAAGTTTTCCAGGTTAATCAAATCTTTAGGGTCCTGATCCCATGTTTTTCTAAGTTAATCCTTAATTCAATTATCTATTTAAGCAGTAATAACACACCTTTAAATTTATGTTTGGTTTTTTTAATTTACTATTCATTAAAATCTTCCTGAGATTCCAAAATTTTATTTTAAAAAATTTACTTGCTGAATTCCTATGATTCCTATAATGTGGCCTCACGGGCCTAACATCAACTGGGCAATCCCAGTCATGCTAGTAACTCTATCTCCTACTGCAGTCAATTGGTGTATTATGCTAAAGATCTCATGGAAGAATCCTTGATTGCAGAGGCAATCCGCCAACAGGATATTGGTATCAAGAGGGCTCATTATCTCCACTCCAGGCGAGGATCCGCCTCATCGCCTATGTAGTCAAACCAAGTTACTTGATGGAGAGCCTTAAACACCCAATATGGTCTTGCATCTCCCTGCGCTTAAGTCCCTTGGGTCTGGAGCCGCAACAGCCTGGTCCCTAGTGGGGCTCCTTATCACGCTTATGGACTGCTGAAACTCAATTGTCATTCACCTTTACATATACCATAATGTATTTGAGCGGCAATGCCTCTTGCATTCTGGCTTCCCTTTTGGGTGCTTTTGCATCCCATATGGCAGGCCAGTCTAAATATCATCTTCCGTCTACCTAACATAATTGACCATCCATTGATTCTAGCCATTTCCGCGATTTCCCCAGAGATGGGCGCAGCAGTGGTCTCCCTCTACCATATGAACGTGCAGTTGGTAGCATGCCTTCTGTTGTTTATTTCATCTGTCGCTGATTTTGTGACCAGCTCTCAGATAGCTGTAGAGGAACCTACAAGAGTGGCATGTCCTCATTGTCCGCTGCTCTTCTCTCAAATAAGCATCAAGGAGGAATTTTGGGTGTTCCCTCCCATGACGTTGCAAATCATATCCTTAACTCCCTTGCTGAGGTGCAAAGGCATTCCACTGTTGCAAAAATCAACACCGCTTCTCTGAAAAGTGCTCAGTAGGGGTTATCTCTTTTAGATGCAGTTGAAGGTGAAGCTCATCTTTGGGTACAAGTCTTCTACGTTCTTATATGAAGGCAGATAATCTTACTTCACTTGTTTCAGTAGAATTGGCCGCTCTGAAATCCCACTTACCATGACCTGAATGATTTTTTCAATACACTAAACTATTGTTGAAGCTCCTATTATGGCTTACTTAGTCACAACCTTCTGTTAGCAAGTCCCAGTGCTGGATCTCCGGGGGTCATACTCCAACCAGTCTTCTGAACTGCATTATTTTCATCATCTTCCCATCACGATGTTTGGTCTACCCCTATGGAAAAGGTAAATTAAATTTGCAAAGCAATAATTTCAATTAATGCAGCTCTTCACCGCACACCTCCTATGCAGAAAAGTAACTTCATGCTTGGATTTTCCAACTTGACCTCAGGGTCTGACACCAACGTTGAATCAGTATCCATAGTGGTTCCAGGTCTTGACGCAGCCCCTGTGCCCAAGTTGGTTTTCCCTAGAGCACCTGTCAGCAAGGCGCAGTATTGCAGTATAAAGAGGATGAGATACAACACCTTATTCTCCACATTTTTGATCCTATGAAAGAACCTGCTCTTCCCCATGATTTATTAACATTCTCTCTGATGTCAGCAGAAATGACCGCATCTGCCAATAAACAGAATTATGCATTCTTTTTATTATTAATTTTAAATTTGTATTGGGGCACATCAGGTGTTCTTCTGGCATTGATAGATATGGGAGCAGTGGGCAACTTCATAAGCTTGGAGTGGCTAAGAAGCTGGATCTTGACTTGGACATGGGGCCAGAGGTGTTGATCGCATAGTCAGCCTCCCAGCCATCCTAGGGAGTAGGGAGCCCATTAACCTTCATGGTTCACAGTTTATTTTTGTGATTAGTTCTCAGCAATGTCTAATCTTGTGTTCCCAATGATTTTGGGTGTGTGTTGGTGGAATCAGCAGCATGTTAAAATCCACTTGGAATCTAACATATTGTCATTTTCAACGGTCAGATGAAGAGTGAGTTCCCTTCATTAGATACCCTTTCTTTTTTTTTAGTACTAGATGGTATTAGATACCCTTTCCAAAGCATAAAATCACGGATCAGTTACAACCATTGTACCTCCCATAGGTCCTTCTCCCAATTTTCCTGCTGCGTTGCTGGGTTATCAGAGCATTTTTGATTTCAAAAAAGCCAACTGCCTTCCCCAGCAAACAGAATTTGACTTGAAGTTAAGACTACAGTGCAGGAAGTAAACATAAAATGCCCTCTGTACCCGCGTACTGTGGAGGAGAAGGTTGCCCCTGATGCCTGGTTTGATGAATTGCTCAAGAAGGGTTTTTTTCAAGGATACATCCCCTGTCGCCACTATCTTGTCTTTGCTAAGAAGGCGGATGACTCCCTTCATCCTTTTTTGGATTATGAAAATTTTAACAGTATCACAGTCCACGACCCCTACCCACTGCCATTGGAACATACAATTGGCCGAGTAATTGCCAAGCCGCAGTCTTTTCAAAACTTAATCTTGTCAATGCCTTAAATCGCATTAGGTGATGGAAGGTCAGGAATGAATTACCGCTATACAGATGAGACAAGGCATATTAAATTCTAAGTGATGCCTTTTTTGCTTAAGAATGAACCTGCCACATTTCAGAGGATAATTGATAGTGTACTAGGTAATCTCCAGTTTACCTGCGCAAAGGCTTATAATAATAACATCCTGTTACACTCCCCTACTCCTGAATAACACGTGAAGGACTTGGAAGCAGTAGCGGTTGTCTTACATAAGGCGGGCCTTTTTCAAGCCTTCAAAATGCGAATTTTACTGGGAGGAAGTCACATTTTTGGGTAACCTCATCTTGAAAGATGAGTATTCTATTCCTCATAGCAAACTAGACGCCATCTGTTTATGGCCAACTCTAAACAACACAAAACAATTAAGAAGCTTCTTGGGCATCATTAAATTCCTAAAGTAGTTCTCTCCCACATTATCCAAGTTGGCTGCCCCACTCCATCCACTTACAGACAATAACATTCTCTTTAATTGGACGCTTAAGTGCCAGCCAGCATTGGACTAATATTAGGAGGTGTTTTTGTAATCCCCTATCCTCAAGCACATGAATCCCTCTAAAACCTATATTGTAGCATGCAACACATCTTCCACCGCGGTAGGGGCCGCTTTGCTTGAAGAGCACAATGAGTTGGAACACGCAGTTACATATTTTTCCCATTAGTTCTCTTTCTATGAGCAATCCTGGACCATCTATGATAAGAAGCTGACTTCCGTGGCATGAGCCTTGACCCACTGGAGGTATCTCCTGCAGGGCGCTCAGCATGAGTTAGCTGTGCAAACGGATCATAAACCCTTCTTTATTTCCGCAGGCAACTGAAGTTGGCACACCAGTAGTCCCAAACCTACCGGGATTTGTGCAACTTTAACTTCAAACATGAGTTTGTAAAAGGTGCGTTAGATGTCCTTCCCAACTTCCTAAATCGCCTTTGCGCATTGCCCAGAAGGCTCAGATGAGGCTGATTTGATCAAAGTCATTCATCTCACCCAAATCTTATCCATTGTACCTCCTGTGGTTTCAGCAGCAGACTTAGCTCTGGACGCGCCCCTAATTTCTCAGGTCCTAGCAGTGCAAACAGCCTGTTTGGAATGTGGATCTTTTTAGCGGTTGTCCCTCCTTGCTTCAAAACATCCCTTGTATTCTCTGGCTGAGTGCCTCATTCAATTTCAGTCATGGGTTAGGGTTCCTCCCCTCCTTTGAGCCAAACTGATTTAGGCTCATCATGATTCTTCTGCAGTTGCACATCCAAAAAACAAGAAATGTATTGACTTGGTAAAACATACCTATAATTGGGAGGGCTTGTCAAAGGATATTCCTGCATGCATTGCTGACTGTGTAACTTGCATGTGAGCTAAATTGGACCAGTCTGGAAGGAATCATCTTCTACATCCCTTATAACAGGCAGAGGATCCATGGACATTAGTGTCCATGGACTTTATTATTGAACTTCATAGTTTCAATAGGTTTACAGTGGTGATGATGGTTGTCAACCGCTTCACAAAATTTTACCCTAATGATCCCATGCTCCTCCGCTATCACTTCTGTGAAACTTCCCATCTCTTTGTACGTCATGTTTTCTCCATGTTCGGCCTCCCTCAGAAGATTGTCAGCGGCCATAAGGCCCAGTGCATGGCGCATTTCAGGACGTGCTCCTTGCGATCTTGGTGATTGCGCAATGTCACTCCACTGAATAACATCCTCACTCAGATGGACAAACTTAACAGGTCAATTTGACCTTGAACAGTGACTGAAGTGCACTCCGCAGCCTCTCAGGATACCTGAGCTGATGACTTTCCTCTAGCTCAGTTTGCATATAATAACAGAACGAATGACTCCACTGGTTTTTCCCATATGAAGTGACTTTGAGGTACAAACCCCTCATTTTCAGTTAACCCATGCCTTCTCCCAGAGGTATCAGCCGCTTCTGACCACGCCCAGCATATTTTGGCCACCCAGTCCTTGGTTTGGGAGCATCTAACCCAGGAAAGAATGACTACAAACGGTTTTCAGATTGGAAGTGGCTCCCAGATTATGAAATAAAGGTGGGTCAGATGTTCATGCTTGCTATGCACAATTTGTGGATGCGGGTGCCCTCACTTAAGTTTCCAAATAAACGCTTGGGTCCCCAATTGAAGGAATATGACTTGGGTAATGGCGCTTTCCGTTTTAAAATTGACCTCCACTGGAAGCAACATACAGTCTTCAATGTGTCCCAACTGTCCCATTCAAGGAGGCAATCCCTAAGATCCAGAGCCTATTGTGACCAAGGGTGCAAAGGAAGCTGAAGTGAGGGCATTATGGCTTCCCACAAATCTTAGAGATCAGTCCAATATCTCATCACGTGGAAAGGCTATCCAGACTATTAGGATAGTTGGGTCAGTGCCCAAGATTGTTCCAACTGTTTGAAGTTGGTTGAAGCTTTCCATGTCACCCACTCAGATGCTTCCTGTCCTCCCCCCAAAGATTGCTACTTTATTGGCAATCAAGTTGCCCAAGGCTCACAAAAATGTGGCCCTCTCTCAATTCCCTGGAGGTGGCGCCCCCTTTGGCAAAAGTGTGGGTAATGTAAATCTGGGGGAGCGTGCACTCTGCTTGGACTCAATGGCGTTCCCATTCCCCACAAAAAAGGGTCTGGGAAGGGAAGCTGTCCCTCCTATCTCACAGGGCGATCTCACCCATGTGGTAGATGATCGATGGGTAACAGCCCTCCCTTTAATGATGCAGCCACCTGTCCCGCATGTTCATCCACAAATTATTATGGCTAATTGAGGGAATTTGTGTTAAAATATCAGAAAATCGGCATCACCATTAAGCAAAAGATCCCAATAAAATGATGGCAACAAGCCCTAGAAATCTAAGGTCTGAGAGCTTTAAAATTTTTTCAAAGAAAGCATGATGGGTGTGTACCATATACAACGAATGTCCTCATGACAAATTGTCAGTGGAATTCTCCAATAGTTTTGAGCCATCTTTGAAAATTACAGCAACCTTGGAACACTTCACCTATTCATCAAGATCTTCGTTTGATGAATCCCATTTGGCCAAATGAATGCCAAAGCGACTGGGTGTAGGCAGGTGGGGCACCACAAACCTAATTCTGATCTCTTGGGACTTCCCTACATGGGGTGGTATTGAGAGGTTCCCATTGCCTGTTGGGTCAGACGCCATCATTCTAACTTTTATATATGGTAAAACCACAATTTGGGCATCCTAGGTCAAACTGAACGAGACTTAGTCCCCTGCTGACTTCTTAAAGTCAGTTCAAATTAAGTTCATTTTCCCCTCGTTTAAAGTTCGCCAGGTTAGGTCAAATCATGAGGACCCTGATCCCATGCTTTTTTAAGCTAATCCCCAAAACAATCATCTATTTAAGCAGTCATAACACACTGATGATATTATGTTCGATTTTCTTAATCAAATATTCATTAAAATCGCCCTGAGTTTCCAATATTTTGATTTATTTCAGATTTTTTCTTGCTTATTTCCTTTTTTTATTTAACCGAGGTAAGCCGACCAGTGGATGGACATTACCAAATATACATAAAACTAAGGAAATAACTAACAAATATAAAATTGGGCACCCCAGGGTACTCAAGTTACCCCTGTTGCCAGCGGGACTGCCAGGTATGGGGGGTTGGTGCGCTACTCTGAGGGGGTTTCTCCTGTTATGGAGCAGGTGTGAAGGAAAGGGTCTGTGTGGAGGAACCAGAGTGGGAACCATGATTCTATGAGCGCTTTTTGCCTTGGTCTCATATATCCATAGAGCCAGGCTTGGAAGTGCTCCAGTAAGTGGACATGGAATCTGTTAATGACCCCATGAATGGTTGGGACCGTGCCCTTGAACACATCTAATGCAATCGTATGTATTGTCCACATTGCAATGGGTATTATTAGGGAGCGGAGTGTAGATGGGATTGGTGACTCAATCTAGAGCGCGAAGATGCTCTTTGATATCGAGAATTCCTGTTCGTTTTAAATCTTGAGCAGGCGTGCGACTTCCTGCCATATAGCTTTGGTTGGGGGGCATGTTTCTAGGCGGTGATGTAGGGATCCCTCCCCTCCACATACTGCACATGAATTTGTGGAGGGAGTTGGAATGGTCCGCCATCCTATAGGTCCTTCTCAAACAGCGCCAGGCGTTTGCTCTTATCCTTGGTTGTAGGAGTGGGTGGTGTGTCATTTTCCACATTGCTTTCTGTGTGGTTAAATCATAGGGAATGTCCAGCATATCTAGGTATTCTATCCTAGCTATGCTTGGGGTTGTTGCGAGCATATCTCTATGGGGGTGGTTTTCTGGTTTCTTAATTTGAATTGGGGGCTGGGTCGTCCCCTTCCCTGTATAGTACCCATGTTCTCTATGGTCCATCCCATACGGCAGATAGTTTGGAGGATATGTTTGAAATGAGGGGAGGTTCCATGCAGACCCGTTGCAGTAGGGTGCTTGGCAAGGTTTGAAAGTAGTCTGGGTGGACTATGTGGGTTGGTTAATTTGAGCGCCTGTGCAAAGTTAGTCCTTGCTGCTCTGGACCAATGTTGTTGTG
The DNA here is from genome assembly GCA_022478985.1 of Massospora cicadina. Classification (NCBI taxonomy): domain Eukaryota; kingdom Fungi; phylum Entomophthoromycota; class Entomophthoromycetes; order Entomophthorales; family Entomophthoraceae; genus Massospora; species Massospora cicadina. Next base: position 183,725 of record JAKSZP010015826.1, on the reverse strand, counting down.
GGAGGTCTGGAGCAAGGATTTCCTTTATCCAGGTACCTAGGATGTGATTGGCGTGGCTCTCAAAATCTATTAGTTCCATGCCTCCGCTTAAGCGTGGGCCAAATAGTGTTTCCATCTGTATAGGAGGGTGAGAGCCAGACCACAGCCAGCCCTGGATAAGCGTGCGGATTGAGGTTATAAAGGTAGGTGAGAAGATGATCGCGTGGGCCTGGTACCACAGTATTGGGAGGATAAGCGAGTTAGCAACTGTAACTCGTCCTGTTAGTCCTGAGGTTCTTCCCTTAAGGGAGGCGACGCGTTTGGATACCCGTTGTAACAAGTTACTTTCCAATGTCTCATTAGCATATCCCCCTGATTCTAGCCAGATTCAAGGTGTTGGACAGGAGTGGTAGTGGGAGGTGTTGCAAAGGGTAAAATGATTGGGTTTTTTCTTCGAGTGTTGGTGTGAGGTTCTGATGTTGTGGCACACTTGTTTGTGTATTTGCCTAAGAGGATGTATTCTATCTTCCTTTTGTTGAGCGATGCATTTCTCACCTTTGAGTATTCCTCTAGAGTGTGTTCCAGCTGTCAGGCATCTTAATTGTTTTCTATACCTGCTACGCAGCATCCGCAAAGGCTAGCATCTTGACTGATGGTTGTCCTTGTGCGGTTATCCCCATGAGACGTGAGTCAGTTACTCGGAGGAGTGGGTTAAAGCTAAAATTGTATAGCAGTAGGCTGAGAAGATCCCCTTGTTTGAGCCCTCTGTGTGGTTTAATCTTGTTTGTTAGGAATCCAGGGCCACATACAGCCATGGTTGCAGATTCTGTTAGGAGCATCGCCAATTTTATGAATCTTGGTGGGAGTTTGAAGGCATGTAGACATTCTTTAAGGTATGGCCAGGTAACTCGGTCATACGCCTTTTCCTGATCCAAGAAGACCAGGGCACCAGTTGCTTTGGATTGGCAAATGTTTGCAACAGGGTGAATGTTGTTCCAGATTGAACGCCCTGGTATAAACCCAAAATGGTTGGGTGATAGGATGTCAGATGCAATTGCGCCTAATCTAGCTGCTAAAATTTTTGTTATTTTTGTGTGTCAGTGTTGAAGAGTGCAATTGGGCGCCAGTTGGCCAGGTCCAACTTGTCACCCTTTTTATACAAGGTTATAACGTAGTATTCATGGCTCCTGGTAATAGGCGTGTTTCCAACAAGCTTTGGTTCATAGATGCCAATAGGAGGGGGGCGATTTGTTGAAAATATTTTTTGTAAAATTCGTAGGGTATCCCATCAGGCCCTGGGCATTTCTTACGTGGTGCACCGCAAATTGTCTCCCAAAGCTCCTCCCATGTAATAAGGGATAGTATATTGTAATTCGGTGGTGTACTTTGTATCTCAGCAGTTTGTATAAATTCTTTAGTTTTTGTGAATCTGTTGGCGTTTCACGATATAATTTGGTGTAATAGCGGTGTACTTTCGCCTTGACCTCCTCAGGGTCAGTTGCCATGGCGCCGTTGGTCTTGAGGACCTGTGTGCATGTGGGCTGGTTTCCACAGGAGTGGAATTGGTGGAAAAAGTATGTCAAACAGGTTTCGCCTTCCTTTATGAACTTACTTTTGTAAATACTTTATTTCTGTGTTGGTGTTCAAAGATGAGATTATTACTTTGGGCAGAAATTTCCGCCCATTTGCGTCCCCAGTTGGGGCTATAGCCAGATTTTTGAGTATTTATTTCCAAGTGGTCTAGTTCTGCCAAGGTACGCTTGATTGTGGCTGTGTCCATGGTGTACTTACGTGATGCAATATGTCAGGTTTTGTTGATTAAATCCTTTTTGAAGTTTTCCCATGTTCCAATGGGATCCAAAGTGAATGGGGCTGTGAATTATGGGTTTGTAGTCTTTTTTTCAACCCAGTTGGATATCTCAGGCAATTTTATATCTAGTGGGTGAAACTTTCTCCAAGGCGACACCTGTGTGTGGGTTTGGGTTGGCGCTAACTGCACTGTAACTAATTGGTGGTCTAAAAATTAATCTTTTTTGTTATAAAGTTGGAGATTCTTGAGCGGTGGGATTGTGGGACAAGGATGTGGTCAATATGACTCATCGATATGAGCGCTCCCTCACATATGTTGGGCTGCGTCATGTGGGGAAGGAGTGGTGAACTGGGGGGAAGAGCATCCTGTAAGCCAAGAGATGCCTTCATTGTGCGGAATTCAGTGTCCAGGTGGGTATCCCCTGGGATTAGGCCATTGATTTGTATTGGGGTTATCCCAGCAGTTGAAATCGCCTAACATAATGGTATCTGGTGGGAGGGTGAGAGTAGGAATGTTTTCAAAAATTGTTTTCTCTCAGTTGCAGTGCACGGTGCATATATACATGCTATCAAAATTATTTCCTCTTGGCATGTGATTGTTGCTACCAGGACTCAGCCATGCAAGTGTGATGACAAATTTGTAATTTAAAGTTTTTTGTTGTTTTGGATGATCACCCCACAGTGAGACGTCCATACTGATTGTGATGGTGTGACCCTGGTTGACCAGGATTCTTCTTCCCCTTGTAGACAGTGGGTTTCTTGGATGGCCAAGATGTCTACAAGAGTTCTCGCAGGAATTCCAGCTTTATTGGCTTGGTACATATGAGCCCTGGCTCCTGCGATGTTTAGCGTCCCTATTGACACTGAGGTGCCCACGGCGCCTCAGGAGTGGTTGGGAGGGCCCTCTGCTTCTATCCCACCATGGCTCATTTTGGCCGTGCTCCACATCTGTACTCCAACTCTTTCACTGCCATTGTTGGTTCCCTTGATCTGACCCAATGATTCAATGGAATTGCAGCTTTTTGCATTTGCGTCAACTTTTCCTGCACAGGTCTCATGTTGATTTGATGCGGGTTGTTGATTGGATTTTATATTTTTGAGGTTCGACTTTGTTGAATTGTGCACCGCATTTTCACCCAAATTGTGGTTGCATTGTTTCTCAATATGTGCATGACTGACGTAGCTTTGTGACTCAGTCAGATTACTGTGAAGATTTTTGACCTGGGCATATTGTTCTGATTGGTTGGTTTGGTGAATATCTGAAATATCCTCCCAAATTTGTCCAGGGTTAATGGTGGACTCCGCATGTGCCGCCGCTTTAGCTGCTGCTCACTTGTGGGCTATTTGTGCCACTTTATGTTGTTTGCTTGTAACTGGGTCCACGATGGAGTATAATCCATCTTCACCCCAGCGGAATGGGTGGTGACCGTCAGTCATTTTGGTAAAGTTTTCATTATCTTCATCTATTGCTTCCTCACAATAGTCATTTTACATTAAGCCCTCTTTCACAGGGCATGCGTGTTCCTTGTGTCCCAGTGAGCCACAGTGGTTGCAAATTGGCGGTGCGCATTCTGGTGTAACTCAGAATGCAGCTGACTGGCCCCCATCTTCAAAGTGAAATTCTGCTGTGCGGGTTATTCTAGATAATTCCTCTTCCACTTCTGGGAAGGGATTGATTACAGCGATAGCTTTGCCCATGCACAGGTTGGGCATCAGGCGAAATCGCTGTAATTTAGGTTGCTGAATTTCTCCGTAGGCCACGAGACCTTTGCAGAGCTCCTCCTCGATTACCTTATGAGGAAGGTTGGTGGGGTTTGAGTCAAAAGAGATGAACAAAGTTTTCGCTTTGTTCCATCTGGTGCACGCGGTACGCACAATTTTTTTGCCCTCAGGGAGGGCAATTTCCACACAGACTTTTGCTGCGGCATCAGCTTCATTGGCTGTTTCAAAACCAATATTGATCCAGCCACGGCCCATGTTGTTGGTGGCTACATACACCGCGTGAGGGAAAAGTGAGGGCTGTGCCTCACATGTTTTCTCCCACAGGGTCAGTGACTCATCCCCAAGGAAGAGTCTGATCCCATTTTCCACCTTTGATAAGGGTTGGTTGAGCTGAATGTACATATATTAAGCATGCTTTACAGTGAATACCATAAACCCAGACGGTGTCTGAGTTTGCAATTTCTTTGCAGATTGGGTTCCTGGTCCCCCTCCAGGGCGTTTCTTGCCCTTAGTTGCACCGTTAAGTGCACCGTTCGCCATGACGCTCGCCCATGTTGTATTATTTTTATTGATAAAGTCGCCCATCTTTCCTGTGTGTGATTATCCAAATTTGCTGTTTGAATCAAATTGTAGTAAAAGTGATTGTTGCGAGAAAGAAAAGCTTCTTGCTTAATTCCTGTGATTCCTATATTGTGACCTCATGGGCCTAACAACAAGGCAAAGCAGACATGCTAGTAATTCTAGCTCCTACTGCAGTCAATTGGGTTTATTATGCTAAAGATCTCATGGAACACTCCCTGATTGCAGAGGCCATCTGCCAACAGGATATTGGTATTTTTTGGGCTCTACTATCTCCACTCCAGGAAAGATCCACCCCCTTGCCCATGTTGTCAAACCCAGTTTTCTGATGGAGATCCTTAAACCCCCAATCTGTTCTTGCATTTCCCCCTTATAAGCCTTTAAGTATGGAGCCACAATGGTCTGGTTCCTTGTGGGGCTCCTTATCACGCATATGGCCCGCTGACCCTCAATTGTCACTCACCTTTACATACACCATAACGTCATTTGAGCGGCAATGCATCTTGAATTCTGGCTCGCCTTTTGGGTGCTTTTGAATCCCAACTGTCAGGTCAGTCTAAACGTTATCTGCCGTCTCCCTGACAGCAGTTAAAATTAAACCTAGTTGATAGTGGACCAACGCTAAACTTAGAATGATCCACAAATAGTGATTATGTTGATAATTAGGGACTTCTTCCCTATCCCAGCTGAAACATAACTCACTATCAGATTCAGAGGTTGCTGGCCTTAGTTCCTGTCATGCTGAGTTGGCAGAGATCTGTTGTATAAGGTCTGCTTCTCTTCTAGGGATATCTAATCTTTACCTTTTATCACACATAAGAGTCAACAATTATTGTACTACAACAATAATAAACTGAAGATGAATAGATTTTTATTAATGCTTTTTGATCTAATCTGCTTACTATTATAGATACTAGGGAATTTATAGGGGAATTTGGCGCCCAACTCCACAGTTGGCACCTCAGCTATGAATTGGCAGTCGTTGCCATTAATTTTCTTACAAAGTCTCTTTTAGCAATGGTTTTATCAATCAGACTTCTACTACTGCCTCCCAAGTTCGATACCAGTAATGGACTTTGGGTAGGGGACGATTTTGACTGTGTTGGTTTTGCGCACCAATGCCCCAAACCAAGATAGCAAATAGCAAAGGCGGTCCATGGAGTTCCTGGCCTATCATATGCTGCGCATGGAGGTATTCCGGGTTTTATCCTCCTTTCCCATTTTCTTCACTTCCCTAATCAGTGCGGTATCATCCCCAGGTCGGCCCACCTCAAATAAAATTTATCAATCAGACTAAGGTTTCCTCCATTGGACATCCCAGAGACCTGAAAGCAAAAGATCCAGAAAATGTGTCCCTATTATTTCCGTTCAATCATAGAAAATCAACCACATTTGACTAGTGACCTACTTAGGTAATAGGAATCTTTGCCCATTTTAGCAGAGCACAACCCAACTGAGTGATTCGCTAGTTGTAGGTGGCACAAACTCGCCTTACAACTGTAATTAAATTCCCAATCATTTAGTGATGAAACCCAACCTAATCCCAATTGGTGCACCTAATAGTCAATCAATAATCAACTATCAGATTGCTCAATTCCATCAGAAACAGTGCCCAATGAGATCTTAAGCATTTGCACATTAATCTGAATGGATCCAAACTGGTGAATTACCCAAGACTCCCCGGGCATTATTAAGCCAATATTGAGATTAAAGATATCTGCATCACTTGCTAGCAGAATATATCCCATAGTGAACCAGCAGATAACCTAGGAAGCTGTAAAGGTGGGAAAAATTCCCAACACCTTTTAATCTTGGCAGAATAAGTATAGAATCTCATTATCTAGACAATTTAATTATAGTAATAGCCTTCTGATAGTTGTTTTGTTGGACCATAGATATATTAAAAATCTATAAAAGCAGGAACGTTATTTTTTTTGGAATTATAAATTTTTTAGAGGTGGTTGGAACCTATTTTATTAAGTATATTGTTGCTTTTATTTTCCATTCAACTGTAGAAATTATTTAATAATGAGTGGCGTTGTTCTTGAAAGGGGTATAATAACCTTAGGAACATTTTCATGCTTCAATGATTGGATTTGTTATTGCTACCATTATTAGAAGAGGAGTTTTCTACAAAATTTCAGTTTCTTCTTAAATTCTTTAGCATTGTCATGCATTTTTTAAAAGATTTTTCAAAGAAGCTGTAATTTTTTCTATTCAATTAGTATGATTCAGTTTCCATGCCTCACATTTTTTGACTTTATGGCGCATTTCTTCCAATTCCTTAGTCAGTTGAAAATTTCTGTCAGCATTCTTCTCCAATGATTCTACTAACAATGTAACTTTAATATTAATTGCTAAAATTTCTAAATTCTGGTTTGTCATAGTACTTCTGCTGAATTTAAATTCTATGACAATAAATCCGCCTGTTTAATGACATTGAATCCAATATCTGATGATCAAGTACTTTTAACTTGGCTCATATTTCCTTAATTTCCAAATGATTTTGTGTTTAAATCACTAATTAATTATTGAAATTTTGTAATGTCCTCTTTCTTCTAGATAAGGTTATTAAAAGAGCATCATTGCTTCATTATCTTAAGTGGGAGTCAGTGGGGCAATCACATTAATAAAATAAGCCATTGATTCCCCTTAGCTTTTTGATAATGCAAGTCCATGTCATGTCTTCATTTTGATGTGTAGCCAATTTTTTTCCATAAATTCTTTATAATGTTGCTTGATATTTTGTTTAGTTTGGTAACTAATATCTGAATTTGATTGTTGGATTATAATACACTTTAAGAAGTTGACTCAATACTATGCTGGATCTGATGAAAGCTGAAAATTTAACTTGGCAATCAAATTGAAAAAACTTATGTTATTAACAATTATATAAGACTATATCAACAATTTCTGCTGCTGTATAGCTTGATATACTTGCATACTTTGGGTTGTTGGAGAACATAGCTAAAGTACAATCCTTGAGATTTCCTGTATTATGGAAACCCTAGCTAAAGCGGAAGGTGACAGTGTAAGATAATGCTTGACCTGCTTGCATATCTTGTTCTAAATTTTTATGTGAAAAAAACCTTTAGGCCCTGTCAAAATTGTTAGTGTGCAGCAACTAAAACTATTATATTCAGTTAATCGCTCAAATCTTCACTTCTACCCCTGATTCCCCCCATTGGCTTCTCATATATTGAAATAGCAGTTCTTTGCTCTAAAATAAACCAGATCATGTTATCTAAATCCTTGCGCTCCCCCAAGTTAAATTGTACAATACTCACTATACTGGATGATTCTAAACTCATTCTGGCCACTATTAATTTCTGATATCTCAAATCAAATGCAACTCTATAGCAAGCACCATTTTATTATCAAAAATGGCCTACTTTCACAAGGTCATGGCGGTTTAAGTTGGAGTTGCTTCTGTATGATAATAGAAAAGCTAATATGAGCCCAAAAGATGCTCGATATCCTTGAAATATTAAATAAATGTAGCAAATAGTGCCTAATAAACGTGATATAAATCTATTAATAAAGAATTACTAAACCAAGAGGCTTTATTAGAAATTAAAAATGCGATTTTATATAGGTGCAAAGTGACAATTAAATGCTCATATATTTAATACCATAAATTATTTTCTACTAGAAAAAAGGTTTTAATTCTCATTTTTGCTCTTGGGCTTACCCTACCTATAAGTAAGTAAAAATTTAATTCAAGTGTAAGGAAATAGTCAGCTTGCCAACCTTGGCTCACTTAACATGTGAAGGCAACTCACTGCTCAGGGGTCTACTCCATGCAGAATAGGCACCAGACAACCTTTGCTTAAATAACAAATATCCTTGTAGAGAAAATTTTCCTTTGATGCTACCAGAAATAGCATTGCTCTTTGTTATACTGTTTCTGCCCTTGGCAAATTTCTGGGTGACTCTTTGACTTGTTCATTATACGTTGGCCCTCAGGAAAAAGAAGCCAATCCAATTTCTTCCATGTTAGCTCAGCTCCAAAGTATCCGTGATATAGAGTGTATTTGTTCAAATAGAGCAAATCTAAGACTGGTTACTTTATTCTGCTTGATGGCTAATCCCATACTTGTTACCAGTGATTATTTCACAAAAACATTTATAATTGTAAAAAGATAAAACTGAGATTAAGCGGAAAGGTTTTTGTTAATGTAAAAAGTTAAATAATTTATATTTCAAGCAATTTATAAGATTAAAATGAATTATTGTTTAAAATATGTAAGGGATTTAAATAATGGTATGGGGATTTTCAGAAAACCCACAGTTAGATGGCGTCTAACTGCCACTTTTGTTTCTTCATCCATTTGAACTAATACTTGTATCTGAGCGCTCCTTCTCATGGTGATTACCCCCAAACTTGGATGTCCAGGGGCCTTACATCTGTCTCCGTTTATGGGGGTTGAGTGGTTTCATCTTCAGATATTTTTAAAACCAAATTTGGTATTATGCTGTATGACTTTAAGTTCAAGCAATGGTGCTCCTACAATGCACCTCATATCGTTTTTTTGATAAACTCTCAAATTGGTTGGTTTTCAGATTTAGTAATATTTATCCTTAAACATCAATCATTACTGTCAAGGTAATTTGGACAAGTCATTATCTCATTGTCAGCAAATTGCAAATTATTTTGTCCTCCCAAAGGTATAAAAGGATATCAATTATCATATTAATTTTAGGCACCATTGTTTATTTATATTTAACCAAGGCAATCTGACCTGGGGACGGACAATAAGGAAATTGAAACTCCAAATATAAACCAACCAAAAAACATGCTCCAACCTCCCTTATCAAGCAGTGAGACACAAAAAGAAAGGAGAAGATAACATCCAAGGTGGCACAGCAGCGAGCTGCTTATCCCACTATGGCGGAAAGGGAGGGAGATCAGGCGCATCATTATCAGGCTCAGCATGGTAATGGCGGATAAATGCTGAGATCAAGGGAGTTGGGGCATCCGCGGAAAAGAGGGTCAAGGTAAAGTAGATAGTTGTTGCGAGTGACAAATTGGGCATGGATCAAAGCCTCTATGAGATCAGCATAAATTATGTTCAGCCTGGGTGTGGGCTTTGGGAAGTTGTTTTAATTTCGCATATTGACTCTTGTGATGCGTGTGGATGGTGGAAAATCTGCCAGTTCAGAGACATGATTGACAATGGTAGTGGCAGTTTCATAGAAGCGTTGGATTTCCTCATTTGCAGTAGTTAAAATTAGAGGGGAACAAGGGGGTGAATCCCATTTATAAATTCTGTGACAAATTTTCACACATTCTGCAAAAACGGGGATTTTTGGGTAAGGCCACCACAACCTCAACAAGCTGGTGGTTGTTTTGGAAAAGGGTGGCATATAGTTTGAGGGCATATTGGTTTTTTGGGGCTGGGGCATTAGGTTCTGAATCCAGTTAAGGTTTTAAATCAATTGAATAACACGGTGGTGGGACAATTTCACCAGATTTAATCACTTCATCCAATAAAATCCAGGAATTTTGGTTGACTTGGGAAGATACGGTGGTAGGTTTATATGGTTAGTAAGTTTTGTGGCGGGAGATTTTTTGGATTTAACATGGGCATAAACCTGCTCCTGACTGGTTAACATGGGTGTAGATTGGCTGTCTTGGATTTGACTGTCTTGTATTTGGTTTCTCATCTTGTTGCTGATTCATCAAGCGCTCAGCCTGGGGGGCTGAGGGAAGCCATGTTTTTCACCTGAACGCTGTTGGTGTGGCCTCATGAGTGGAGTTGGCCATGTTTGAAGGGTTTTTGTTTTGACATGTTTTTTGTGTGGTCCAACACATGGCAGAGGGGACTAATTATGTGACACTGTTGATGCGAGCCAAAAAGAAATGATCATGTGCACATGGGATATAAGCACGCAGTGGGATGTGATAGGACATGTTCATCTGGTAGGGGGTAATGGTGGCCATTTCCTGAGGTGCCGCGAGGCACTCAGCACCACTTGGGACAAATGAATTGGAAGATGGGGTTTTTCCCATAAGTGGACAGCCCTGACACCAACTCCTCATAAAGTGTTTGAGGAGGAAGGTGTGAGGGGAGATTTGCAAAGGGTACCACAAGTGTGGTTCATCTTGGAGACGTGTTTGGGTTGTGGTAATGTGGGTGTTTTTATAAATTATGGGCGTAGCTGCTGCAATAGCCACATCCTCTTTGGTGGGAAAGCCTATGTCAAAATAGCCCTTATAAGAGCGGGAGTCTATAAACCCTTCTGGTGCAAAGGTGGCAGTTGCCAGCTCAATTATCGCTTTGTCAGCAAATGGGAAGTGACTTCCATACGTAACTTGGATGCAAAAGCGGATAGAGGATTGAGTTAGGGATAAAGAATGGGGTGGCTTTGGTGGAATCATGTGAGGTGTAGCGCTAAGTCCCTTGGAGGGATATAGTGATAAGATATATTTGGCAGACTGGATGATCCAGTCCACACACATTTGCCTGCTGTGCAGTAAAAGCTAGCGGGTGGAGCCCCACTGCCCCACACTGGGGCAGCAGGTGGCAAATACAAGGACATAAATTGGGTAGTTGATGCAGAGAGGCGGTGGTGGAAAATCAACTGTTTTTAAAATTGCTCAGAAGTGATGTCAAGAATTTTATAGTCTTAGGCAACATTTTCATATTCATTAAAAAAGTCCTCTGAAGCGTTAGGGAAAACTACTCTGCATAATATTTCTCTGATGGTGGGTTAATTGCTTTGTTTATCCAAATTTAAAAAATGGGCTCGTCCCTCTTCATCCACGGTATGTAGATTTCCTGAACCTCTGATGGTGTGAGGGTGAACTATGCCCATTCCACCGATCAAGAAATGATCAGTTGATCCACTCACAACCTCATCTGTGACACTTCCTTTCCCAAGACGAGACTGGGGAATGACCTTAGATGTAATGTTTGCACTCTATTAAACACAATGCTAGTACCACACACCAGATGGAGTAAAAGTTCATCACTTCGTCAAATCATAAACACGTTCAGTCCTAGTGGAATGTAGCTTCTCTAGCTGTGTTCCCCGCAGATGATTGAATAAAACCTTTTCTCATAGTCTTAACTCCAGTGATCTTGTTCATCTTTAACACTCCCTTTGACTTTGAGTGATAAACGCTTCATTGTTATTTGAAGCTTTAAATTCTGATAAGTTTGTCTGCTAAACTTTGCTGATAGCTTAAAGGTGGAATGTTCTTATAGTATGCTGTGATGATCAGTTCTAGTAGGGTTGTCAGAGCTGCCACTCGCCCATACAGGGCTTTTCAAAGGGACATTCCAATCATTATGTGATGGATCAATTGGTAAGCCAACGATGCTGAGGGCAGCACCTGATCCCATTTTGATCTGTAGTTGGGGGCCATTTTCTTCTAAATCCCTCTAAAGGTTCCAGTGACTCTCATGATACTTCCATTTGAGGATGGAGTGTAGGGATAAGTGAACTTCAGCTTTACTCCTACTAGGTCCATCAACTTTTTAACTACATTTGAGATAAAGTTCTTATTGTCTTAAAGCAAAACTTGAGGGCAACTTTACTTAGTGATGCCTTAATTTTTAATGAAGTAAGTGGTAGAGTTTTCATTATACATCTTGACTGTGGATGTCTCAACACACTTGATGAAGTGGTTGATCGCTATTAAATGAACTTCAATTCTCTGGAGGTAGTTGGTAGAGGTCCCATTACATATAATGATATGTTACTGAAGGGCGCTGTAGGGGACATTGGCATAAAATCAAATAGCTTCATTTTCAGCTGGAAGCTTGCACAAGGTATGTACAACTCCAAAGCTTAATGTAATTCTCAGACATACACTCCCAATATATCTCTTTTTTAGGTATACCAGCTTTTTTAGATCTTCCATGCCCACGTGCTTATGGGCCTTCTTACCAACATCATTTGGTCACTAGGCTGGATATAAGGGTATCATTTCGTTCTGATTCTTCTTTTTTAGCTTTCCATTGACATTATTTGTGTCCTTGGAAAATCTCTTCTGGAAGCTAATAATTCCTCTGTTTTGTATTACAAGGCCTCTTCTGGTAGCCCAATTAAGTCATAAAGTAAATCGCTCTCTGGCGAAAACAAGTGGAACTCCCATAATTGCAATAGGTCATCAGCGTTTAAATTTTGTCTCCTGCTTTATGTAAGATCTAAAAACCATAACCGTGGAAGAGTACAGTCTAGCAGGCAAGGCGTCCATCATAATTTTTCATGTTCTACAAAAAAGTGATGTATGATCCATTAATACCATAAAATGTACCCCTGTAAGTCCAGGGGAACGTCCCCTGTGCATGGATCAGGCGATTTTCCTATTTACAAATAAAAAGGCCCAAAGAGGGCAGTTGTACCCCTCATCACATAGGGTGATCTTGCCCACATGGTAGACGAGTACTGGGTAATAGCTCTCCCTCTTCAGATTCCTCCCCTGGTACTCACAATCACCTTGTCTGAACTTGTCCGCAAGATTAAAGAAATCTGCACTGAGATCACTGAATCAAAGCTGATTGGTCCAAAACCAATGATAATCAAGCCCAACAATCAGAAGACACATATTCAAAAAGGGGCAAAGATCGAATTATCAGCTAGAATTGCCAACACTTTTGATTCAGCCAGTAGTGCGGTTGCCAAAACTAACCCCATCTAAAAATCCTTGAGGATGATCCCTGACGTGCAGATAATATCATTGGAAACCATCGATGACAGTCCAAAGCCCCTATCCAGCAAATTGGGAGTTGCAGCTGACATAAATCTTTTGACCAAATAGTGACCTAGTGACCAGTCACAGGTGGTTGGGCATCCCAAACCCATTTTCAACTAATTGGGACCGCCCCTATGTGGGGTGGCCCTGGGTAATTCCCATTGCTTGTTGGGACAGATGCCTTTGCGCCAACTAACAGAAATACAGTTGAGCCTCAGTTCAGGCGTTTGAGGTCAAACTAACAGCGACTCAGCCTGCCTCTGAATCCTTCAATGTCAGTTCCCATTGAGATTATCTGCCCTCTTCCCCAAAAATTTGCTAGTTAGGTCAAACTTGAGGGACCCAATCCCTGATTGTTCCCACATCAATTAACCACTATTTAATCAGTTGCATTACAATGAGAAAAAAAGTTGGTCAATTTTCATCATTTTCCTTTCAAATGAATTTCTTCCGCAAAAACCATCAATTTTTACTTTATTTATATCCTTCTGGCCGTAGTCCTGATGGAATTTCCCCAGTGGCCTGCCTGTCCCTATACTGGATGGTCTATACTAGTTTTGATGATTACTATGACACCCACCCTCATCAACTGGATTCAGCGATCCAGACACTTCTGGCAATTCAACTCCCTTATTTTGACTATCCTCCAACAATATACTGGGACTTTGTGGCCTTACATCCACCATTTCAAGCAAGGATCAGCCCTTTTTGTCTCCTCAGTTGTATTGAACCCACCTACTGACAACCTTGTAGAAACTATCCCAATGGTACAATCGCCTGTAGCGAGACCCCCAGGTCTGGGTACATCTCCATTTGTTTCATTTTTGGGTTGCTGTTCGCAGTTGCCCTTCACCAACGAGTTATTGTTTCCCAATTTGCGGTTCCATACAATATTGTACGTGCGGCAATGCCTCTGGCGTTCTGGCTTGCATTTTTGGGTGCTCACGCATCCTTACTGGCAGGCCAATCTAAACTTCTTCTGCCGTTTTTATGATAACCCCATACAAGTAAGGTCTGAAGTGTTTGACCACACAGATTACCACTAAGCACTTTCTCTCAGTGATCATGAAATTCTTCACTGATTTTCTGAAAACCCTTTGTATAGTATTTGATTATTTTTGCTTTTTTGTAATTCATCTAGTTGTGCTAGTATTGCACCAAGTCTTACATCACAGGCGTCAGTATAGAGGTATCATGTTTTGTTGAAGTCAGGATATGCCAAGATTAGCGCTTTTACCAATATTGCTCTTTACGTCGCAGAGGCCTGCTCCTGTTTCAGGCCCCTGAGCTTTTTACCTTAGTGATCAGGTATGTAAGGGGTGAAGCAAAACCATGAAATGGGAGATGAACTGCTGATAATATTCCACCATTTCACGAGACACTTGGATATACCTCATGCTCCTTGGTGGCTCCATAGACATGATGGATTTAATCTTCCCGTCATAAGGGCTTAATTCCACTAGGGCTTATCTCGTGCCAAAGGAACTCTAACTTTTTTTGTAATAAAGGTTCAATTGCTCCGTTTTAGCTTTAATTTGGATGCTTGATGGCATTAAAAACCCCTCTAAGGTGCTGCAGATTCTCCTTAATGTATGGCTGAATATGGTGATATTTTTAAGATAAATCAGTATGCTGGATAAAATTGAGATTGCTGAAAATCTAATTCATCATACTAAAGGTAGCAGAGGCGTTGAAAACCATTGGCATCCTTGTGGGCTCAAACAACCCTAATAAAAATTAGTTCGAAATTCTGACCTTCTGGTGAGAGTTTCATCTTCCAATAGCCACTTGACAGATCCATAACAGAAATTTTCTTTAATCTTTATATGCGTTTCAGAGCGCCATTTATGCATGGGATCAGGCACAAGTCCTTATTAGTGATCTCATTCAAACGTTTGTAGTCCATGACTAATCAATAGGATCCATTTAGTTTGCATACAAGCAAAAAAGAGAGTCCCTAGGCTCTTTGACGGTTTAATTAGCTCTGCTTTGGCTAATTGGTCAAGATCTTGATCAATAACTGCATCCTCTGCTTTTGAGCAACAGTAGTGTTTAATTTGATTATATAGTGGAACTGGTATGAATCTTGTAATTCTCGCCCTTGCAGAGGCCATAATCGTTGGATCCTGTACTGAAGATTTCAATGAACTCATCCATAAGCTCATCAAGCTTCTTCTGCTTTTTAGGGGTTTTTGTGCTTTCACTAAATTGAATGTCAGGTCCTTTAAAGGCTACACAATTATAAATCATTAGTAGCACCAGATGAATCTCTTAGGAGTTTTTTCTCCCTAAGGCAATCTCTCAACAGAATCTGTGTCATTGAGTCAATCTCTGTTCACTCATACAGGCTGGAATCTCTGAATTAAAACAGACAATCTCTTGGCGGAATAAAGGTTGTGGGAAAGGCAAAGCTCTGCTAGTTGAACAGGCAAACTCTATATTAAACTAGGCAAAAATAGTAATGAAGATATATTAGATCAAACATCGATGAATCCCCCCCTTGGGTTGGGACCATCTAGTACTAAAAAAAGATATATTAGATCAAACATAAGTTTATTGAGAAAGACATGATACACAAATATTACCAGAAAAAATTCAGGCTAAATAAAGAAAGAAGATATTACAAATGGGGAGAAATAGGAGTTTATCATGTGTGAAGGTAAAAATAGTTTTGGAATGTAGAAGGTAAATGCACAGTAGGGTTCAGAGCTGGAGTAGATTAAGATTCATCTTTGAGAGATGGACTGAGATTATGGTAACATATTAAGTAGTTTCCATTATATCTCATAGGGAAACCAGCAGATAGAAAGGTAGAAGAGGTGAACTGAAAATTAATAGAGGAGTTACACGTAGAATATGACCTCTCTAATTTTATCAAGCTTACGATTAAGTTTGTTCAGGTGCTCTTTCATATCTTATCAGCAAGTGGAGCAAAATTGGGGTGATTCATCCCAAATTCAGTTTAACTGTGAATATAGCATCATTAATCATCAGATGGTAGGTAAATTAATATTGATAATTTTGGGCTTTAACTATAATAAAATACTGATTGTTAAATTAATGATAAATATAGGAAGAAATTGCCTATATATAATTGTATCACAAACCCAAAGTTAAGGCTTAACAACTATTTGGGTGAAGCCCAACGGTGGCAACCAAGCCTCAACCAGGGGTGGTAATGGTTTTGCCATGGTTAGTTAGCCTTAGTAGGGCCACAACTTCCAGAGTACGGATGAGAGATAAGTAAGGCAGTTGATTCAGATATTGGCATGGCGAGCATGAGGTTTGTTTAGTAATTACACAATCAATGTGCAGTCAGTGGTATGTCAGAGTATCTCATAAACTCCATTCTCCTGGAAACTTGATTTTGATGAGGCGGAGATCCCAAGGTTTTGTTAGTTAACCCAGCCTAGGAATGGCAACCTTAGTATGGCGTCAGGTTGGAAGAGTTGAAATTGAAGATAGAAGGTAGTCAATGTAGGTTTGGGCAAAAATTGATGAAAATGCTTTATGATTAGGCATTTTGAAACTAATGTTCTTACCAGGATATCCATATCCATGTGGTCCAAGATGATGGTATATGGCGAATATTCACTGGTTAGGTTTTGATAACTTGACACAAATTCAGCTTTAATTTCTTGATCATCATGTCTTCTGAAAGGAACTGATAAGAGTAAGAGTTAAACTGGCAGGTGGAAAGAGTTTGAGTTGTTTGGTTCAGTTGACTTGTTGATGAAAGTGATAAATTTTGATTTTGGCCTTGATTGAATTCAAGAAAATGGCTAGGCAGTTTATAAAAATGCTGGAGGCAGGATCAGTCATCATATAGGAAATGACAGGGTCAACTGGTAAATTAGGCATCAAAAGTAACAGATTCAGAGCACAGCTTCACATAAAATATAAAAGCAAGTTGGGAAACAACCACTTAAAATCTTGAAAATTGTTTGAGTTTCATCAGGGATTTTAATTAAATGACAAAGAAATGTTAATGCAAATAAAATTTTAATAATAAATAAAAAGTTTAGAATAAATTAAAGTGATAGGAGTGGTGATTTCGTCTCAAAGTCACTTGACTCAGCTATATTGAGTTTTTGTAAAATTTTCAGTCAATCAGCCGAGGAAATAAATTTAGCACTAAATAATTTTATTTGGCTAACTTAGTTGAGAAGCTGGAAGCCTCACATCATAAAGCAGTGCAGCAAGGCAATAAAGTGGGTTGACTACTTCATTTAGCTTGTCAGGAAGTTATGCATATCCTCAAAATTAAAATTATGATTTTCTTATGAGGTTTTTATGGCTCCAATTTTGGTGTCAGGGCAGCTAGGAGCTTTGGTTTAGGGGAACGGAGAGAGCGCCAAGGAATTCGAGTTTGTTGCATAAACTTTAGCATCAGAGCATAAGGAGAATGGATGCAACCATATGGAGAGGGCGTTGAGGCATCTTTATAAGCTGTTTAATCAATGAAACATCGGGAAGAATTAGCCCAGATATATGGAATGAGCGCCAAAGCATTCAAATTGGTTGCTTTGACTATGGCGTCAGAGCAACTAGGAATATGGATGCAACAGATTGGATAGGTCACTAAGGCATTTAACCAGGCTGTTTCATTGGCAAAACATCGTGATTTTTTAACGCATATGAGTGTATGGGACGCCAAGGCATATAGGGGGTCTTCTACTTTGGTGTTAGAGCAACAAGGAGCATGGATGCAGTGGAATGGAGAGAAGCGCCGAGGCATTTGTGTAGCAGCTTCATCAGCAAAACAGCACGTAACATTGGCGAAGATATATGGATGGGAAATTACAACAATTTATGGAGGCCAGTTTGGCAAGTGCATATTTTTTTGGTTGGTTGGTATTTTCTCATTTTGTAGTTGCATTGTTCAAGGAGTTATGTCTTTAGCAGGTAGCATCATAAGGGAACTGGCTATAAAGCACCAGTCTCATGTTTAAACTAAATTCGAGGACTTGTCATACAAAGGCTTCACATTAATAGTAATTAGTTGCACTAGTGGAATCTCTTAAGGGTATCTCTCCCTAAGGCAATCTTTTAACAAAATCTGCGTCATAGAGGATAGCTTTGTTCACACATACAGGCTGGAAACACTGTATTTAAAAGTCAATATTTTAGCACAGTAGACATTGTCACCAAGGCAAATCTCTGCTAATTGAGCAAGCGATTATAGATTAAACAAGGCAAAAGTAGTGATAAGATTGCATTAGATCGAGCTAACTTTATTGAGAATTAAATGGTACTTTAAATAGTACCAGAATTAAGTCAAGAATAAAATAAAAGAAGGGATATTTTAGATGGCGAGAGGTAGGCATATGTCATTAATGAAGTTAGAAATAGTTAAATAATCTATGAGGTAAAGGCACAGTAAGATTCAGAGTTGGAGAAAATTAAGATTCATCTTTGAGAGTTGACTATGATAATGGTAACACATTTAAGTAGTTACCATTATCTGCCATAGGGAAGCCAACAAAGAAAAATGTAAAATAGGTGGCATGAGGGTGAATAGAGGAGTTACACTTGGAATAGGACTTGGGCTAATATCAAGATGATAGTAAGTTAGTTTGGGTGCTCTTCCCTTTCTTATAAACCGGTGAAGAAAAAATGGGGCGATTCATACTGATTTTTTAATTGTAAATTCAGCATTATTAACCATTAAAATTTAGGTAAGTTAATAATAATGCTTTACTTGATCCTGATAATATAGTTAATAAATTGATAAAAAATAAACGCCAAAATAACTTATATATAGTGTGAAATGAACGAAGTATTTTAGACTTATTTGAGCTTGCTGGTGCGTGGGTTGTCTAAAGTCCAACAATTATATGAATGACACCACTAAATTTAAGATATAATCAAGCACTAAAACTATAAAAAACTGGATTTTATATTAGTTTTATTAGTTGTGTTTAGGGATAAGAAGTGAACCATTTTTAATAAACTGATAGTAGTATTTAAATTGTCAAGGCTAGAAGTTTAAATTGCTTAGTAAAAACCAAATTAGGTAATATGAGCAATTGACCTATTGGATATCTTGAACTCGCCTTGGTTGGATGGAACGGCTGATTAAGGGTTGGGAGCTGATAGACTAAATCATTAGGTAATGATATTATATTTTTGGCCAAATCAATGAGCTGGAAAATTTTTGCACTTGGTTAGCCCCCAACCCTAAAATATGGGCTAGTTTCCGCTGTGTAGGATTTGCTAAAGTAGAAGAGACCTGGAGAGGAGCCTCCAATGAGCTACCCAAATTTGGATGACAATTCAATGTAATCTGACTGCTCTAACACATTATGTTTGCCTAATTATTAGTAGTGTTACCCCAAATTGAGGGGTAACACTGGTAATTGACCATGGTTTTTGGCCATTTTTTCATCATTTACCCCTGAACCAATTTTTGTGATAAACCATACTTTTAATTGTCCAATATTACCCCCTTCAAGAGTAGTAGGGGAATAAGGTTGCAAGAACCATCCATATACTTGGTTAATGGTAAGTCCAGAAGCGAAGAACTTAATGGAAATACTCATCCCCTCACTTATAGGTGATAATGAAAGGTCCTTTCCAGATGAACCCAAGCCTTTCTTTTCTAGGCATGATACAGTTTTGGTAGTAGAGTACCAGTTCTGCCACTTGGAAGGAAGGGAGTGGTGGCTGGAGCTCGTTGGCAGCTTGCCCTCTTTAGTGACAGCTTTTGTTAAATCAGTCATTGCACAGAATGTAACTGGATGATATGCTAGCCAACTTCATCATGGCTTAATCTAATCAGTCCTAGAGGAGAAACCATCTTTGGCTAGTAAAGCAGGCACCCCAGGCTCTCGCCCATATAACACAGAAATGATACATCTTGATGATGCAATGGTAGCCAATGTTATAAGCCATGAGGGCAATAGGTAAGTAAAGATCCCAGTGAAGAGGGTCAGTATTGGCCATGATCTGAAGTATAGAGACCAAGGTCTCATTTGCTCATTCTACAGCACCTTTGGTGGATGGTTTATATGGGGCCAAGAAGAGTTGTTGTGGTCCTATGGAAGTGGTGAGGAGTTTTACCGCTCAGGAGGTAAATTTTCCTTATTGTCACATAGGAGGGCCTGGGGCACCCAGTCGCATAAAGATATATTGATGCAGGAAGGTGGTAGTGGCTTTATAAGTCCGAGAGAGGAGAGCAACAGCTTCAACCCATTTGAAAAATGATCAATTATGAACGAGATGTAGCGATTACTGCCAGTGGTCTGAGGTAGAGGACCTACCACATCCAAAATTATGGTGTTTAAAGGTTGTTGGGGCGTTGTGGGTTGATATTGATATTGTTTCTTGAAGCTGATTGCATTTTACAGGTCATCTAGGCAACCAAGACTTCCTCTAAGGTTTCAATGATGCCCTCCCAGTAGTACCACTCTTTTATCCACTTTTTAGGTTTTGCATACTCCGCCATGTCTCATATTAGTATGAGACTCTAGGATGACAGGTGCTCTCTCTGACAGCCGAAGTCAGGACAACTAAATTAATCCTATTTTTTATATAACTTCCCACTCTCCACCTTTGTGTTGCAGGAGTGCCGGGCTAACATTTTTTGTACTGGTTCATCTTCCTCATCCCATGCATAAGGAGTCATCAGGAGGTCCTGCAACCTTTCTGCTTTGTTACTGTCAAGGTGAAGGGCAGGAAGCCACATCAACCCATCTCGTTCATATATCGCATCCCAGCTTGATGCTCAATGGTCATATCATAATGCTGGAGCTTAAGAGCACAGCGAGCCTTCGCCACTAAGATCTTTCATATTCTGAATGCACTTGAATGAGGCATGGTCCGTGATTAAAATGATGTTCCATATAGAAAAGAGCGGTAGTATTTGACAGCAAGCAGGATAGCCAGGAACTCCATCTCAGTGAGGCTGTAGTTGCACTCATCTTTTAAACGCATTTTTCTGAAGTATGATATGAGGTGATTGACCCCATTTTCATCCGACTGAGCCAAGTTAGCTCCAACAGCATAGTCAGAGGCATTAGTGAACAACTTGAAGGGCTTGTCATAGTCAGGGTGACTGAGGATGGGACTTTGTTGTAGCAACTCCTACAGGGTCTCAAACGCGGCCTTTTGTTTAACATCTAATGGAAAGGAGTGTTTATAGCCAGAGGCGGACGAGGGCTTTTCTGAGCTGGGCGAATTCTTGGATAAAATTGATGGTAAATTACCCCATCATGCCCAAGAATACCTTAGTGTCACGAAGATTTTTGGGCGCAGAAATCTTAGATACTGCTTCTACTATATCTTTTAGAGGTTTTATCCCATCATGTGAGATGGCGTGCCCAATAAAAAACAACTTTTTCTAAAATAAAGTATATTTATAAGTCATCAGCTTTATGTTGGATGTCCGCAAGCATTGAACTCCTCCTTTAGATGAGTAAGATGCTCGTTAAACGTCTTGGAGAAGATGGTGACGTCATCAAATTAGACGATCACACAGCTCAGCTTAAGGTCTTGAAGAATGTGAACCATTGTCCGCTGAAAAGTAGCAGGCGCATTAAACAACTCCTGAGGTAGCTGAGTGTGTTGGAACAAACCCTCGCTACAGATAAGGGCGCACTTCTCCTGATCCTGTGGAAAAAAGGTCCATATGCTAATACCCGCTCGCCAAGTCCAAGGCGGAGAAGAATTTAAACTCAGAGAGTTGGGCCAGAGCATCACCAATGCGGAAAAAAGGGTAGCTGTCCTTCTTGATGAGGTTGTTCAGCTTCTGGTAGTCCATCACTCTACAAAGACCTCTATTTTTCATCTTTATCAGCAGGAGAGGGGATGACCAAGAGCTTTGGGAAGGCACTAGCAACCCTTTGTCCAGCAGCTGTTTGAGCTCCGTCCACATCTGAAGCTCCTCAAGAGGTTTGGAAATGCAGTAGAGTTTGGAGCGGATAAGCTTAGTATCACTGATGTCAATTTTGCGAGTTCAACCCTTCATATGACCATAGTCAGTTTAAGAGGTAGAGAAGATGTCGCTATAAGACTCCAGTAAAGTGTGGACTTTCTCCAGCTCAGATGGGGTTAGTTCATCAGAAATATGAATGAATCTAAGGTTACATAAAGAATGGTCGGTGGGTAAGCCCATATCCGCCAAAGATACAATGCAGGGAACTTGTTTTATTTCCTCAAGTGGAATCAGCATGCCTCTTCTGATCTCCTGATGTTTTTTACAACCATATCCTTCTTGGTGAGAATTTCTAAAAGAGAGTTAATAGGTCGTTGATAGGCAGGTTTTCCACACCTGGTAAAACTCTGGCTCCAAAGGACTAACTACGTCAATGCTTTTAGATGCAAATAAGAAAATGTGTGGGATTAGTAAGGTAACCTTAATGTCAACTACCCATTGTTAAACCTCTTTGATGACTACCTCTTCTGACGCATAGAAAGGGATACCATTGAAGGCGTCCACTGATTGAAGCAACATCCTTGTATGCCATCCTGCTGTGGTTTAATGTAAAGATAAGGCGGAAGAGTGGAACTCAACTGTGCAAGCATACTCCTTTTTATTAAGCTCATCATTTGTCAGAATTAGTGGATCCTCATAGCTAAGCAAGGAGAGATAGCTCTTCTCTAATTTAATAACCCCTTTATATTTGAGCAAGACTGTGTACTAATGCGTAGATCATAGGTATTGTTGGCCATTGTCACCGCTGGATCTGACAAGAGGAGCTTTCCAAAACGAATGGGAAGAGAAGAGTAGGCTCCAATGGCGCGAGTGTTGTTTGGCCACACACTTCTAAACTCTTGTTTATAGTCAAGTCAGGGGCCAACTTTATTTTTTTCATAAGCTTTGATGATACTCCGTTCACAGGGAATCCAGTGTCAAAAATACCAATGACTCGTACTCCTTTGAAAACAACCTCCACATTTGTTAGAGTTCCACCAAAGTTGATGGAAAGATTGAGGACCTCCTTCAGCTAGAGTGTAGAAGAAAGGCGCTTAGCAGTTTCAGGGAATTTATCGCGGATTGACCGCAGTGCATACACACTCTGAGTGGATCAGATTATCATGGCAATGAGCTGGTCAGCGTCGATGGCAATATCAATAACCTCCAGACCTCTCAGCACCTGATAAATGTATGTTTTGCGGGGTATCCTAGCCATATCCACTCTTTCTGGGCTAATAGGTCAGGTACCTCCACTTCACCTGGGGCTTCTAGGACATAGTGACAGTCATCTTCACAACCCCTTTTCAGATTCGTCTCATAGAGATTCTCAATGCATGTCAATGAATCCTTTGGTTTTGAGGAAAGGTCAGAGTGTCTTTGTTTCTGGAGAGGTCCTGCGGCGCTCAGTTATTTGGGTAACTTTTTGAGGAAGCGCTGTGATAGTTATGGCTCTACACCTAACCTTTGATGCAGGGGGTTTGGGCTGCCTAATAGCTACATGTTATAAGTTAGAGATGGTAGGAGGCGATGCCAAGAGGGGTAGCATCATAGAAGTGGAGGCTTCAACTACACCAACTTTGGGTTGATCAGCAGCTGTGTGCTTTTTGGAAACAGGATGCTTAGCGTTTGTGACCTCACTTAACCCATTGTCAGTGGAGGCCATTGGCACCCAAAAAAGGGGTTTAAACTGAAGAGCAGGCTTTGAAAACACTTGATAAAACTTCTCTGAAAGAAAAAATGAGCAAAGAAAAGGGACAACAGCTTTCCTCAACTAAGCTTTTTTTGAACTGAAGGTGAAGACTAGCACTGCCCCACCGTAGCCATGATATTTGGGTTATCTTCACATAGTAAAGGAGCATCTTGTCGCCTCAGCTTTGCGGAAACAGGGTTCCAGAGGAAGTTAGCCCTTGAAGTGTCTGGGTTAAAATAGATTCTCTTGTCATAGCGTTTTGCATAAGTTCAGGTTCATGAAGATGGCCACTGCTAGCAGAGCATCTTTAATATACTTTACAGTATGGAATGTTCTCTTGACTGAAGAGATATGCATTGCTAAATGGGGATGAGATGCCAAGGCAACCATGATAGCAGAAATGGCATCATCTAGAGGTAGCAGTCTGTAAATCAACTGAGGTTGAGCTTTACTATAGAATTGCTAAACAAACGAGGGGATTAATTACCCCCTTTGCATTCTAAGGCAAATAAAGGCCTGATTTTGCCGTTGTAAACTATGTAGGGAACCAAATTCGTCAATAAGCACTTGTTTCACCTCCGCCCAGGTGCCAAGAGAGGCCATAGTGGGAACCATTATATCCTGAGCCATATGACTCAAGCAAGAAAGGATGCTTTTGAGTTTTTTCTGGTCATTTGATACTTCCATCGCAGATTTATACACAAAAAGGAAGGTTGTAATACTACCCTCGACTGTGATAAACTTGTCCCTGAAAGGGGTTTGTGAATGGTGGGAGAGACTCCATAAAGTCCTTAAGAGGGGTTCATCTTGAGATTTTTAAGTTGGGACAAGGTACTAGCTATCTGTAGTTATAATTCTTATTTCTAGACTCAACTGAAACTGGGGAGGTTGTGAGGGGTAGTTTACCCACCAAGCTCCATTTTTAATAAGATTTATTGTGGTGTACAGGCTCCCCTGTAGTGAGTACTGCTTGTTGAATTTTAGGTTTATTTAGGCTGCTGGTGCTTGAATTGTTTAATGTTCAACAAGTATGGGATTGACACCATTTAATTTAATACAATCAAGAAATACAAATATAAAAAAGCTGGATTTTATATATTTATTTAAAATTGCGTTGAAGGGATAAGAAGTAAACCCTCTTAGTAAGTTGATAGTGATATTTAAAATGTTGAGGCTCGAAGTTCAGATTGCTTAGTAAATTTCAAATAAGAAATCTGAGCTGTCACCCTATCAGATCTCTCAAATTCGCCTTGTTTAGATGGAACGGCTGATTGAGGGTCAGGAGCAGGAAGGATTAGTTCATTAGGTAAAGATTTTATATATTTGGCCCAATCAATGGGCTGGAAATCTTTGCACTTGGTTAACCCTTAAACCTATAATATGAGCTAGTTTCCGCGGTGTAGGATGTACTAAAATTGAAGAGGCCTGGAGAGGAGCTTCCAATAAATCCTCAAATTTGGCTGACTATTTGGTGCAATCCAACCACCTGAACTCATTATTTTTGCCCAATTATTATTAAAAGTGCTACCCCAATTTGAGGGGTTCCGCAATGAATTGACCAGGGTTTTTTGGTCGATCTTTTCATCATTTACCTCTGAACCACTCTTTTTGATACATCAGACTTGTAATTGTCTGACAACGAGCCCAAAATTGAGGCTTCACACCTACTAGGGTGAAGCCCAACAAGGGATCACATCCTCAAACCTGAGCTCTTCAAAATTTCCTACTGCATGTAAAGTTTAATGTCCTGGCAACTGGTTGATAATCCAGTGCAACATATTGTCTTTTTTGACTCTGATAGGTTAAGTATTGAAATTCCCCAAGGGGATGCTAAACTCTCCAGAGTAGTTTTTATCATAGAACCCTGATAGTATTTTGGTTCTTATTTGCAGATCCCATCATAGCTGTATACTTCTAAGATGGTATCCTGAGAAATCCTCACACTAATTGACATAATCATCTGGCATTTATCCCTAGGTCAAATCTCTATAGTTTCATTAGCAAACAGCATAAGACCTTCTTCCACTCTAACATTAGGAGGTAACTGCTTCTCACCCTTTTTAGTCATGGTGTAGTGAATGGGGTAGATTGATTGATCCACTTAAAAACACGTCATTTATTTCTTCAGTTTGACATCTTCATCCTTCTATACCAGTGGAAGTTGGTAACTCAAGATGCTCACAGTGCTAAATGTAAAATTAAACTTTTATCCAAAACCCAAAAAGAAAATGAACCTTAATTTATAAATCATAGTGGTTTTTATATAAAGCTACTGATGGTGGAGTTAGGACCATGCTCCTAAAGCGTAAGGCTAGTACTAATTATTTTACTAGAATGCGGGTAATCTAATCCTGTGGTGTAGTACTTCATACTTTAATTGGTATTGGGAATGAACTTCAACTTCTTCATAAGCTTAGATGATAAGATATTGGCTTGAGCCCCAGTGTCAAGTACTGCTAAGACGCGCACTTTATGGATAATAACTTACACTTTCATCACGCTCTTGACAAAAGGGGTTCCAGTGGCCAAAAGTCTGTATTGCTTTCTTTAAAACGTCTAAGAGCGGCAGCGCTCATGGTAGCTTTGAAAGTATCCTAGCCATTTAAGCTAAGGTCTTGAAGGTAGCCAAAACAGCTGCTCTCCCTTTTTAACTAAGTTAATGATCTAGGTAGACCTTTTCACTTGAACAAGTTAAGTGCTTCTTGATTTAAATCCATCAGAGCCATGGACTCTTAATCTATCAGGCACAGCCATCACGCTAGGTGCACCTAACATGTGGTATTCTGCACTAACCAAATCATCATATTCATGAAATCATTCATCCTCAGTGTGATCATCCCATTTAGGCGTTGGGGTATCCTCCTTAGGGGTTGCTTCCTTCTTCTCTTTGGAAATTAATAAACAAGATTGGTAAAAGTTCTCAGGTTGAAAATACTTAATACAAGTTAACTCTGACAAGGCAATCACTCAGGTGGTTTGGAACTCCTATCTTATGGTTTATCACCCTTATTGTGCAACATAGATGCCTTGCTGACTCATTGAAGAGGTGTGTCCATGGCCTTGTATTCAGTCTTATAGTCTCTTACACATCTAGTAAATCTTCCTTAAGAGCCTCTAAAGACGTCACGCCCTTAATAACAAGAGGCATATGAATCTTTAAGTTGGAATGCATCTCCAACGAATTCAGCAGAACAATTTTTCAGTAGGTAAATCCATAGCTCCTGTAATTCACAATTATTGAGCCTTGATATAGTAGTATAAGGCACAGTTTGCAATTGACTCATTCTTGCCCGTTTTCATCAGGATGAACTCTTGCTCATACTTTAATGTCTTATTCACTAATGAACTCAGAAAGTAGAATACTCTCCATTTCAGTCCAGGATAGTCCAGGTTGTAGGCTTGTACTAAGGATCTACTGAGCCTTGTGGCTCATAACTCTTTAAAGTGACGTTCATTTTGTCTATTTCTAGCGCCATCCATGCTGTTATCATACATCTGGAAGAAACCAGCAATTGTTCCTTATCCTGGTGTGTACATGGTCTTAAAGTACAGTTTATAGTTAGGATCTCCTTCAACAGGGATAGCGTGTATTATGGTAAGTTGCATAGTAGTTCTGACAAGTTGTGGGACATTCTGTTGAGCAAAACATATAAGTGCCTCCAATTGGGTTATTGGTCGCATAGAGGTAGGTCCAGATACAGTATGCGTACTGTGCCTGCAATTCATCTCTACTCTTGTTCATAGTAAATAACATATTATCATGCTGTTCCAAGCGCTCTATATATTTCATTCAATGCACTGATGGTTTTGTTGTACTCTTTTTTTGAATACAATTTTCTCCTCTAGATTCTTGAGAGTTTGTTCCATTCTATAATAGGTGATGGTCACCTCACAATAGGTTTAGATGCGATTCATGCTCTTCTTGCGGTCTCCTTGACATGCTCAAGATCATTGCATATATGATGCACTTATAATTTCAGGGGTATAGAGTTTTATATAGATTGTATTTCAACCCTCACCTGGAGTTAAGAGGAATTTTCTCCGTGATATAATGCTATATCTGCTTCATTGTCAAACTGCTCATGAGAACTCTTATGATCCTCACTAGGGCTTGATGATTTCACCCTGTAGTGAGCAATATAGTCAGCTCACTTACCCCATCTCTCTTATTTTGTGAGGCTGACTTGCTTCTCAGGAAATCTACTACAAGCAGATTAAGCACCCAAAACCTTCTCTAAGGCACAATAATCCTTGTAGAAACATTCTCCTTTGATGCTACCCGTTGCAACATCAATCGTTTTGGTATATTGTTTGCACCCTGGATAATCTCTTGGTGACACTCTTTGACATGTTCGATATACATTGGCCCTAGGGCTCAATGGAAGCTAATCTAACCTCTCCCAAGGCAGTTTGGCTCCAAGGTATCCGCGGCATTGAGTGTCCTGTTAAATCAGAGCAGTTATCAGACTGTCTACTGTATTCTGCTTAATGGATAATCCCATACTGTCTATGGTGATTAGTTCACTTAAAAAACTATAGTGAAAATAAGAGGTTAAAACTAAGATCCTGTGGATGGATTTTTACTAATGCAAAAAATGAAGTATTTTATTACTTCAAGGGAAAATTAAGATAGAAAAAAAATATTGTGAAGAAAGATTTAGGAAATGGTTATCAATATGAAGGATATTTAGAAGCCCCTAGTTAAACGGCGTTTAACTGCTGCATTTAGAGGCTTCATCCATTTCTGAACTAATTATTGTATCTGCAATTTCCTTCTCTCAGTAATTACCCCTGAACTAGGATGTCCAGGGGCCCTTCCATAGGTTCCCACTTCAGGGTTTTGGGCAGGAGCATCTTCTTCAAATACAATATATCACCAAACTGGGCAATATATTCGTCAACTTCAGGTTTAAGAAATGGCGCTCCACAATGCACCTCGCGACATATTTTCAAGTGACTCTCAAAATTGGTTGATTTCAAGATTCAATATTCATTATTGAGCCTGATCATTCTGGTTGGGGCAATTTTGTCAAGTCATCGCCTCATCATTGGAAAATTGACCCCTTTTATACATTTGGCCAAATTAAATTGGCCAAATGTATAAAAGGGGTCAATTTTCTACTGATCTTGGGTGACATCGTCTTCATTAAATAAATCCTCTGAACCATCAGAGTGAAAAGTATCTAAAATGAAGTCACTCTGATGGTGGGGAAAATGGTCGGTTATCCAAATTTTATAAAAAAGCCTCGTCAATCTTAGCTATGGAAGGTAAGTTTCCTGAACCTCCATACGTTTGTGGGTAAAATATTTATTTCATCAGCAAGGAATGATCTGCTAATCCACTTGCGGCCTTTTATATAATAAAAGCCAATTTACAGATCTTTTTTATGGGTGTCTCAATTGGGATTATTGGATAACTGTTGACTTGATTTCCAGCTCACTAATCAAGTCATAATAACTTTCCAACTCCATTATTAGATTTTATCATAAGATTAATGCATTGTAGTTAAGCCATGACTTCCCATTAAAACCCTTTTTAGACAAATCAACTCCCTCTAATAATTAGATTTTAAAATAGCTGATGAGCCTCAACATGAGATCTATGTTGATCTTGGATAAGATTCTTGAACAATAGAAAATTCATGCCCATTTTAAATAAAGAATAGCTTTTTATTGTCAAATCTATTAACTGTCTGATAAATTTGAGAGTTTACTGTTTAGTTGAATTATACCACGAAGTTGTAATCCTTGGGGAGCAACCACTGCGGTTTTATTAGGAAAATTCCCACTATGCATCAAGAAGGGGAGGAAGCCAGAAGCTGTCCATCTCATTGCCATGAGCATCCTAGACCATGTGGTAGATGAGAGGTGGGTGACGGCGTAATCCTTGAGAACTGTGTTAAGCACCCCATGCTAACCGCCCTAAGTTGGCCCATAATTTAATGGTGTGTGCTAGTAAGAGGCAGCGGTTAGGGGCCATTGCCAGCAGAAGGTCGGCTTCAATTCTCACCTGCAAAAGGTTATTTCCAATATTTCAAGTTTTGCCAATAAAAAGAAATTAATATCCAAAAAAGAACAAATTGATTAAGTCAGTTTGGGCTTGGAAATCCCTAAACGTCATTCTACTTTGTAACCAGTAGTCACATTACCATCTATGATAAGTATAAGTGAAATAAACTCCTTTCCTACTCAATGTAGCTGGCCATATATGGCCTGTAAATGGACACACTTAGTCACCCACTGTGTAAAGATTTTCCATTTACTAGGGGAATCCCCAACTAGTAATTGCAACTTGCCTATGGGCAAATAAAGGATTGGGATCCCCATTAATTTGGTTTAAGTACGATCAAAAGTATCATGGAGCAGCCCTAATAGTATTTAATAAAATATTATTTTGCACTTGCAATTAATGCCAAATATGTTGAAACAATTGAGTCGCAGGAAAATCCCATTTTGACGCTTGCACCTAATCAAGTAACTCTTTTGAGTTTCAATGATGATTAGGGCCAAGGATAAACCCAATTACTTTCTGTATTAGTTAGTATTTTATATTTATCTTGCTGTTGGCAATCAATGCCAAGATCTCCATATCTTGATTCCTCCATTTCCCAATACCAAACTTAGACTTGAGGTCTTATAAAATCCTTGGGGTTTTTCATAATAAAAACCATTTCTCACAATCAGTTTTCCTATTTAGCTTTATTTAAGGCCTTGATGGCCTGTTAACTCGCTGAAGGGCTTCAGGACCCTGATATAATATTTTCTGGTTTGTAGTTGCTCCCCATTTCCTGGAAAATTGGTGCTCCCTGCCAGGTGGCCCTGAGTTTCATGAAAGACCTAAATACTAGGAAGGTGAGGTAGGTCACTGGTAAGAGACTTTAGACTGAGGCTTACTGTGGTCCTAAAAAATTCAGGAGGTATGACCCTTTCTGGCCCCCAATCTGCCATTTTGGCGGTCAAGCCAGGTTAGAAGCAGTAGGACCATTTGTGGGTCCCCCTGACTGGTCTGATTCTGAATGTTGGGCGGACAAGCCCAGGTACCCTGGCCATGCCAAAAGTGGACAAGTTAGGATGAGGGGGGGCTAAGGGCTCACCAAAAGCGTAGGATATAATGGGCTAACACCGCAATCCAAATTACAAGGGTTGATCCCCAATGCCAGCTCTTATGCCAATGCTGGGACCTAGTACCAATACTGGTTATTGTCCCTGATGCTTGGACCCTTCCCAATGCTGGCTTTAATGTTAATGCCAGGTGTCATCCCTAATGCCAGGACTTCTACTCAATTCTGGCTCCAGCACGAATGTTGTATCACATCCCCATTGCCAGTTCTTACGACAATGCTAGGACGTCTTCTAATACCACCTTTTATACTGATGCTGGGGTCATTCCCTGACAATGCTCACCAGTTCCCTCCATTGTGTCTGTGCCAGCTACCTTGGCCCTTAAAACCCTGTCACCCAGATCTTATGTTCTGCCTTGGCTCTGACCCCTAGCTGAGGCTTGGAGGGGATTCTGGTGGGATTCTCCCTTTATTGGTGAAAGCTCCAACCTAGTGATTGCAACTCACCTACAGGAGAATGTCAGATTGGGCTCTCCATTATCTTGGGTTGAGCTCGATCTTAAGTAATGGGGATCATCCCCAATAATATTTAATTAAATATTAATTTGACTCTGGCAACTAGTGCTAAGGATGTTGAAGCAATTGGGTCGCAGCAGAATCCCATTTTGACACTTGCACCCAATCTAACACTTTCATGTTTTACTGGCAAAAAATCCACGGATAATCTCAATCCCCTTTTGTATTAATTAGCGTTTTATATTTATCTCGCCATCATTAATTGATGCCAAGATATCCCAATCCCAACTTCTCCCTTTCCAATCTCAATTATAGCCTCAAGGTCCTATAAATACCTTAGGTCTATTATAACAAACACTGCTTCTTGTAATCTCTTTGCCTATTTAGCCTTATTTTAGGCCTTCATGACCTATTAACTCGCTGGATGCTTTAGGACCCTGATTTAAAATGGGCTGGTTTGGAGTTTCTCCCCATGTCTGAAACACCAGATTTGCCAACAATATGAAAAGTGGAACAAATCTGGGTGGTAAATCTGGTGGTAAATAAGCCTAACTCATCTGGCCAGGCCAATATTGATTTGGCATCAAAAGATTGTAAAACGCCAATTTGTAGCTGCAAATTACGTACTTATTCCTGATGTCAAATAAACTATTTTTTCCTTATTTTTTGGAGAGATCATAAGGCAGCAGATCCCAAATGGTTCCACTGTCGTTCCATCATTTCCAAATTCCACACTTTATTCCAAAAAAAGATCCTATAAATCAAATTTTATTTGTAAGTTTTAACAGTCTTTCAGACATTAAAATATGATTGCCAATTTAGGAAATCACTATTTAGTGCTCGCAGATTCCTTACTACTGTTTTATCCCACAACATGGATGGCTGTACCAGAGGTATTATGGCTAATGTTATGAGTGGTAACTCACCCTGAGTTCCAATCCAGTCTTATTATTATCAGCACATTTCATGTAATTGTGGATCAACCCGAATTCACACTCTTCTTCATCCTTCCCTATAGGATGGGTGTTGTGTTGGGGTTGTTATAAGAAATGGAAGGTTTAACCTTTATTTAGGTGGTGTCTACTGCGAGGATGGCCATTCATGGTTGCTGTTTTTATTCTGCTTATAAAACATATCTCTTGACTCAAACACTGGGGGGGGGTCTACTTATGGATCAAGTGTAAGAAGACTCAGGTTTCCCTTAATCCTTGGGTTGTCTGGTGGGAATATGTTTTAAACATGGGAGTGTTGTTTGTTCATGCGGTCACTGATATCCTCATTGTCCAGCCATTGTATAACTTGTTAGTATTCTTGAAGTTGCTTTGCCATTTCTGGAGAGCAGGTGTATCTGAATCCGTTAGTGCCACTTTTGTCCATTATACAAGCGATGGAGTTAGGGTTTAATCTTGTGTTGAGACCATGGCTTCTTCTCCCAAGGACAGATAGCAGATGTTTGACAAATATCTTCCCCAAGTTATGTCTCACAAAATAATTAACAAACAAGATCAGGCTTTCTTTTTGTTACCAGTAAAGATCCAGTTAGGTTCTCATGGGTCTCTATTGAGGATCTTAAAAATGGGAGCCGCCAGGAACTTTATGAGCTTTCAGGTCACTCAGGAGTTGGATCTTGATATTGATGTAGGGTCCTCAGTTCTGGAATATCCTTTACTTTTAATGAATTGCTACCTGATGAGACGCCACTTACCATTCTTGTTCATGGGTTAAATTTTTGTGATAGGCCTAACAACTGTGCCAGATTTGGTATTTGCCGTTATCCTTGGGGTAGTTGGTGGTGAGGAACAGGTTAGTATTAATCTGGAGCCCAACCTTTTATCATTTGAGAAACTGCACAAGCGTGGCAACTACTGCTGGTTGTTATCTTTTCCCCTGCTGGAGCGGTGGAGTTAGTTGTTCTAATTCCTTTCTCTACAGCGTTGCCAGAATAATTTCCTTCCACTTATTTCAGAACAAGGAAATTATTGATAAGGAGAAGACTAACTATCTTCCCTCCAACTCTGAGTAGGATCTGGCCTTTCTTCTGACAATAAAGCAATCATTACTAATTGTCCTCTGTATTCTTATACAGAACAGGAAGACATGGTTTAAAGGTGTGGCTGAATAATATGCTCTCAAAAGTGTGGGTTTTTACAATCCTCTACTATTCCTTCTCCCATAGATTTCACCTGAGAAGTCTAATAAACCATTGAATCCCTATGTGGATTGTGGGCATCTTAATAATAATTCCAATCACGAGCCCTACCCCCTCCCCCTTAAGCATATTATTAGCTAGGCGATTGTGAAGTAATAGTGCTTTTTAATATCGATCTTGTGAAGGTTTTTAACCAAATCTGGGTGTCAGAAGGCCATAATAGCTTATAGTAGTTTGTACCAGAAAAGGGATCATCCAGTTCAGCTTGATGCCGTTTGGCTTGAAAAACGCTACGGCCACATTCCAGCAAATGATAGATGACATCCTTGGTGATCGTTAGTTCACCTGTGTGGTTGCATATAATGATGATATCCTCACACATTCCCCAATCCTAAACAGTAAGAGAAGGACCAGGAGGCGGTGCAGTCTGCGTTGCAAAATGCTGACCTCTATGTAAAGCTATCTAAGTGCAAGTTATCAAGGACCAATTATTTTCTAAGTAACTTGGTCTTGGAGGATTGTTACACGGTTCCTCCCAGCAAGCTCAAAGCCATCCTTACATGGCCCACTACTACCACCAAGAAGCAGCTTCATAGCTAATTGGCACACTCAAATTTTTGAAGAAATTCTCCTCCTCCCTCTTGCAGCTGTCCATGCCATTACATCTCTTGAAAGGGAGAATGTTCCATTCCAACTGATGGAGGGATGCAAATGGGCATTTAATGCCATCAAGCAGGATTTTATGGCACCTCTTATTCTCTACTTGCTGACCCTACAAGCCTATTATTGTAAACTGTGATGCATAATTGGCAGCTGTGAGGGCAGTGCTGTTTCAAGCGCATGATGGTATGGAACATACTGTC
Source organism: Massospora cicadina (assembly GCA_022478985.1). NCBI lineage: Eukaryota > Fungi > Entomophthoromycota > Entomophthoromycetes > Entomophthorales > Entomophthoraceae > Massospora > Massospora cicadina. The sequence goes on along the minus strand of JAKSZP010015826.1, from coordinate 149,736 downwards.
ACTTATTTTTTCACACAAGTCTAGTTTTTACATACAGTCTTGGGCTATTCATGATAAGGAGTTGGCCACCATGGCGTGGTTGCTAATGCATTGGTAATACCTTATTTAGCAAGCGTGGCATGAAGTGCCCATGTAGATGAATCATAAGACCTTAATGTTTTTCCAAGAAGTTGCAGAAGCTTGTACATCGCCATGCCTGGATGTATTACGACCTATGAAGTTTTCATTTTAAATATAAATTAATTAAGGGGTTTCTTTAGATTTCGCCCCACTCTGGGTGAAGCCTTTAATCTGGGGTTGCGACTAAATGATGTTAAGTTATTAATGAATGCTTATTCTGCTCCTCATTAGGTTGAGTTGAGCTAGTTTCATAAAAATTGTACTTTGGACTATTGGTAATTGATACAGATAGCATTGTAGTTTTTCTTATTACCAGTGACTAAGGCTGAGTATAGCTAATAATTTACTTATTATCTGTCATGTATTATTATGGTATTGGCATTTGATGCCAAAATTTCTCACTAAGCAATATATTCAAATAGCATCTAGTACTAAAAAAAAGAAATTCAAATAGCCAATCATCACTTAAAAATATATTTACCTCCTTCTTATTATCATTTTCTCTACTCTAAATTTTACCTTGGCTTTTTAGATAGTTTAAGTGTTATTTTTTAAACTAGTTTTCTTACCATTAGTTCCAGTTGTAGTTTCTTATAGCCTTTGGGGTGATTGACCCACCGGGCACTTTGGTGAACCTGAAGTAACATAAGGGATGGTTGGACTAATGTCCCTCTTGTCATGATATAAATGGTGTTCACTGACAGGAATCCCTGAGCTCCCCATGAAGCATATAACCCAGGATGGAGGAGGAGCGATCAAACCTTGAGCCTCTGTACTAGCTGTCAGGTGGTTCATACCAGGATGAACAACAAGGTGATAAGACATCAGTTCAGGCGCTGGAAAGTATCAGGCGCTTTGTTGTGATTTGGTTTGACAAACCATTTGACCTTTTTCATATCTTATATAATATACTTTTTATTGTTACTAAAATCCTTATTTTTATTTAAATGAGGGTTTGCATCTCTCAGGCCTCAACGCTCATATCTTATATAGAATAAAGTTACTATAAATACCTACCCTGCGCCTATGTCTTCAATAGAGCGTTTTCTAACGATTCTACGTCAGATATCTTGCTTGCAAAACTTATCTAGAATTTTTATAACCTTATATTTCTCATTAGAAAATGATTCATATCCGTTCTTTAACTGGATAACCAGTTTATCATAACCAGTTTCATTCTTACCCAGTTAGATTTACTGAAATCTTTCCACTGGGACAGTCTTGAATATATGTCAATCAAAACCTTGACATTGTTCTCAAGTCAACAGATTATTGCAAGATGCTACCAAGGTTAAAAAGACAACCCCAAGATGTGGTCAATCTTAGGTAAACAACAATTATGACCCAAACTTAATCCACAGTTATCTGCGGAATGTATGGAGAAAATCTAGATTATTCTGGAGCTGAAAGAAAAGCTGACTAACCAGAGACTAGGGTATAAATTGGTTGGCCTTACACCAGCTTGTACAGATAGAAGTGAAAGCATGGTTGCTAAGTTTTATCCTAGGAGCGCTGAACTTCCATTATTCCAGATTTTTACACCACTGGATGTACATGACAATACAACAACAGACTTGAGATTTTTTTATTCAATTAAAAGTTTAGTTCTTGATCCAGATTTTACATTCATATTCACGTTATAATTTCCTCATATAGTTATACTTGTTTGATTGCAATTATACCTGTTACAAACTCTCCCAGTTGCAAGCACAAAATGCAACGTTTTTGTTCTCACTACATGGGAACTTCCTGCACCATGGATTATACTAAGAATATAATGATGCCCCCCTGCTGTTGTAACCTGACGATTTCAAGGAGGAGGAATCATACTCATCGCTGGCCTTTATCAGGCACCAAGACTTTACAACACCTGGTCTGACATCAAGGGCAGCAAATAAAGGAATTTTAATTCTGTGCTAGAGAGTTCAACTAAAAACATGAACAAGCTGAGTAACGATTCTAGATGGAGTAACACCATTTCACTAGTTAAATGGAGCAACTCCTCCAAGAAGTTTCTGAAGGCCATTCATATGTGTAAATGAGATGACAATCAAGATCAGCCCTTAATCACTGAATCTGAAATAGCATTATCCCTGTCATGGTTAACCTCCTGACTAACTTGACTAAGTTACTTGAGTAAACAACCGGTCCTCACACTGTACCAAATCTCCTGCCAAACCAGTCTCCGCCGCAGAGGCTCCCATTGATTACTCCTATTTCTGTTCATAACTGTCATTCCAGGGACTCACCCCAGAAGTAGGGCCTATGTATTGTCTCCGTATCAATACAGCTAACTTGCCTATTTTTTTAGAAAAGGGAACATACACAACTTCATTCTGCTGTTCAAAACACAATGGAGAACTTGACTGATCAGGACAAACTAATGAACCTGTTAGATTTTCAGTGTAGAACTGGTAATGACAAAGCTTTGTGAAGCCGGCATACCTTACAATAATGCTAAACAAGTCATTATAAAAGAGTTGGTGGGGGAGGAACTGATGATAAAGTGGAAGATAGCTTTCCTCTCCATCACTATCATAGCTCCAGTCAAAATTGATGGCACAGACTGTAAGGATAAAGCTAGTCATCATGAGGCCAAAAAGGTTAAGTTGGCAGGCCTCCCTGACCTCAAACATACCCTGGACCAACTCTGGGTACAGGCGAGATATGACCAATATAGTCCTTGGAAAGTGCATGATGCTAAGCCTGGCATTACAGCCAGGGCGTTAAAACGCACCATCTACGTTCTTAATCCTGATGGGTCATTACAAATTACAAAGAACAGAGTTTTTAAACCCGTTCTATTTTTAATATTAACAAGATGGGTCAAGCCCAGTTACAATCAATAACTTGAGTTTGGTCAATTTCGAGCTACATGACCCCATCTGATGGTCGCATGCATCTACAAGTTTATTAGTCTTAGCACCATTTCCACCAATTGATGACTAGCCCTCAATGCTTAAGTGTTTTTACATGAGATCAACTTTCCTCAGTATTCAAAATATCCAATAAAAATTTTTCATTAGCTTTATGTTTTTTATTATAAGTTCTTGGGCAAACCTGTGCGTGGACCTCCTTGAGGACTATTCTTACAACGTTGGTCTCTTTATTTTGACTAAATTATCTACCATAGTTGGTGAACCGCTGGGCCGCCCTGCTCCCCTCCAGATTGAGGCACTTAAGCACCCCTGTACAGATCTACACTTGGTTATTTACATTCATTTGGATCCAACCAAGTTTTTTTTTGTTTTTTTTTGGCTATCTACTACTATATACCACGTTGTACACGCTTGCCCTGGAACCCTTGTGCCCTGGAGCTTTCTGCTGTGCCCTTTTCCCAATATTACTAATGACTAGTTCCCTGTAAGTGTGACTGTGCATCCCGCACCACCTCTCTGGGAACGTGAAGTTACAGACACTCTCCTTACAATCACCTTCAAACCCAGAAAATAAGTCATAGCCTTCTCTGATAGTTTTTATCATGATCAGTATTGTATAAGACCAAGCTTCTGAGCCATTATGACGACCAGATTTCTTTCCGTCATGTCTGTGAACCTCAAAAGGAATTTAACTAACCATGTTACCTGTTCTACATGCCAATGTCACCATTACAGAGATAATGAACTATCTCTGCCTTTGCGCCCTAACTTTTGACAAGCCAAAACCAGCCTATGTTGAGTATCTGGTATGGTGGCGCAAAAATTGAAAGTATCAAATATTCAAGAAGCAACAAGTAGCCCCGCTACCTTACATAAGAACTAGGAATCTATGGTTTAACATCAATTGTGAGTACTTGTAGAAAAAGCATTGTTGAAATAAAAAGGTGATAATCTACTTATATTGAAAATCCAAAAATACTATTTAAAAAACAGAACAACATAAAAAACCTCCCTGTTAGAGGAACCCCAATATAACTTTAGCAAAAGAGCCATAATGCTCCTGCAGCCAAAGTTGATAAGTGAGCTTAATCCTACCTGAGCCAAGCGGATATCTTGGTGTGGTTACACTTACTGATTTAGACTATTATTCTGAGTGTACTAATGTTTATATCCGCGTGAATGACATTAATGTTCAATAATTGTAGACAGGGGATCATCCCTTAACATAGTTTCCTCAAAATTAATAGAGAAACTTGGAATTACTCCTGACGTTGCCAATTGCAAATATGGAACCTCTGGACTTAATGCCACTACCTTACATGGAGCTTATAGCTCCTTGATGTAGCAGTTTGATAAAAAAATTATCCAAAATTTTAATTACCTTACTGCATGACAACTTTGAACTACTTATAGTTACCTCCTATATGAAGAGATATGGGATCAAAGCTGACATTTAAAACAATACGCTGGATATAGGGAAACAACACTTCTAACTTTAATATACTAAAAGGAAATCCCTGTATACCAAATATCCTCGTGAGTGTGGTTATCAAGGGTTTTAACGAATAACTAATATTGAGTTTCAGACGTCTGCAAGACTATGATGAATAGCCCTCACAACAGAATCAATTTCGCCAACTTCTTTTATGATGCTTCACTGTTTTCGCCCTAGTTTTCACTAATATTTGACAATGATTTTTATAATTAACATCTATGATTCTAGGATATAGAGGGTTAAATCCTTCTGCACTACTTATTTAATTGTCAGCTTCCTTTATTATTATACATTGAGTTTAGTAAGGGTACTATACTTAAATAATACTTTAAAGGTGACTGATGCATTTTAAATATACCTCAAAGTATTCTAAAGTCCAACAGGATTCTATTGCACAGTGGAAAATTGCACTATAAAATCAGGCCATTAAAATTCGCCTGAACTAATAACAGTTTACAAATACCAGCTGGATTATATGGTAAAAACTTCTGTCACTTCAATGATCCAAAGAGGAACCCATCACCACCTCTGGTGCTGCTTACCAAAACCCAAGAAATATGGTGACCATGGAAAACACCTACTACTATATGGTGGAATAAAAGGCATCAAATCATTACATATGTTTATGTGTTTCCAGGACCAGTGGCCTCCTTGTATTAGATTGCTCTGACCCCCGCCAATAAGTGCACTTAAATGTCTGGTCAAATAGGGAAATAATGCAATTTTATTTAACCAACCATTCTCCCCATTTCTATATTTTATTTTTAAACTTTTTATATTTAGTAACATCATTATTTTATTTATATGGGGGTTTTATCTTTCAGGCCTAGACTCCAGTGCCTATCTATAGGATTAAATTATTATATACCTATTCACGTCACCTATGTTTTTGATAAAGCGATTTCTAACAATCCGCCATCATATATCTTGCTGGCAATTCTCAATCAAGGTTCATATAATACTATCTTCTTAGCATGATTAGTTCCTATCCGTTTGATGAGAGGATAAACGGTTTACCAAAATACTTCCATTCCTACCAGTCAAATTTACCTAAATTCTACTTCCTTATCAATCCTGAATATTCCTGTTATTAAGACTTTGACATGTGTTGAGTTGGACAGATGAGCGTCAAGATGCCTCTGAGGTTGAACAGATTACCCCAAAATGTGGCTGACCTTTGGCAAACAACAATTATGTAATAGAAAGCTCAATCCACTGATATAAGTGGACCATAAGGATGAAACTTTAGAACATTCAGGAACTTAAAGAAGAGCTGACTAACTAGAGGCCAGGGGTATAAATTGGTTGGCCTCGCACTAGAATGGAAAAATCAGAAAAACGTATAACTGGTTGCCAAATTTATCCTAGGAGCGCTGAACTGATATTATGCCGGATTCACCACAACTGGAAGTACACTCTTATACTACAACAGATTTGTGGATATATATATATATTATATATAATATTTAGCTCTTGATACGGCTCTTTATTCATATTTATGTTATACTATCCTAATAAGATTATACCTGTTCTAGTGCAATGCTACTTATGACAAACTCGCCTAGTTACAAGCGCAAAAGCAGCAGCTATAAGAATCTTAGCACACCTCAAAATCTCTCATGTAAGAGCAATTGGAGTGCTTTTGATGGCTGATCTGATCATGTTGGTTCCGGTTAGAGTGTTTCCAGCTGGTTTAACTTGCTCAACTTAGTACTTATTAACAATAATATTGTTTTTCAATTTTAACTACTAACACTAATAAGTTAACGCAACTAAGTAAACTCCTACTCCATCAGAAAAATAAAAGTTTCGCCAGTTGGAAACAGCTGCCAACTAAATCACCTTGTTTTTGTTGACTTTATTACTAATTGTCTGAATTATGCTTCCCATTCTTTTGGGTTGAGACATTTCAATGATATAGATTTAACTTTTATAAGGGCCAAATCCTGATATCCTTTTCTATTTATATCAAACCAGCGACTCATACTAAGGATAGATCAAAAGTCCAAATTTTTTTTATTGTGCTCCCCATTCATTTGGGTTGAGCTAATCCAATGTTTACCAGCAATAAATGCTGAGAATAAACCAACAAATACTGCCAGCAACCAATGACGAGGATTTTCAGCAGGCAAGAATATTATTACCAACTGACGTTCACGTTTTTTACATCTGATGCTGAAGATAAACTGTATCAGGTAATATTATTATATCCACGCCTTTGGCCATAAGCCACCTGCTACGTTTGGATTTATCTTTGTCTCTACAGTCTATGATCATCATAATCTTAATTGCTTCTCCTATTCATATTAAGACAAAATATGCCCACGGGATTTGTGATTCCCCTCTTCTTCCTACTCAAATGAGATGCCTCGTCTCTTGACCCCTAGTCAAGGCTTGGAGGGGAGTTCTATCAGTTTTGCTTACTTTGGGTGAAGCCTCTAATCTGGGGTTGCGACTCATTTATATTGAGTTATTAATTAATACAATTTTGGCTCCTTGTTATGTTGAGTTGTGCTAGTTTTTGATACAATCATATCTAAGACTATTGAGGATTAATTCCAGGAGCATTGGAGCATTCTGATTACTGGTGAATAAGGCTGAGGATAGTTGATATATTTATTATTAGTCTATTATATTACAGGCATACAGTGCCAAGGGTTCTCACTAAAAAAGACATTCAAGTAGCCATTCATCACTCAAAAATTCATTTACCACCCACTTATAGTAAATACTTTCTTTAATCTCAATTTCTTAAATACTTTAAATAAGAAAAGGCTTATCTAAATAGAATTATTGTTTCTCTAACATTAGTCCAGATGTAGGTTTATGCCCTTTGGGCTGACCAACTCACAGGAAAATTTTGGGAACCTGAAGTAATATAAGGGATGGTTGGATTAAAGTACCCCTTGTCCTGACATATCCCTTAAATTTCCTAACAAAGTGTTGCATCAAAACCCTTCTTTGGGTCCCAAAGAGGAGTATTGACAGTAGCTAACCATGGTAATTCTTCCAGCCCAGATTATAGTTAATTCTCCATCTGCGATTTTTGTGGAAGAGTGGTAACTGGAGGTGCAATTAGTTTCTCAGGTATTAGTGGGTCAAATGTCCTGTGTGTTAATTTGAGCTTATTGACCAGCTGGTGCCTTAAAATATCTTTAAAATCATTATTCATTGGCGGAAAGACCAATTTTGTTAAAATCCAAAGTTTGGGTTCCACCCAAACTTTTTGATGAGATAATTTAGGCTCATCATGACCCAATGGCGGTGGGTCACCCAGAAATCTAAAGTGCCTTAAATTTTTGAAATATAATATAACTGTTCAGGGATCTACAAAGATATCTCAACATGGATTGTTAGTTGAGTAATGTGTGTGCAGGCAAATTTTGATATATCTGGTAAGAATGGGCTTCTCCATCCCCTGCAGCAGGATGAAGGCCTGTGCGACTTGGTATTTGTCAACTTTATTGTTGAGCATCTCAGATCAAATGGGTTTAATGCGAATTATGGCACTTGTAGACCAGTTTTATTAAGTTTTCACTGTATATCACCCTGAGAAAATCCATGATCACTCACTTGAAAAAATCTTCATGTTAATTTGGTAAGAAGTTTAATCAAGAAATCTTCAATATTTAGTTAGTGTTTTACTTTAAGTTGACCGTTTGGAAGCTCACAAGGCTTATTTAAATAAATATGGCTCTTCTAGTAAATTGGGTTAATTTTACACTATGAATTTGGGAACTTCTACCATGGCAGGAAACAAAACAAGCTCTAGGTTTTTCCATAACAGATTTCTGACACTCTCAAAAGGAACCAACTTTGATAAAATACCAGATTAAGAGAATTAAAGGAGGATATCTTTTTATTTGAAGATACTATTGTTGATCTTATTTGGTGATATTTTCATTAGGTTAGGCACTGGTATTTATACCTCTAAGGCATCTTCTGGACCACTTTGAGCACACAATTTCCACGGATTTTTCTCACCTCAATTTGGCCCTTGAAATGATTTTAGAAATCTGGGAATCTTGTGCTTAATCACTCTCAGTGATTAGCACCAATTGTAAACCTCTAGGATGCTTGGCTATTCTCCCATTTTGAATGCATTAGTTCTTAATAGCTGCGTTTATTATTATTCTTTTATATTATTGATCAATCTGAGTAGTGATAGTATACTGACTATTACTTAAGCTGAGCTTTCTTAAATTTACTTGATTAGAAAGTCTAACGCTAAACTGGTGCACGCCCTTCTTCTCTTTGAAGGCACTTATGAAATGTAAGAGAACTCTTATTCCCCTCCTCTCTTCTTCCTCTGATAGGACACTTTTCCATATTCTTTTCTCGTAGAGCCAAGTGGAGATCTTTTAACAACAACATAAGGATATCTAATCATTGCAATTTTATCCAAAGAGTAAACTATACAAACAATGTATAAGAAATTAAGTTATTATTAAAATAAGATATTTTATTATAAATTACGAAGGGATACAAATATAATGATACAAATCATGATTGACATATTATAGAAAATAAAGAAGTATTAATGTGTGATGACAGTATAGCCAGACATCTTATCTATAATCGTTCCCCTTAAATAATGTACATTTATACAATAAAAGGATGGTCTGATGCAAGAGATAAAGAAGTGCTAATGTTGAACAACAGTTATTTGCTAGTCTTCTTTATAATTGATTTCAACCTCAATCAGGTAACTTCTTACGCTCAAGTGATTTCTACTTCCCTGTAAAAGTTCCTACATAAATCATAGATTCAGATGTGTTGAGCAACAGTATTTGAACCTGAACTGGAGATTTAGTTTAGTGGGATGATGGTATTCATACCTTAATCATCTGAAAAGCAAAACTATTATTGGTGATAACCCCGAAAAAGGCCAGACCTAAAATTGGGGTTCAAACTTGATCTATGAGGCGAATAATTACCAAATAGGAAACGTGAAGTAGACCTTGCTTAGTATGCATGAGGATTGACCAAGACACTGGCCTAATTTTCCATATATTGTGCAATCGAATCTAATAAATAAGCTCTCTTCTTTGTGCCAATTCTAAAATAAAATTCGCCAATATTATTTTAGAATTAACTTTCCAGATAAAACATCTCTTATAAAAGCTTCTTTTCCAAGTGAAGCAAAAAAGGTATAATCCAACACCCCAGAGCTTCAGGTCACCTGGCTCTTTATATATAAAAAGTGAAAAGAGGATAAAACCCTTGATCCTGACAGGCCTCAAGTTATTTTTAACAGATAATGGAAACAACTTTATTATGAACGTCATTCCAAAACTAAATGGTTTATATGAAATACAGTGAGCACTGATGACGCCTTACCATCCAGAAAAAATGAAAATGGTCAAAAGGGTAAATGGTACAGTAGCAATAACCTTAAAAATCTTAAAGCTATAAAACTTCTCGTTGGGTAACTTATTTATTGTTGGCAACCTATGCAATAATTTAAGCTATCAATTGTCAACAGGAAATCTCCTTTTTATTTACTTTATGAGGTTGGTTTTTTTGCCCCAAACTTATATTCTGCTATCAATTAAATTAAAAAATGAAGTCCATACAATAATTGAGCGTGAAAAAGTATTACAGGGTCACAACTCTCCATCTATGCATTATTCTCAAGCAAAAAATTATTCTAAAAAGTATGAAGGTTAAAATTATCAATCTTCCAACTTTTTAATCTGTTGATGGGGTTAGTTATTGCGACATACACGACTTTGGATGATGAAATAATTTAGAGAAGCTCTAAGTAGGACCCTTAAGATCATCAATAAGTCAGAACTGATTCATTTACATTTAAGAACCTGGCTGATGGACGTATTGTGAATGAGAAACAAGTTAAGTTTTAGAACATGCAGATAACTATCAAAACTAAAGGAAAAATTTATAATTACATATTTTATTGTATTCTAATTTATCTGTATGCTAATTTATATGTTTGTTATGACATCTATTCTTTGCCAAATAAATGCTGCTTGTTTCCTTTAGGTTATGGATTTAAATTTTTGGCGGCACATAATGCCATATCTTTGCCATTTTAATCATGTGGGGGGTTATGACAAGCTTTCCCTATTATGTTAGTGATGATTTGCTATGTCAATCTGTTACCATTACACATAGCTTTTATCTGCAGAGAAGCTTGATTAATAAAGCCATTTTAAAAAAGGTGATCTATTTAATCTGGGAAATGTGTTGGTGTTTTTACCAGGTTATGCAACCCTACCATGTTTTAAAACTAGTGCTTTAAGCAATCAGGCATGTATTAAAGTAAAATAAGCTAGCCTCAATAATTTTTAGGCTTCTGAGAGGAAACTCTAATTTAGCTCCATTTGGCCATTTTTTTTAATAATTTTTAGGCTTCTAAGAGGAAAGAACTAAAGTAGCAGTTATGCTGATTGATCAAGGATCAATCCTGGATAATTGATGAATAGTTTCCATAAGGGTATTAGATGAGTTGCCATTACTTTATTTATCAAAAACTTGCGGGCTCAATCACCAAAATTAAACGGATAGTCTTGATGGAAGTTCCAACCAATAGCATGTCAGATGCTGCAAGTCATTAGTAAAGTAATACTATTCACTATAAACCAATGTCAATGGTTTTAATAAGTGTATTATATTGCCAAGTGTCACCTATTTATGTAAAAATATTTCTAGTAGAACACTTTTTACTGCTGTTCTTTTACTTCCAGTAAATTGATTTATATATAGTTTAATTTAATCATTCTTAGCTCAGATAACGCTTCCTTTTGTCAAACAGGAAGCATTTGCATTTATTAAATAGATCCCCTGTGAACCTGTGCTGTTGCCACTTTTTAACAAATACCTAAGACGTAAAATCTACATTATCATTTGAAAAGTAGAACTTGAACATCACTTTACTTATTTTATATGGAGTGTAAAAGGAACAAATCTGTAGCCTTTGCAATGGCAGCAGGATATAGATAGCCTCGACTCACTTGGTTAGATGGTCAATGCAAGTTGAATATACAGATGGCCGTGGAAAAGGTGATTAAAGGCAAAATATAATTAACGCTAGTCACACCAAATGGTGACAAAGTGTATGTCCTGGAGGCCAGCTCCTACACTTGGATAGGGAACAATACCCCTTTAGGACAAAAAGGGCCCTAAGGCCCAGGTAAGCCCCCTGTCACAGCTAAGTGACTTGGCGCATGTGGTAGATGAGAGCTGGGTGACCACTTTTCACCCAAGGATGCCCTGTTCCCACCTCTTCCCCCCTCAACCCTGTTGGTGTTGATAGAGGGGGTTTTCAGAGAATTTGTGAAAGCAAGGGGCCATGGATAGGCCCCTGGGAACCCCAATCCCCTGGCAAATACTGCCAAGATTTTGAAAAAAAATTCTTGCAACAACCTTGGGTTTTGGTCTGTAAATTCTGGCCTGGGGAGCCTATATAAAGTGGCTGGCACAGAAAATTAAATTGGGACACAATTTGGATTTCATAACAGGCAATGAACGACTTTGCCCGTGTCAAAATTTCAAATGACCTCATAACCCACCTTTTAACTAATTAATAGATTTTTATGATTAAATTATAATCATATAGGATTAGCAACAGCGGCTGATTGATAAAATTATTGTTAGGCATCATCCCCGATGATATTTGAGGCTGCCAACTAATTAAATTATTATTGGGCATCATCCCAATGATATTTGAGGCCGCTGACTGATGAGATTATCATTGGGCATCTTCCCTGACGAAATCAAGCAATAGTTTTATATGGGAATAACACCTGATAGTTAAATTGTATAGAATCATTAAAATTTGGAACAGATTGTAATCATTGAAAACTACCATAAAATTTAAACGCTGGAGGAAGAGTAGAATCATCATCAGCTGGAACAATTGGTTTTGAGCCCTTAATACCAATTTTTTGGTCACTAAACAACCAAGGATTATAATATCTAAGAAACTCAAGCCAACGAAACCCAATGAGATTTGGTGCCTAACACCTGAGGGTCAAACCAGTATAAGAGCACAAATAATTCCCAGAGGAAAGCTGAAAAGTTGTGTGCCAATTCTAACTATATAAACTTTAAATTATTACCTAATAAAAGCAGATTTAAACTTGATAATAATTTAGTTGTTTTGACATTGATTGTTTTAGCATTACTCTAAAGAGAAGAGTGCAAGGATCAGATATCCTCAGGTTGTTAAAATCAAGTCTTTGCTTGGCTCTGCAAAAAGGGAATAGGGAAAGTGTTTCCTACCAGTACCAGAACATCTTCAAAACGAATAAGCACCAGTTTAGCGTTGGATAATACTCTCAACGTGGCTTTTGGGCAATCAACAATAATAATAGTCTTATACTATTATTGCCCCAGTCTATCAATTATAATCAATCAAAAAATGACAGGATCCACGAATCTGTGCAGTTGAAATCTAGGGCCAGAAGTGAGCAACTATCTAAGCCCAAGATTTTAAAATTATGCTCACTACAGGGGGTAGATGAGTTTTCAAAAGCCAATTTAATGATGTCATATAAGGAAGAGCTTTGGAAGATCTGGGCGGAACTACAGGCTTTCAATCAAAATGTGCTCATCTCAGCATCTTAAGCCGATGTTAGTACCTTGGAGGAGCGTATGATGAAGGCGGAAGAGATGCTCAAACAATTAGGAAGCAGTGAATAACGACATGTGTGGGAAAGTTGCTTCTTTGAAGCGGAAAGAGGGCGAACTTGTCAAAGAAATTTTATTGTAAAAAACTGAATGGAAAGCAGATCATGAGCGCATCTGGAGAGTTTCAGGAGGAGATGGCGAAAATGACCAAGCGTATCAAGAATTTGGAATAAAAAATGTGAGTGTGAACAATATGAAGCGAATGAGGCTGAAGAAAAGGCATGTTAAATGCCAATTGGGAAGACCTCTCTGCCCTTGAATATGCCTAAACCATTTGCTGGTGTTGGAAATGACTCCCAAAGCCACTCCAATGGCTTCTCGTGTAGCTGGAACAGGACCTTCTATAAGTGGAGAGACCAAGGAATTTTTTAAATATGCTGAAATTTCCCACATTTCATTGGGATAATGCCCTGGCATTTTTCCACTTTTTGAGATGACCATGTTCAACTATCTGGACCATCAAAAAGCGGTGACCATAATGAACTGCCTTAGCACTGACTGCCAGAATCTGGTGCTAACTCACCTCAATGGGGACAATTGGTCATAAGTGGAAGCAAAAGAAGCCATTATGTTGGATTTGGAAGCCCTACTTGTATGGCAAACTATAAACAAGAGTTCATAGGTATCTAATTCTACAATGATGAGCCCTGGATAGTTTCACCGACTGGTTATACCAAGAAGCCCAGATCTTGGCAGGAGCAAATGTATTGACTGACTTTGATGCATGCATAGCCATGCACTTGGTACTTCATCCCTACTAAGAATTGCATTGGATAATGGTGGTGGCGCTAGTGACTCAAACAACGACCTTTTAGATGGTGGACCATCTGAAGATGCTTGGAGCCACGTTTGATGCTCTCAATCACACTTTTAAAGTAATTCAAACGAAGGCTCAAAGTATTCTCAAGTTCGCCAAACCATCTAAAGAATCTGAAAGTTGAGTTGTGATGATAGTAAACCTGAAGTTCAATAATGAGCGGAAAAATCGCTAATCTTCTGTTTCCAATGCGGGAAGTCAGGCCATGTAATTTCCCAGTGTCAGGAAAGAAAGCCAAAGGATCATATTAATCTCCTTCAAACCCAAGAAACTGGTTCAGATTTGGGAAAAGGACCAGCAGTATAGATCAGGGACGTTATAGTACTGCTGATAAACCTGTCCCACCTGATATAATGAATGAGGAAATTGATATCTATGACCTATTTGTGGAAGATGAATCACTAGTTCCGCTCCATCAGGGGGTTACACATATGTTAATGTAATAAGTTGGGCCAAAGTGAAGGAGATTGATCCCAAAATTGTTAATGAGGTTGCTCAACCCTACATATGACAGGTAGTTGAGAAAGTTAGAACTGCCAAGAGCCCTGAAGACTTAATCAAAACAAAGTTGGATGAGGCGAATATTTCTTTAACTATCAGCGCAATAAAGGAGTCATTCTCTGATTTATCTTCTCAAATAATCTACAAACTTGATTTGGCAAATAAGGCTGCTATCCGTTCAGTAAATACTTTATTGCAGTACTTGGAGTGTACCTTAGTCAATATTATAGTCAATAGGATAATAGTATGAGCCATAATTTGATAGTGGAGCGCCAAGCAATATTGTTTCTAACAAATTAGTGATATGTATGAAAGTCTCGCCAGATTTGAAGCATCAAAAAGTATTGAATGGCCAGACCAGACGTTACCATCTCATGTGGAGCCTACAGTGCACTACCACTTCGGTTTGGATTGCTGATGGTGTCAGCTCCTGCCAAAGTGCTGGCCAATCCAAACTATGATATACTTATTGGGATGGAGTACTTGAGGAAGTATGGGGTGAAATGTAAGTTTTGAAGAAAACACCCTGACAATATTGAGTCAGACGTTGCCCTTGTTGTACCAGCGGAAGGAAGAAATTCCGCTGACAAAGAGGAAGATTTTTGTCAATTTAATTTATAGTGATGGAATTTTACCCATTTGCTATAAGCTAATCGGACAAAAATAGAAACCTTTGTTGATGGAAATTATGGAGAATCATAGGATACCTCTATTGATGAATGCTGTGAACACTAATTTGTTGGGGCAAAAATCATAGTTAACACTGGGTTAATAATGGAACTTCCAGAACAGCTATATGGTGAAATCATCAATCCTTGGAAAAAATTGAGGACCAAACCATGGGTTGTGCCTGGGATCTTAATGCTAGGTCATGAAGAGATATGGGTACTAGTAGCCAATCTGGGAGAGTAGCCAATGAAAATTGAAAAAATAAGACCATTGCATTTCTGCACATACGCCTGACAGCGGAACTATACACTTTTCACGAATTTGGATCATTTTCTTAAATGTGTTTACCAGAGGAAGTTGCCAAAAGGTTCAATATATTAGTGGATCGTGAGCAGCTAGCCAATCTGACCGAGATTAAGCACGAGGATGTGCTCCAATTATTTGAGAATATCAGGAAGTATTCGCTCAGAAAGATCATGACTTAGGATGTGCAAAAAACGTACTTCACAAAGTTGATACTGTGGAATATCCACCAATAAGAATGAGACCTGTTCATAGGTCAAGAGCAGCAGAAGAAGAGGTTAGCGATGAAACAAGCAAGTTAGTGGAACATGGGTTACTCATTCCAACATTGAGCCCACGGGTGAGTCCAATTTTTTCAGTAAAAAAGAAGGATGGATCAAATTGAGTAGTGATCAACTTTTGCCAACTAAACAAGATCACTAAAAAAGACTCCTATCCGCTGCCTCAAATTGACAACGTGCTTGATTGCCTGGAGAAGGCAAAATCCTTTTTGGCTATGGACCTGATAACAAGCTATTGGCAAATCAATTTTCCAAAAGAAGATCAGGAAAAATGTGCAACAATCACCGCACAAGAACTATATTAGCTGAACAGAATGCCCCAAGGATTATGCAACGCGCCGGTGACTTTTCAGCGTGTTATGGACTCAATACTTAGTGGCCTGAAGCTATCCTGCGTGCTACTATACTTAGACAATATTAACGTCTTCAGTAGGACCTTCACAGATCATTTGGAGCATCTGGAGGAAGTTTATCAAGCGGTTGGCTTTGGTGAATCTAAAAAATAACTAAGAAAATGTCATATTTTCAAAAAAGAGCTCGAATACTTATGGTTTGTTATAAACCCTAATGGATTACAATTGCAACCCATGAAAAATAGATGCTATTGAGCGTATGTCAATCCCAAAAAGTGTTCAGGATATTCAAGTCTTTTTGGGAATGGTGGGGTACTATTGCTAATTCATCAAAGACTTTACTGAAATCGCCAAAACTTTATTTCACCTACTCAAAGATCCGAAAGAGGGATTTGTGTGGAATGAAGAGGCCCAGAAGTCATTTGAAAAGCTCCAAAAATATCTCATGAGCAGCCCAATATTGCAATATCCGAATTTTAGTTGGGAATTCATTATTCAAGCGGATACCTCATTAATGGCAATTGGAGCCATTCTAAGTCAATTAGATGATGATGGGGATGAACATCCAGTAGCCTATGTGAGCAGAACACTGTCACCAGCGGAAAGAAACTGTATTGTGACAGAGCGAGAGTGTCTGACAGTCATCCATGCCTGTAAACAGTTTTGAGTCTACATACATGGAATGCACTTTAAAGTCAAAACTGACCTCTTGTCCCTGCACTGGCTTCATAACCTGAGGGAACCAGAGGGTCAGTTGCCTGATGGGCTTTAGAGCTGCAAGCCTACAATTTTAAAATTATCCACAGGGCTGGAGTGGTACATCAGAATGCAAATGGATCGTCTCAATTGCCAGTTGTTCATGTGATCTATCCTCAGGCTGATGTACTGTTTCAACGGATGATCAAAGGAGATATTGGGGATACCCCAAGAAATTCAGAATGCATTATTAAAGGTCATGGAAAATATCAAATTCAAAACCAATCAATTATACAAAATGAACGAAGGAAAACAAGTTTTACTTCCTAAAAACATCAGAACAAGCAGAAATCATTCAAGCCACACATAAGGTCAACGGCCTTGGTGGCCTAAAGAAAACAGTGGATCATATCTGTCAGTATTATTACTGGGAATTGATAAAATATGATGTTGCGGATTACTAGCATGTTGTGCGGAATGTCAACTTCACAAGCCACACAAGAATATCATAGCTACTGGCTAGCACGCCCTAGTTTTCGTGTGGCACATGGTTTCCATAGATGTTATGGGACCATTGAATATCAGCACTGGAGGAGTGAATTATATAATCATCACAATAGACCATTTAGCCTGATGGGTCAAAATGAAAGCCCTCAGCAAAGTAGATGTAATGAGTACGGCCTAGTTTATACTTGACCAAGTGATCTATTTGCACAGTTGCCCTCAAGTTATTCTCAGTGACAATTGAACAATTTTACTTCACATGTGATTCCCAGGATAAATGAATTAATGGGAATCTGCAGTGTTGTATCTGTCCTCTATTGTCAAAAAATGAACGGAATGGTGTAAAGAGTGAATGAAACTCTAGCCTCAACATTACAAAAATTGGTCTCAGGGAAAACTTCCGATTGGGGAGCATATCTGAGTTTGGACACATTTACTTATAATATCAGTTACCATTTGGTGACTGAGAAAATGCCGTTTGTTTTGCTATATGGGTGGAAAGAACCCATTACCACCAATATTATATTTGGCGGTAGAGCCATCTTTGGGAATGAGTGACAAAAATTATCTTTCCTGACTGGCCAATATCCTGATTTAATTACAATAATGCGCATTCAAAATGACAATGAGAAAAAGAATTAGCACAAGTAAAATGAATGACGAATTAACTTACGTTGAAAGAATATCATGTGGGTGATAGGGTAGCCTATTGTGATACCCATGGGTTCAGGAGGAAAAATAAGTTGGATTCCCTATGTAAGGGACCATTTAAAATTATTGCCAAGCCAGCGAATGATGTCTATACAATCAAGAGAACTGAGGATGGTCACATAGTCATCAAAGTCTACGCAAAATACTTAAAGTATTGGGCTTAAAAAAATATAATAGATAAAGTAATAGTATAATAATAATTATAAATAAAAATAAAACAAACAGAAAATAATAATAGAAAAATATAAATAGATGCATAAAAATATAAAAAACTAAAAAATATTAAAAAACCAAATTTTAATTTGAGCAGTGATACATCTAGCAATAGTCTCACCTACTGCGTGTGGAGGAAGGAAAAGATAGTGATGGGCATGAGTCCCAAGCGATTAGCAGTATCAGGATGGGCTGAAACTAGATCTGCTGGAATAGTCCCTCTTGACAAAATGTTGAAACCTGTCATGGGGTTGGTACAGGTGGCAAGGTGCCAATGGAACCCATCTTGGGGTTTGTACAGGTGGCAAAGTGCCAACAAAACCCATCCTGGGGTTTGTACAGGTGGACCAGCTGATCTTTAAGCAAAAAATGTGAAGATGGGACTGGTGCAGCATGATGTCATGGAAACTGCACTCGAGAAGAGGCAGCAATGGGTAACAACCAAGTATATGAAGTCATTAAATCTGAGCAGAGCATATGGGCATTGAGTGTGGACAGAGCTGCACTCTGCTGAGCACATAGAGATATGATAAACTAAATATGAGCTCAAGCTAAGGCAGCTTTAATCCCCAAGGGTTCTACTTCTGTTGGATAATCTGGTCAAAAGAGGGGTATGTCAGAATTTCAGATGACCAAATAATCCAACCTTTTAATCAATTAAGAGATTTGATGATTAAATCATAATCATATAGGATCAGTAACAGAAGCTGATTGATGAGATTATTGTCAGGCATCATCCCTGATTATATTTGAGGCCACCAACTGATGAGATTATCATTGGGAATCATCCCTGACGAAATCAAGCAATAATTTTATATGGGAATAACACCTGATAGTTGAATTTTAGGGAATCGCTCAGATTGGATTAGATTGGAGTCATTGGAAACTACCAAAACGTTCAAACGCTGGAGGAAGAGTAGAATCATCACCAGCTGAAACAATTGGTTTTGAGTCCCTAATAACAATTTTCAGTCACCAAACAACCAAGGATTACAATGCCTAAGAAACTCAAGGTAACAGGCCCTAATGAGATTTGGTGCCTAACACCTGAGGGTCAAACCAGTATAAGAGCACAAATAATTTTAGCGGACAGCTGAAAAGTTGTGTGCTGATTGTAACTATAAAAACCCTAATTTATTCCCTAATAAAAGCAGATTCAAACTTGACAATAACTTAGTTGTTTTAACATTAGTTGTTTTAGCATTACTCTAAAGAGAAAAGTGCAAGGATCAGATATCCTTAGGTTGTTAAAATCAAATCTCCGCTTCGCTCTGCAAGAAGAGAATAGGGAAAGCGTTCCCTATCAGTACCAGAACGTCTTCAAAATGAAGAAGCACCAGTTTAGCGTTGGATAATACTCTCAACGTGGCTTTTGGGCAATCAACAATAATAATAGTCTTCATACTATTATTGCCCCAGTCTTATAATTCCAGTCAAACAATCAACGACAGGATCCACGGATTTGTGAAGTTAAAATCTAGGACCAGAAGCGAGCAACCATTCATGCCTAAGATTTTAACAGCCCAGTTGCCTCAGCTTTCTAGGAATTTTCTAGGAAGTTCAGATCATGTAAATATCCTAATCTAGATGTTATACTGGTCCTCAAACGACTCAGCCCAGTTGCTACAGCCCTCTGGGACAAATCTAAGAAGTCCAAATCATGTGAGCAGGCCAACTTGAGTGGTCAGGGCCTGGATCAGCACTGTCAACCTGTCTTGGGCCCAAAAATTTGGAAAATTTATAAAAGTTTTTTTTTCAGTTTTTACTAGGCTCAAGAGCACCTTTCACCCCCCACCAGCCAAAAAGATCCCATTTGCCAACCCCCAGATGACCAATCCTGTAACACCTAACTTAAGCAATTTTCCCAATTTTTAAGACAATTGACTAGCCTAGGGGCCATTGTTGGTTCATTCTTTACTTTCCTCGTTTTGTGCTTAATAAATCTTTCTAAACCATTTTTAGCTTGTTGCATCCTCTTTCCGCCTTACTTATATATATTAAAATTTCACCAATTAACTCTGCAAAGCATGATGACGCCCAAATCCTCTTGTTATTGCTTGTCAACAGGGTTACCTGGTGGTTTACCCTGCCACCCAGTATTGCATCATAGAATTGTTAAATCATCTTGCTGAAGATAATGAATTCACTTCATTTACTGCTGTAAGGCAATAGTTTGGTGCAAATCTGGTTGTCCATCATGCCTTCATCCCCTGGAGTAAATTGGTTAGTTGGGGAGCACTGCAGCACCTCTGTTTTACCATTTGTGGAGTTGAGATCCTTACCTGACCCACCCGCCAATTTTATTGCTCATCTGAGGGGCTTAGAGCACACCATTTGTTGGGATTTTTGCCCATATTCCCAGCCTGCTAGATTACCTGGTATTTCTAGGGGAAAAATTCCCTAAAGCGAAGTGAATTGGAAATCAATTGACCCAAATTTCAGAGGAACTACATTTGGGGGATTTTAGGATATTTGTCTGGTCGTATCCATCAGGGATCGATCCAGATAAATACCTAATATCTTGTTGGTCAGAGCGGCCAACAAAATAAGGGCATCTGATAGTGATTAACTATCAGGTGTACTGATTGGGATCAGTCAGGTTTCATCACAAACTGATTGGGAATGTTTAGTGAGTTGCGCGGTGAGTGATGTCACCTGCAACTAGCGAATTGATTGGTTGGTGAAGTGACCTGCCATAATGGGTAAAAAGTCCCATTATCTAAGCAGGTCGCTAGCCAATTATGGTTGATTCGCTTGGATCAAAAGAGAGAAACTTTAGGGACACATTTCCGACTCTTTCCGTTTGAAGTCTTGAGAATGTCCAACGTCAGAATTCTAGTCAGGATGGGGAAGACCATTGCTGCCGAGATGAGGAAGGGTGATTCAATGGCAACAGCTGCTGACTCATCGAAGAGGTGTCAACTGAGGGTTAGATGGCTGAATCCCCTATAAAATCCCTAGGATTCACTCTAAAAAGATAGACATTAATATAGACATTAATATAGATAGAAACATATACATTACTACTTTAGAACATTATTAGTTTTATTGTAGATTTGGTAATAGTTAGACTATCAGCATCTAGCGTGAAGATTCCATCTCAAGGATATTATTGCAGAAGGCAATAATTGGTAGACTCTTAGAGAAGAGTAAAGATCTGAGTGGGGATTTAGAGATGAAGGGAACCACGGCTAAGGGATTGCTGCCAACTGTGTGTTGGGCTGAAGGAGACTGCCATCAGAGGATCTTTTTTTAGTACTAGATGGTCTCCATCAGAGGATCTTAACAAAGATCGAGTGGACAGGATTACAGGGAATGAATCCCTAAGAGTACGAGATCTAGTATGAATTGGAAATACCAGCTGAAGCGTTGGGCTTGAAAATAATTCTAACTCAACTACGGATAATAGTCGTCATACTTTTACTAGATTATATTTATTTTTTACAACGCGAGGTGCATGAGGAAACTG
Organism: Massospora cicadina; assembly: GCA_022478985.1. Taxonomy (NCBI): domain Eukaryota; kingdom Fungi; phylum Entomophthoromycota; class Entomophthoromycetes; order Entomophthorales; family Entomophthoraceae; genus Massospora; species Massospora cicadina. The sequence continues at coordinate 128,073 of JAKSZP010015826.1, read as the reverse complement.
AACCTGTGCAGTAAAAAGGTTACTGGGTTGACAACTGATAATCATCCCAACAGAGTAAATTTTACAAGTTGGTGCTCACTACAGGGGTAGTTGAATAGAAGTATTTATCCAGAATGACATACAAAGAAGAGATGCGCAAGTTGTGGACCAAGATTATCATAGTGAACTAGAACGCCTTAAACTCTGTGGACCACCGTGAGTTCACGGCCTTGGAAGAATGAGTAACCAAGGTGGAGGAAGAAGTTGATAACGTAGCTAAGGATTTGGGAAAAGGTCCTGATGTCTAGACAAGGAACAGTCTAGAGCGGCGGAGAAACCTGTTCCTCCTGATATTATGAATAAAGAAATAAATATTAGTGATCTGTTCGTAAATGACAAGCAGGATCAAATATATCAAGTGTTCAACATGGACATATACGCTGTGACCAGAGCTGGGGCGAAAAAGATTGACCCCAAGATAGTTCAGGAGGTTGCCCAGCCATACGCCCGGCAACTGGCAGAGAAGATTCAGACTGCCAAGAATCCTGATTAGTTAACTGACGTTTGCTTAGATGAGGCCAACCTGTTGATTCCCCTTGGCGCGATTAAGAAATTGTTTCCTGAATTATCAGCGCAGATCATTAATACCCTAGATTCAGCTAATAACGCCACCATTCACTCATTAAATACTCTACTAAAATACTCTGAGTGTAAATATATCGATATTCAGGTGAATCAAGTAAGGGTACAGGCGATAGTTGACAGCAGAGCGCCCATCAACATTGTGTTGACCAAGCTGGTGAAGAAGATGAAGATCTCTCTGGACTTGGAACACAAGAAGAAATTGGAACAGCTGGGCTAGACACCACCGTTTCTGTGGAGCGTATAGTGCGCTGCCACTATGATTTGGGTCATTTGTGGTATCCGCGCCAGTGATAGTTTTGGAAAATCAAAACTATGATATCCTTATTGGAACGGAGTTTCTGCGGAAACTTAGAGTTAAATGTAACTTTGAGGATAATACGTTGACCATCCTGGGTCTGATGTTATCATTAGTATATCAAAAGAGTGGTGAAGCTCCATTGAACCGGAGTAATAACTTCTGAAACTTGATTACAATGATGGCATTGTACCAATTCAGTACCAATTAGTTGGTAGGAAGCGATGAGAGATGCCAGCCAAAATCCTAGAAAACTGGGGAATTCCTTTGCGGATCAAGAAGGAGAAAATCATACTGGCCAGATCGCAGATGATAGTGAACACAGGGTTGACTCTAGAGATTCTGGAGTTGTTGTATGGAGAAGTTGGAAGCCCCCAGAAGAAGTCCAGAGTGGAGCCTTGGGTGGCTCCTGGGATAATTATGCCGGGCCATAGAGAAATACAAGTTCTCTTGGCAAATTTAAGAGAAAAACTGATCAAGATTAAGAGAAATCAAATCATTGCTTTTAATTATTTAATCCCAACGGCAGAATTAAATTGATTCCATATTTTGGGTCTCTCAAGGAAATGGGATTACTGGCTGGAGCGGCCAAAAGCATCAACTTAGTAGTTGATTGAGAGCAGCTCGCATATCTTCCAGAGGGGCAGAAGGAGGAGGTGCTTGAATTATTCAAAAGATATTGGGAAATATTCACTCAGGATGATCACGATTTGGGATGCGCGCAAGGCATAATTCACAAAGTCAACACTGGAGAAAATTTACCAATAGAATTAAACCAATCTAAAGATCAAAAGCCACCAAAGTGGTAGTGGAAGATGAGATCAGCAAACTAATAAAGCATGGGCTTCTAGTTACTTAATCAAGTCCCTGGACAAGCCCAATTTTGATTGTAAAGAAGAAAGATGGATCAAACTGGGTAGTGATTGACTATTGGAGGCTGAATAAAATTACAAAGAAGGATTTGTATCCCCTACCGAGGAATGATGATGCGCTGGACCAATTAGGAGAAGTGAAGTATTTCTCTGCAATGGACCTAATCTCGGGATACTGGAAGATCAACTTGCCAGCAGAAGACCAGGAAAAATGTGCGTTTATCACCGCATAGGGGTTATACCAGCCAACTAGGATGCCCCAGGGTCTCTGTAATGCGCCCATGACGTTCCAGAGGGCCGTGGACGCGATATCAAGCGACCTGAAGTTATCATGCATCCTGGTATATCTGGATGATATTAATGTGTACAGTAGAACGTTTACTGATCACCTTCAGCACTTGGAGGAAGTGTTTAAGAGACTGTTTATGGCTAACCTGAAGATCAAGCCACAGAAGTGCCACTTCTTCAAGAAGGAGCTTGTGTACCTGGGATTTGTGATCATTGCAAATGGATTGCAGCCGCAACCCCAGAAGATAGCAGCTATTGAACAGATGGCTGTGCCAAAGAGTGTCAGGGACATCCAAGTATTCCTTGGGATGGTTGGATACTATAGAAGATTTATTTGGGACTTCACCCAAATAGCCAAGCCTTTATTGCATTTATTAAAGAATCCAAAAAAGCATTTGTATGAAATGAAGAGGCCAGGACTCTTTTAATGAATTACGCCGGTACCTGATACATTCTCTGATTCTGAAATATATAAAATTTCAATCAAGATTTTATTATTTAAACAGATGCTTCATTGATGGCGATCGGCGCCATACTGAGCCAAGTAGATGAACTTGGGGACAAACATCCAGTGGCATATATGATCCAGACACTCTCTGCCATGGAGAGGAATTACACCGTAACTGATCGTGATTGCCTTGCTGTTATTTACGCCTGTAAACAGCTTTGGGTGTATGTCCATGGAATGCACTTTAAGGTTGTGATGGACCACTCTTCATTGCATTGGCTGCACAATCTGCGGGAACCTGAAGGACGACTGGCCCAATGGGCACTCAGGCTTCAGGCTTATGATTACGAGATAGTCCACTGAGTGGGGACTTCTCTCCAGAACGCGGATGGCTTATCGCGGTTACCAATGGTCCAGTTGGTATTTCTGCAGGTGGATGAACTATTCCAGAGAATGGTCGAAGAAAGAATTGAGGATGAGCCTCGAGAAATCCAAGGTGCACTTTGAAAAGTGATGGAAAACACTGAGAGAATGGATGGACAAGTATCTAAGATGATAAATGGGAAAAGCTATTATTCCCAAAACTGTTGGAGAGAGCAGCGATTGTTCAAGCCACTCATAAAATTGTTGGGCATGGAGGCCTGAGAAAAACGACCAACCATATTTGCCAGTATCATTACTGGGAATCATAAATTATGATGTCGTGGACCATCTAGTTTGTTGCATGGAATGCCAACTGCATAAACCACACATAATACAACTGGATACTGACTGGTCTGACCTGGATTTGCATGGCACATGGTATCTATCAATGTGATGGGACCGTTGGCGATGAGTACAGGAGGAATGAAATACATCATAGTAGCCATCAATCATCTGATGAGATGGGTCAAAACAAAAGCATTAACCCAAGTTGACTCTACCAGTACTGTGAGATTCATCCTGGATCAAGTAGTATACTGGCATGGGTGTCCACAAATTATACTGAGCAATAATGGGACCAGCTTCATGTCCCATGTGATCCCAAGGCTAAACAAATTAATGGGGATCTGGGGAGTTGTGTCAGTACCATACCAGCTGGAGACAAATGGACTGGTAGAACAGGTCAATGGGACGTTGGCCGTGATGCTGAGGAAGCTAGTCACAGGGAGAACTTCCACGTGGGGAATGTACCTGAGTTTGGTGACGTTTGCCTACAACATCAGTCATCATACAGCAACGGGAAAGACGCCATTTGAATTTTTATGGGAGGAAGGACGCGTTACTGCTGATATTATATTTGGTAGTAGAACCTACTTCGGGGATGAGTACCAAACAATACCTGAACTGACTGATGAGTATCCTGATCAATATGCAATCGCAAGCATTTGATACTACCTTAAAGAAGAGGACATGAGCAAAATTGATGGATGATAAGAAATGACCGCTATTAGAAGAATATCAAATAGGAGAAAGAGTCACTTATTGCGATATGCATGGTTTTGGATGAAAAAACAAGTTAGATTTGTTATGGTTGGGTCCATTCAAAGTAATTGCCAAGATGGTGACCGATTTTTATCCCATCAAAATCTCTTGGATGGAAGAGTAGTAAATCAAGTCCATGCTAAGTATTTAAAGCGGTGGATTTAAGAAAAAAATAAAAAAAGAGTTCCCAAAGGACTGATGAACCATTAAGTTGGTCATGTCCTAATGATTAGGTTAAGTCCGAAAAAAGGACCTCTGAACCAATCTAGATGGGTAAGTCTGAAAAAAGGACCGTTGAACCATAGAAAACTGGTAGGTTTAAGTGCCCAGGATCCAGTTTGGGGGAAAAGATGAACCTCTGAACCAAAACAAAGGCAAGTCTTATAGAAAAAATTGATAAAAAATATTATAAAAAAATAGAGAGCCAATATATTTATAAAATTTTTATTTTTTTATTGATTGTCCTCAGTGCGGGGATGATTCTGCCTATGTTGCCTCTTGGGGGAGGGAGGATGGATCGTGGTAGGAAGGAATAGCCCATCAAAATTAATATGCGATTGGACACTTGCAAGGGCAAGTCCTACTTGAAACCATGTTTGTTGAGCTGATGCCGAGCCCTGAGAGAATGCAACTAGGGGAACGGAATTGGATATTTTGGAAGATGCCAATCGTGAAACCCTGGAGAGGGGTGGAAAACAGCAATAAAGGAAGAGGCAATCAGTGAATAACCCTGATTAATCCCAATAAGGCACTGGCGCCGGAAGATTTGTCTTGAGTGCCTTCCAATGGGCCTCATCAAGAACACCGGACATGTGAGCTGACAGCAAAGAAGGAATACTTGAGGGAGGTTGTCAAATCATACCCCCAATTAGTGCCATCAATGGAAGATAGCGATGGGAAGCTCCAGAGAAGAGGTAGTCATGCAAAGAATGGATTGCATCATGTAAATGACGACTATAGGCTTCATGGAAGCTGAAGCTGAATGACTGATGAAAGTCAGGCGAGGCTGGAAGCTTTGTTGACCAACTTCAAAGAACTTGGCTGGCAAAGCGGAGAGCATAAGTGGCAGTATCCCGATCCAGAAGGTTGTCCAGATCTAAGGGATTCAGCACTAATGACAATGCCTTGGTGACTTGCGCTCAAAGTTCAGCATAGGGGAGCTCAGAATGAATGCTGTTTCTGATTGAAAGCTCAGAAACCAGCACCACGGGTTGGTAAAATTGACTGAGTTAGAAGAGGAACTTGGGGAGCAAATCTGACCTGGCCAGGAACAAATGATCTAAAGCAGTCAGCATAAACTCTGGAGAATCAACAATGATGTTTGGAGCCTCAGTGAAAGGAGCTGAATCCAGAAGGGTTTTGAAGTCCAACTTGGGGATTGACTGTAAGGGAAGAGTCAGCTGAGAGTTATTTGAAATGATGTCACGCCTGGTTTTGGTGGGATTAGATACCGTTTCTGGTAACTCAATGGAAGGACTAGCCCCTTGCACCAGACTAGGCGTAAGAGACCTGGAAGGACCATAGAAGAGGGTCCACCAAGCATCCCAACTCATCCACTGGAAGAGGCGGAGGTCCGAATCTGACAGACTGTTCAGAAGTTGCTGATAACGAGATTCTGAGTTTGACATATGAGCAGGACTAAAGGGGGGATGTTGGACTGATATAGAAGTTGACACTATGCACCCTACACTCCATTAGTCTCTAATTTTGGGAAATTAATTTCATAAAATAATGAAATAAGCTTTCTAAGGGAAAGATTAAGAATGACTTACAGCCAAAATGTTATGAGTGAAATAATGAAGGTGAACATAAATAAGTATTCTTAATCAAGCTACAAACGAACATTGATGGCAAGAGTCTCCTGTCTAGGATGAGGAGAGAATAAGGAATTCAAGGATGCCAGACCAAGAAACCTGAATATGACAGCAGGTCATATACCCTGATGGGGGAAAACTGGATCCCAGGAAAAATATTGCCACGAGTAAATCAATCAGCCTGTCATGACAAGAGGTCGTGAGGACCACGCTCTGAGTAGGCGGTAGCAAGGAGGAAGAGGAGAAATGCCATATGCTGAAGGTCATCCCAAGCAGCGTTGAGTATTGACAAGTGTACTCCACTTGAACCAGTGAAGTATTTGACCAGGTGTCCAAAGTGGTGTTTCCATGACCAGTCCTTTTCTCGCTGGAAATCTAGGCAAGAGGGGGGATGTGTTGGGATTTTTGCCCATATTACCAGCCTGCTATATTACCTGGTATTTCTAGGGGAAAAATTCCATAAGCGAAGTGAACTGGAAATCAGTTGACCCAAATTTCAGAGGAACTACATTTGAGGGATTTTAGGATATTTGTCTGGTCGTATCCATCAGGGATTAATCCAGATGAATACTTAATATCTTATCGGGCAGAGCGGCCAAAAATAAGGGCATCTGATAGTGATTAACTATCAGGTGTACTGATTGGGATCAGTCAGGTTTTATCACAAACTGATTGGGAATGTTTAATGAGTTGCAAGGCGAGTGATGCCGCCTGCAACTAGCACATCAATTGGTGAGTGAAGTGACCTGCCATAATGGGTAAAAAGTCCCATTATTTAAGCAGGTCGCTAGCCAATTATGGTTAATTCGCTTGGATCAAAAGAGGAAACTTTAGGGACACATTTCCGACTCTTTCCGTTTGAAGTCTTGAGAATGTCCAACGTCAGAATTCTAGTCAGGATGGGGAAGACCATTGCTGCCGAGATGAGGAAGGGTGATTCAATGGCAACAGCTGCTGACTCATCGAAGAGGTGTCAACTGAGGGTTAGATGGCTGAATCCCCTATAAAATCCCTAGGATTTACTCTAAAAAGATAGACATTAATATAGACATTAATATAGATAAAAACATATACATTACTACTTTAGAACATTATTAGTTTTATTGTAGATTTGGTAATAGTTAGACTATCAGCATCTAGCGTGAAGATTCCATCTAAAGGATATTATTGCAGAAGGCAATAATTGGTAGACTCTCAGAGAAGAGTAAAGATCTGAGCAGGGATCTAGAGATGAAGGGAACCAGAGCTAAGGGATTGCTGCCAACTGTGTGTTGGGCTGAAGGAGACTGCCATCAGAGGATCTTAACAAAGATTGAGTGGACAGGATTACAGGGAACGTATCCCTAAGTGTATGATATCCAGTATTAATTGGAAATACCGGCTGAAGCGTTGGGCCTGAAAATAATTCTAACTCAACTACAGATAATAGTCGTCATTCTATTATCAGATTATATTTATATTCTTACAACGCGAGGTGCACGAGGAAACTGAACCTGTGCAGTAAAAAGGCTACTGGGTTGACAACTGATAATCAACCCAACGGAGTAAATTTTTACACCATTCAAGGAAAACTTGGCCCTGACACTCTGATCGGACTTATTTCAACCTGTTCTCACTTTCAATTGTGTGATAAACCTTGTGCCGCCCCTGTTGGCCCACGCCCCTATTTGTAAAGCCTGAAGGCCAGCAGACCTGAACCCTGGAGGAGTCGTCATCCTCCCTGCCTCCCTCACCTTTAGGTGTTGTCCCCCAAAACCTTCAGTTGCCCCTATTGCAATCATATGGTTTGCCTTGGGGGCCTTCAGTACATTTTTAAACTTTTTCTTCCCTCACATTCCCATTAGAATCCCATTTGTACAAGTCGCATAGATCATTGTGCCCATGGCATTCTGGGCTCTCCACTTGGTGCTCAAACACCCATATTTGGATCTCAGTCTAATTTTTATCAGAAAAATCTATAACATAATGAACTAACCTGTTATCTTAGCCTTCTCAGCTTTCTCTCTGGTATTGGAGAAGAATTGGCTTATGCACTCACCCTGAATGTAAACTCCCTCTGTGACCTGGTCTTTTCTTGTTGGTCTGCTGCCTTGTTTGTCCAGGATTGCAGGAAAGCCTTGATGAACTGGAGCCCAGCCCGCCAAGCCTTGGCTACCAGTGTCACCACTTCAGTCAATATGATAGGAATGAGGGTCCCACCTATCACTTCTGATGAGGTGGTTGACCAAGTCCTAAGTGTCCTTGCAGAGCTCCAGGTGCGCTTCACCACCAATGGTGGGAAATTCCCAGCCCCTCTGACGTCCAACAAAGTGCGGCTCTCCTTGAACACTGTATGAGGATGCCCACCGCTGGGTTAGGGTGGTGTTCCGCTCTGCCTTCAAAAACGGCAACCCTAACCCTCTGCTTGCGTTGGTCACTCAGCGTTTCAGACCCCTGAGTCAAGACTGGCGCTCCCCCTCTGTCTCTTTACATTGGGACGGTCAGCTACAAACCTATCCTCCCTGATTGTTGCTATGTGGTCATGGGTCCCACTGTGCTGATCCCCTCTGAAATTTCTATCTCTGCATTCCATGCTGTCTTGAACTCCACCACGTCCTCCCACTCATCCTGGGACCTCTCCCAGGGTCCCTAGAAGTCGCTTTCTCTGTGGCCCACTCAATTGGGGCCAGACCCTTTTATGTCCTCGCATAGGCTTTTGGCCCTCAAGATGCTGCGTACTGTCCCTCCTCCTTCATCCAGAAGTTGCAGACAAGGGAAGTGTCCCCCAGGGCTTGCGGCCTTTATCACCCTTCTGGGTCTACCTTAGGTATTCCCCTCTGGGGGTACCCCAGCCTGCAGCGTCCTTTGTCCCTACCCTTGATTAAGAGGGTGCTTTGATGGGTCCCCAGACTTTAGAATATGTTCTGCTCGGCACTATAGCCTCACTGCCTGACTTCTTATTCCTCCCCTGAAGAGAGAGAGCAGTTGTACGCATTAACCCTCGCTGCCCATTTGGGGCAAGGTGTGAGTGATTCTTTTGCCTCATAAACATCACAGCCAGGCACCTCCTGAGCAAGCACTTCTTATGATGGGTCATTCTCCTTCCTCTGCTGCCCTGTCTTTCTCTACTCAATAAAGAGGAACAAGACTACTTCTTTTCCTGTTTTTTTTTTCACTCAGAGACAGGTGAGGTCACTGCTCAAGCCCTCCTCGATATGGGAGTGGAAGGTAATTTCATTGATCTCAGTGTGGCACGCTCCCTGATTTTTAGATGGAGAAATCTTTATATATCCTGGGCGGCTCGTCTGAGCCTATGATGTCCTACAATATCTGACGCCCCTTACACTTTTCCCTTTATGACTTTGGGTTTTGTGATCACTTCTTGACAGTAAAGGATCTGCTATAACCTATAAACTTGGTGGTAGACTGGCGGCGCCGCAGCAGGTCCAGATTAACTTTAGGAGTAACTTTTGTTATTCATGAATATTAAGCTGAGTGGAGAGTTTCCCCCTACTAGAAACTCTTTCCCTGGGTCACTCTCTTGACTCAATCTCTCTCCTTTTATACCACTGCAGACCTCCCCTTGGACTTCCTTTCCCTTATCATCCATTACAAAGCCATCTTTGATATGTTGCTGACATCTAAGCTTCCCCACACTCCGAGTAAAATTTATCATTTCAGTTGACAGTTGACCTTTTCAAAATCAACTGCCCCCACTACCTTTATAATGAGGAAGAGGATAAGGATTTGAGGATTTGGCTAAATAAGATGTTGGAGAAGGGGTGGCTTATTGAGAAATTGATATGTCTGGACGATAAGCTATATATCTAGAAGATTGTATTTTATGGGTTGAGGTGCGCCTTTAGACTTGAGAGGTAGGTTTAGTCAATGGGGAGTGAATTGATTGAAGTACTAATAAAGTTGGCAATTAAGAGAATTCCACCAAAGCCTTAATGATAGAACAAAACCCCTAAAATTGAAGCAAATAGAGATTTACTTAGCAGAAGGGTCAAAACTGACTAGGAATACCAAGGATTAAGAGTTGAGCGTGGGAATGAAGAAAGAGGTCTTTTGAAGAGTAAGAGAGGGGAAGGGTTAACGGATTTAGCAGTTAAGTTAATATATTAAACATATTGTTATCATTAGGCAAATAGCTCCTTATTTAAAGTCATTTTTATTATTTATCAAGGATCAGCAAAAATCATATCGCTCATCTGTTGCTCATTGGTTTTAATCTGTGAAGCCAACTTGGAAAAATCAACCAGAATCGCCAAAAGTTAACATTGGTCCTCACTACAGAGGGCCCATAAAATCAACATATTAAAAAGCTTCATATTCGATAAGCAATAGCGCAACAGTTCCCCTTGACGGGGTACTACCCCAGTTTATTGAGCTATCTTGATATGCAGAACTGAAACTTGCCTCAGATACACTACTCCAGGCTCAATAATGCTTTCCAAGAGAATAATGTATATTGGATCATCTTGACAAGGCCTTTCACCAACTGCACCTGGTGGGTTGTCAAGACAGCCAACTTGCTGACCGCCTGGGCGACACTACAGTGTGGCTATACTTTTGCTGAGCGTAAAGGATTAGTAGTGCTGGGGAAAGAGGGGTTTATATTGACTAGCTGCCCCCAGTTTAGACAATATGGAAACATACCCAGATTCTTTAAGCGGTTTGAATTCACAGTAGAAGGGTTAATCAATTGGTGTTAAGCTAAACTGTTGTTTCCCCTCTAGGTGTTGAGAGCACCAACCAGGTCACAAGTTACCTTAAGAGTAGTGCCGTAATATATCAAGTGGTGAAGGAGACTGTGAACCACCTGCTAGGAGGTGTGGCGAAATGGCGTGGCACAAGGCAGAGCTTTTGTAATAGTATCAAAAAACGTGTCCTTGTTGGAGTTCGCGGTTCAATTCATGGATGAGGCTCATGTGTTGTTGGGAGCAAACATCTTAACTAATGAGGAGGTTGGCATAGCAGTTATGGCGGCAGTTAAGCCCTAGTGGGAACTGTATGATGCTATGGCCCACATTATTCTAAGATGACACGGAGCTATTAAAACTGTCACTTGTTTACACCATTTATCTATCACTTTTAGTGCTCCCAATGTTAAATGGAAAGTCCCTGCAAATTACTACCAAATCCCTATTGGAAAATTTATTCTAACAACTCAGTTATAATCTGTTGGTTAATCTTCATTACCTAAACTCTCTGGCGAGTACTTTCCTTACCCATTATTCTCAACCAGCTCATCCTCAGCCAAATTACAATTTACAAATCAAATTCTGACATGGATCTTTAGGGTGGGATACAGTGATGAGAGCCATTTACAAATGCTTGTTTCCTGTGCAGATAGAGGTGCCATTATGTGGCTAGCTAGCCGGGCAAACTGAATGACCATGAAGTACCAGCTGCCCCAATCAAACAGGGAAAAGGTCAAGAGGAGTAGAGACGCGACGCTATACTTCCACTAATTCAAATTTAATTTTCCCTAATAATTTATTATATCAACAAATATCCTACAATAATTTGGCCTCAAACCAAGGGAGAGACTCCAATAATGCAGAATTGGAGCTCCGCCAAGATGTGCAAAAACCATAAGCCTGACAAATACCTGAGTGGAATGATACAGTTGAAGTAGTACCCAAAACAAATGTTGCAACCCTAGAGGGGGAACGTGGCAATTTCAGTAAAAGTAATTGCCCAGGGTATCCTCAATTCGGTGCAAGTATTATCATATTTCAGATAACCAAAAGCTCTTGGATGTTGGGACCATCTAGTACTAAAAAAAAGCTCTTGGATGTTCATGTAATAAACACCAACTATTCCTCTTATTCAAGGTGAACATACTGTGATGATTTCAACAAAACACACAAAATTCAAATGATTACAGATACTGGCGCTTTCGTCAATATTATATCCGCCAAGCTCGTGGCTAAGCTTTTTCTGAAGCTTGATGTGGAATACTAATTAGTGTATGGGGCCATGGGGGCACATTACACTGTGTTGGAGCGTGCTTACAGCGCGTTGCCTCTGAGGTTTGGTTTGGTCAGTGCATCCACTCTGACGGTGGCCCTACCTAATTTTAACTACAATATATTGATTGAGGCCACATTCATGCGGCGATTTGGGGGTGGTGATTGATATGGCGGAAGAACATCTAATATTCTTGGACATCATATCTCCATCTCTTTTAACTCCAGTGGGGTCCCAAAGGACTCAATCTGCTTCAGTCAAATTATCTCGCATATAGTGATGGTGTGAATCCTGTTCAATATCTGTAAAATAAAGCAGAGGAAACAAGCTTTTTTAACCAGAAGCAAGTACAATGGTATTATGCTACAGGCGGTGAGTGCTTTATGCATACCTTCTGGACATCAGGTCATAATAGGGGTGGAGCTCGAAATAGACATCCCTGAAGGGCTATATAGGGAAATTATGGGGCCATACCAGCAATCTCGTCTAGAACCCCATGTGGCTCCTGGGCTCCTGTTACCAGGGCAGGGGGAAGTAAGGGTGTTGATAGCAAACCTGCAGAAGGAGTCTATGAAGGTCCAAAGGCACCAAGTGTAGGCTTATATGCATCTGATTCCTTATGATGAGATCCACCATATACATGAAATTGGTTCTTGGGTGGACCTCAGGCTACCTGTAAAAACCTCATCTAGAATAATAGCTGTGGTTCCGCGTGAGGCTCTAACTGGCCTGTCAGAGGACTAGAAGGACAGGGAGATGATCTGTTTGAAAAAATGAGGCACTTTTGCATCTGATGACCATGATCTGGGATATGCAAGCTGAATTGCGGATTGGTTGGATACAGGAGATAACCCTCCCATTTGGGCATGGCCTATCCATTGCTAAAAGGCAGTGGGCTAAGTTGTATCTGAGTATATAGATAAATTGGTTGAACAACGAACGTTAGAGCCGTCAAAGAGTCCCTGGGCGTCACCAGTGCTAATTTTCATGACTAAAGATTTCACCAACTGAGTATTAATCGACTTCAGAAGCTTAAAAGTATCATGAAAAAACTCTCATAACTGCTTCCACGAATTGATGACGCTTTAGATTGGCTTTGCGGTGCCAACTATTTCTCCGCTATGGATTTGATATTGGGTTAAAGGCAAATTGAGTTGCTGGTAGCGGAACAAGAGAAATGCGCCATAATCACTTTAAAGGGGTTTTTTTAGTCTATATGTATGCCACAGGGTTTGTGTAACACCCCAGATACGTTCCAGTGTGCTATGGACACTATTTTGGGTGACCTGAAGCTTTCTTGTTTTTGATCTACCTTGACGATATCAATGTGTTCTCGTGGACATTCATGGAACATCTCAATCACCTGGAACAAGTGTTCCACTGACTCGCTAAAGCCAACGTAGAAATCAAGCCTCTAAAGTGCCGCTTTTAGAAAGCAACTGGAATGTTTTGGTTTTGTGGTAGGATCAAAAGGTCTTAGTATTCAGCCAGCGAAGGTAGAAGCTATATGCAAGATGACTCAGCCAGGTAACAAGTGGAATATACAAATAAATTTTGGGGTTGTCAGGTACTATCAGTGGTTCATTACTAACTTCAGCTGTATTGGTGTTCCGCTCTTTGAGTTATAAAAATGCTGCCTTTGTCTGGACCAACCGTTCTCAAAACGCTTTTGATTTCTTACAAACCACGTTGGCTAGCATGCCGTTATCAATACACTAAATTTGAGAAGGAATTTATTTTGAAAACGGACGCTTCTCTTTCCTCTGTAGGGGCGGTGTTATCCCAAAAGGATGACGACGGTGTAGAGCATCCCGTCGCATATTATAGTCAAAGCTTAACATACTGAAGTAATTATACCATGACTGAACGGGATTGTTTAGTGGTAATATATGCTTATAAACAGTTTTAGATTTACCTCCACAGGGTGAGCTTCAAAGTAAAGATCATGCCTTTTTTGCATAGGCTTCAGAATCTTTTGGAACTTGAAGGGTGACTTGCGCAATGGGCTCTGAAGCTCCAAGCATATGAATTTGGGATAGCACACCAGACAGGGGTGGAACATTACAATGTGGACTATCTTTTGCAAGTACAAACAATTTCCATTACAACAGATTTGGCTGACATTATGAATTATAAGTTGATGGTGGGAAAATATCATGATGAGCCACCACAGGTGATCAATGTGCTTTATGGTCTTCAAAGGGATATCTTCTTACACAATGGGTAACTATATAAGCATATTAAAGAATTGATGCTGAGATTCCTGAATCAGTCCACTAGGCCAGTAATTATTGTGGATGCCATAAGGCGGTAGGTCATGGAAGGTTGTGGAAAACATTAGAGTTTTTGTTCCCAAAGTACTCTGGGAGAGCATGCATTTTGACATGCTTGAAATGGTTGCGTGTTGTCACCAGTGCCAAGTGGAGAAACCATTCCACAAGAAGACTGCCTACCAACTGGTCAAGCCTCATTTTGCATGGCATAACGCTTCTCTTAATGTGGTGGGCCCTCTACCAACTAGCGCAAACTGATCTAACTATATACTATTAGCAATTAATCACTTGACAAGATGGGTGGAAGCACGAGAAATTTATTATTTAGGGGCTGTCACCAACGCTAAGTTTATTATAGAGAGTCATACAATGTCATGGCTTCCCACAATTCATCCTCATGGACAACGGAACCATTTTCATGTTACATGTCCTGCTTAAGCTGAACGAACTAATGGCAATCCGCGGGGTATTGACTTCACCCTACCACCCTGAATTTAATGGAATGGTGGAACGAGTTACCATAACATTGGTGAACATTCTCCGCAAGCTTGCAAAGGATCGCCCCTCTGAATGAAGTACCCTTCTATCCACCGCCATTTTTGCTTATAATATCAGCTACACTCGTCAACAGGGTCGAGTCCTTTCCAATTTCTCTATGGAGACATTCAGCTTTGCCTGCTTTGCTTTACTCCTGTGTGGAGGGTACTGGCGGCATAGAACCGCAGCATTATCTGGCCAGCTTAATGGAAACGATGATAAAACTACAGATAGAATCTTATTCTACTAGCTAGCTAAGAATATTTGGGATCAAGAAGCTGACCAAGGAGGCATAGCAGGCTCATAAAGCTTGCTGTAGGAGATCATGTCTTATTCCATGACCATAATTACTTTAGAAGGAAGAATAAGCTCACTAGCATTTGGACCAAACCATTTGAATTAATTGAGAAGACTGGTATTGATGCCTACATCATTAAGAAATCCAGGGTGGTCAGATTATCAACCAAGCTTATGCAAAGTTCCTTTGAGCATACAACAATAGGAGCTTATCATCCAGTCAAGGGGGTAAAGTTGACAAATTGATATGACTGGATGATAAGCCATATCTGGTGGATTGTATTTTATGAGTTGAGGTGAGCCTCAAGATTTGAGCGTTAGATTATGTTAATGGGAGCTAACCAATTGAAGTACTAATAGTTCAGTGAATTGAGGGAAACCCGCTGAAGCCTTTTAATGGAATGAAAACCCTAAAAATTGTAGCAAATATGGAATTTCTAAGCGGAAGGGTTGAAACTGACTAGGAATACTAAGGATTAAGAGTTGAGCGTGTGAATTTAATGAGGTCTTTTGAAGAGTAAGAGAGGAGGGAAGGGCTAACGGAAGTATATTGTTTCGTTAATACATTGAAGAATTGGTATTGTTGATCAATAGTTCCTTATTTAAAGTCCTTTATTATTATTATCAATTGTCATATTTTAACTAGATGGGTACCTCCAATGATATATCAATGTCTGAGATGGAGTGATAAATATTGGCGTAATGGCTCTTCAACTGAATTTTGTGGTGCTTTAAATATTTTAAGTAGTTTCTTCCCAGATTGGGTAGAGCCAAATCCAAGTATTCCGCCAAGATGGAAGTTAGGATTGAGTAGGGCAATTGATGGCCCCAAATTAGTATATGGATCACTGGCAACTAGTAGCCAGGGATGATCTAATTGTATTACCTATTATAAGCTGGCGGAAGCTGAGGATTCCAAGTTTGACTCGGCTAAGAATGTTTCTGGTGCCTAATATTTAATAATTAAATATTGCCTGAATAAGGCGATTCCTAAACAATTTGACCGTTATGGGATAAAATATGTTATTATTGAGGAACTGAGATATTACAAGTTACACAAGCAACCAAAGATGTTTCTTGTGCATAATTAATAAGTTAAACACAATTTAATACTGATTTATATTGAAATTTATATAGCTCACCCACAACTGAATGCTGAGGATGAACCAAAACTAATTTGGACATCGGGAAGGATGTGGTGAGAGGGTTAACACCAGGGAAGAGAGAAGCGCAGCAAGAGAGAGTTGTTGGCTAGAAGAAACAGCGATGAGCCAATATGTTGGCAACGGGCGCAGTAGCCCTTTTGTAAATATAAATACCTGGCGATTCCCTCTCAAAAATCATCTCCCTTTTGTCTATTCTTCCTTTTATTTTAAGTTTATTTTTATGCTTGTTGTTTGTAATTTAAATTGGGGGATCTTCAAATGGCATAAATGACATGAAATGGGGTCAGCTAGTGCTGCTGTCCCTGACGCCTAAGGCAAAATGGCAAGGGTCAACCAGTCTCAAAACTGGTTGGCCTGCTGACCAGAAGAGCCCGCTGTCATCAGAAAAGCAATGTTCTAAAATTGAGTACCACTGATAATCATATCGCCTTTCTTTTACTCATTGGGTTTAAACTGTGCAACCATCTCATCAGAATCAATCAGAACCGCCAAAAGTTAACATGGATCATCAAAAAACCTTCCCCATCGCCTCCACCATAGGTTTTGCTATGAAATCAGTTGGCTCCTCTGCATCCTTATTTGACTATGGTCCCCTAGTAACATTACTATCCCTGGACCATACCCCTGCCCTTGGAGTATATCATCAACCAGGCTATTACTAAGTACCGCATCTTCTCAAAGTTGGACCTGGTATATGCCTTCAATCAGGTGAGGGCGGCAAAGGGGTCAGGAGTGGCTTACAGCTATCTGCACCCGTTAAGGCCTCTTCCAGTTTAGGGTGATGCCCTTTGGACTAAAGAATGCCCTGGCCAAGTTTCTGCACTTCATTGATTATGTGACAGCGGTTTTGCGCTTCTCTTGTGCCGTTGCCTATACTAATGATATCCTGATCCATTCCTCCACCCCAGAGCAACATGCCAAAGACCTAGAAGCGGTGTTGGCAGCCCTCCACAAAGTAGAACACTTCGTGAAACCTTACAAGTGCAAATTCTTCAGGGAAGAGGTGACCTCTATAGGCAACCTTGTCTTGAAGGATGGCTATTCAGTCCCCCTGCAAGCTTAAGGCTATTAAGTCATGGCCCACCCCATCTATGAAAAAGCAACTTTGCAGCTTCCTTGGCACAGTAAGATTTTAAAAGAAGTTCTCCCTAGCCCTTGCCAACTAGCAGCACCCCTCCACATTCACATAGTAAGAATGTTCTCTTTAAGTGGTCCCTCAAATGCCAGCAGGCTTTTGAGTTTATTAAGGAGGTCTTTCTCACAGCCCAGTCCTGCGTCATATTTACTCCTCTCACCCTTTTAAAGCAGCTTTTGATGCCTCTTCAGTGGCAAGTGCGCCTTTTTGCTACAGGAGCATGAAGGAGTCAAACATAAAGTAGCCTATTTTTTCTGCAAGTTCACTTCAACTCAGCAAGCGTGGCCTATCTATGACAAAGAGTTAGCAGCAGTGTCGTGGCTACTCACCCACTGGATATACCTCCTGCAAGGCGCCCAGCATGAGATCATAGTTTGTACAGATCATAGGTCCTGCTCTACTACCGCAAACCCCAGAAGATGGGGTACTCGCAAACTCACACCTACCATGAGCTATGTGGGTTTCATTTTAAGTAAAAATACATAAATGGTCCCCCAAACGTTTTTCCAGAAATTCTATTTAAAAATCCTCCATGTCACTGGATGGTGAGGAGGACCCTCTGGATCTCACTACCGTAGTGCCCCCTCCCAAATCCTCTTCTTGGCCCCCCTACAGTGTATTTTGATGATCTGGTTCCAATGCCCCACTTCTCCCCCATTTCCTTTCATCCCAAACTTGTTGCCTGAAAGGGATAGATCTTTATGCTGAATTGAGATTCTAGAGTTAGAAGAGAGCCCTGTATACTTTGCAGGATGGAACAATATGGATTTAGATCAAGTTTGGGTCTCCCCCTCACTGTCTGGACGTGTTATTGAGGAGTATCATGTCCCCCCTACAGTAGGGAACCCCGGAACCAAGAAGTGTGCAGATCTCACCAAGCAAACCTACAACTGGCCAGGGTCCTTTAAAGATATTCTCACCTGGTCTACCTGTTGTGTCACTTGTGCTTTTAAAGTCTGATAATTCCGATAAGAAGGGGTGTTACACCCCCTGCAGCAGGCTGTTTGCCCATGATCCTCAATCTTGGTAGACTTCATTGTGGAGCTCTACCCTCCTGTGGCTCAGATGATAGAATGGTAGTTGTCAACCGATTTACCAATTTTGCGCTCTTTACCCCTGCCTCTCAGCTATTATTGCTGTGGAGACTGCAAGTTTGCTTGTCAACCATGTATTTGCCATGTTTGGTCTCCCCAAAGAGATAGTGAGCAATAGGGCCTCCAGTTCACCGCCCAGTTCTGGGAGGAGTTGCTAACCTTACTCAGCATTAAGCCCTGCAGCTCCACCGCCTACTAGACCAAGTCTGATGGATAGACTGAGCGGGTGAACCAGGTACTGGAACAGTTCCTTCGCTGCTATGCGACTGCTTTGCAAGGCATCTTTCCAAGGTCCTGCCCCTTGCATAGTTTGCTTATAACAATTCCATCCACTACTCAACCAATCTCTCCCCATTTGAAGCCACCCTGGTGTACAACCCCTCCTTCCAAATTGGTCCCCAGCTCTCCTCAGCAGTTCCACCATCTGAGGACTGTGTGAAGTCACTCCGCAAGACACACAACCTGGTCTGTGAACATTTGACGAAGTCCATTGAGGACTATAAGAAGTTTGCTGACCAAAAGTGCCTCCCCAGACTTGAGATTAAAAGTCATCACCCTCGTCATGCTGGACATATGGAAACTCCCCCTGAAAGCACCTACCCAAAAATGTCATGTTAACATGACTTGATTGAAGTGGCCACCAGCCAAGACGAGGCTGGGCGTCAGGAGGCCCAAAAGGTCATGCTGCAGGACTCCCTGACCTAAAGCACACCTTGGACCAACGCTGGGTGCAGAACAGATATGCCCAGGTTGGTCCAGGTAGATTGAATGACTTCAAGCCCCATGTTATGGCATTGAAGTTAAAAAAGACTAGTTACCTTACTAACCACGAAGGTTTGAATCGATTGTTTGGATAATGGGGTTTTAAAACCCGTTTAAATCTGAAATTTCCAACTCAGGTTGGCCTTACCTTCAATTGGTAACTCTAGTTTGGTCCTTTTCTAGCTACAGTACCCTGCCCAATGGAAGCATGTGCTTATTGGTGCACCTGAGCCTAGCACTACTTCCACTGATCAAAGATTCCCCCAAATTGTTTAAATATGATTCTTTGAGACCAACCTTCTTCGTTGGTCATCTTCCCTTTAATAATACTCCCTTTAGTTTACGTTTTTCTATATGTTAACTAGGGCGAACCTGTGCGCAGACCTCTTTGGTGAGGTCCCTAACAACATCAGCTAATATTTTTGCACAAATCTAACTCTTGCATTTGGTGCACCGCTCGGCTGCCTTGGTCCCCTCCAGACTGAGGCACCCAAGCTCTACAGCCCAGTTTACCGCTTGGTTATGGGCTCCCCTTTGGTGTCCAC
Organism: Massospora cicadina; assembly: GCA_022478985.1. Classification (NCBI taxonomy): domain Eukaryota; kingdom Fungi; phylum Entomophthoromycota; class Entomophthoromycetes; order Entomophthorales; family Entomophthoraceae; genus Massospora; species Massospora cicadina. The sequence continues at coordinate 108,501 of JAKSZP010015826.1, read as the reverse complement.
CCAAGTCTTATTGTTTTTTTGTTATCAATTAATATACTGCATTTAAATTCTCGCTCTGGAAACTCCTTTCCGCTTGGCAATACTTTTTGAGCAAATTTTATGGAAAACAAGAAACGTAAACTTTGATTGACCACGTTAGTATTACTCTAATGTCATTGGATACCATACCAGCTGCTCCAGTGTGGGGCAGCAGCAAAACTCCCCCGCCATTTTATGTCCAACAGGAAAATGCGCTCAGACTTTGCTTGTCCAGTCATAAAAGGCCCCTGGGAGGATTTGTTCCTCCCAAGGATAATGACGCTCACCTCACTCATATCCAAGTAGTGCCTCATTGTCCCCTGATGCTCCCCTGGAGCAACATACATTTTAGCCTTAGGATCGATTATGGGAAACTTTTTCCTTACCATAATTAAGCCATTATCAGAATGGCTCAGGTGGTGATGCTTCACACCAATTTTATTGAATTTCTGCCCCTATAAGTGGTATTTTGATCCTGGCTTCACCTGTGAAGCTGATGCCACCACTGCAGCAACTTGTGCCCCTGGTTTTCTAGGGTACCCCTCTCCCCACACTTTGGATCCAGCTCCCAGCAGATATTACTTTGGAGGTTCAGTTCTCTGGTTTCCCCACCCACCTCCCCCATGCGGTGCTCCACCAGAAGCTGATGGACAGTTTGCCAGACTATGGCTCCAACCTATCTTACAATTTTTGGTCCTATATGGGGCCACATGCCTCGCTGGGCCTCAGGCTTTAGCCATGATCAGCCCTGAATTTTGTAAAATTGCCTTGTTGATTCCCCCTTGCGCCGTCATTCTTTCTTCCCATGACCATCCATTTTGGGCCCGCGTCAAGGGCTGGCAGACATTCTGTCTATACTGTTTCATGTTGGACCACTAGAAAAATAAGGTCCCTTCCTTAGCTGCTTCTGATGGCTCCTATTTTTTTGTCTGCCAGCTTTCAATCCGCCACCCACCCAGCGCCAGTATTGGTATGGGTTACGATCTTACCTTCCCATCCCTAAAATCCTGTTGCTGCAGCTGCGCCTGCAGCCACCAATCACCTTTTTCCTCTCCCCAGTGCCACATATGCTCTCACAATTAAGCACCAGCATGGACCCCAGTTCACTCCCATGCTTCCTCCACTGAACCAACCAAACCTCGGCCATACGCTGATTCCCCAATCCAATTCAACCAGAACCCATGAAAGTTATTGGCTGAAATTAAAAAATTAAGTAATTTTATTGAAGAACCATCTCTACAAATCGAGCGGTTTCTAATTCAGTATGGGATGCCTATTACCCCCTTATTTATATGCCCCACAGCCAAGTGCTGAATCATTTTGCAGTGACCACCAGCTTGCAGTCAAAGCAGCTGCCACGCCAGATTGTCGTCCTCTCTGCAAAGCTATCGCTAAATCAGTGGCGATGCTCACAGAAGGTATTCCCCCTCCTGTTATCCCCTCAACCTCACCCCACAAAGTAAGAATACAATTAGTCTATTACACAAAGATGTCAACGACTCTATCCAGAACGTGGTAATTGTAGCACGGAATCCTAAAGCTATGATTATCCAAATCAATATTACCACATTTATTGAACTCACAGACACCCACATTAAAGCCAAAAAAGCTTTAGCCAAGTATATCAGCACCATTTTTTAGCTGGCAATTTCCATGGATACCAATTATTAGTGATATTGAACCACATTCCGCCGATGCCCTGATGCCCTTGCTCTCCGCCTTGACCAATGCCCTACTTCTGGGATGAGGAAGCTGTTGCTGAAGATGAGCCCCTAATCCTCCCTCCCCTTCCACAATGGTCGGATAAGATGTTTTCCGCTGCACTACCTGGTTGGTTGTTTTCGTTTGATGTGCATCATTCAAGCCATTCACTTTGGGCATTTTGTTTAAAATTAATTAGTTACGTTAGTTTTTAGTTTTTAGTTTTGGTGATGTCCATCCCCTGGCCAGCTTACCTCACATGAATTGCATCCTTGATATGAGTTACTTTGGCTCCAGAACCCTCCGCAGTGCTCTATTTTCCATCATTAAACAACTTGTTCCCTGACGGTGTGGCGGCGCATACCGCACCACATCTTTAGGAATGGGAGAGTTACAGACAATCTCCTTACAGTTTTAATAGCTCACCACTGGTTCTCAACTGGGTTCTGTTTTATCTACCATTAGAAATTCTGACACCATTTATTTACTTATATAGACTTAATTGAAGCCAGCAGCTAATACCCTCACCTGTAGTGCATATAGTTTAACATGGCCGGATGTTATGGTTCTCTGGATTAGTGACCAATTGAGCAGGTTGTATTAAACCCATTATTGAAGTTTATCTTTAAGTTGATCTTCAGTAAGAGCTTGTTTATTTATGATGGGATTCCTATTAGTCATCTGACTCTTTCTTAAATAAATCTAATGAAGATTGCATGGTGATACATTTCTCTCTCGTTGAAAACACTTTTTGCAACAAATTCAATTCAAGTCTAGGTAATGTTTGATAATCTAATTGAGGAGAATAGTTGGCGCCCAATGTCGGGGAGCAGTTAGGCGAGTAAAGTTGATGGCACAGGTGTTGGCCCTACATCAACCAAATTTTATAAACGCCCTGGCAAGTCTGGCAGAATAGACAAAATTAATAATAAAAACCGGCGTTTACCATTTCCCTAGAAATTTTTGCTTGAAAAAGCGCTTGAAACCAGTTCATCAATACTCCGCACCCCCAACCACTATTGTAGGTAAAAAATGGAGTGCATGTTTTCCCAAATATTCAGCAAATGGCGCTTTGGGAGATGTTTTGTGGAGATGTACACACACAATTCCTGAACATGGTGTACATAGCACCACTTTCCATGCCACGCAGTTTGCTGGATCTTGGCTTAAAAATAAAAAAAAGTGGCGGATGAAGCTGAAAAGGTGCATGTAGTAGACCTCCCAGATGGTAAACGGTAGGTGAAACAAAGCGCACCCAATGGACTAAATCATATCAAATTTTTGTGACTTTCGACTTCCTACCCACAACAGTCAAGCACACCGTTCTAGTTCACAACCTGAAGGCTGGGCTCGCCATATATGGAGAAATTAAAATCCTTCAAAATGCAGAATTTTACGCTAATGCCAAACCTGTGCATGGGCAAAGCAATTGCTGTTCTCATCCCATCTGTGGGGATAGCAGGGGAATTGATCCAGTTCCCACACACCACTTTCATCAAAATCAATGGGCAAAACACCCATCCATCCAGGGTCACCATGGATAGCGCGCCTCCCATATGCACATTCTGTCATGCTTTTGGCCACAAGGCCCAAACTGCCCCTCAAAAGAGGGCATTATTCAGCATGGAATTCTCTCAGAAACAATGTGCGGTGCAGAAACCCACTATGAACCAGCATTAGATACTGATGCAGCCTTCCCATGGGGAGCACAAGGCTGCTACATTCTAGTAAAACCAGTGTCCCCACAAGAGCGAAAGAAGGCCAAACAGGACCACAAGGTGGCGGCCAATGATGTGGCCAAGACCGCATCATCAATCCCACTAGCTCAGCTCCAGGAGAGCATTGAGACTTTTGCAGTGGAAGCAGCTCACAAATCCCTCAACCAATCTGATTGGGCCATCAAAGCTAAACACCTGATGGGTAAATCGGTTTCACCTGACCAATGTGCCCAAGCATCAATTGGGACCGAGTTTCTCACTGACAACCCTGCCAAAACTCCACCTCCAAGTGCTGGTGACCATAAATGCACACACCGCAAAAAGCTCGTCCAACAGCAGGGAAAAAGCGAAGGCAAAAGCCAATGTAAAACCTACTGCTAAAGCTAACCACTCCAACACATACTCCATAGCATTGAATACCCATGCTGCAGCGCAGCAATGACTGAAAAAGAGAAGGCCAAAGGGCATGGGTGCCCTTCCCCTCGCACCCAGGGTGAAATGGGGGGAGCCTTTACTTTAGGGAATTTGAGCATTGCTGGACTCAAGGCCTCGCCATCCTGGGCTAGGAAACTGAGTTTTACAAAATAATTTACCCATGGACATCCTAGCCATTCAGGAGACCCAATATCATAATTCCAATATGACTGGATGATAAGCCCTAGGTTGTGGGAGCGGAATGGATGAATCCACCAAGATTGATATGAGTAATTGTAGTTAGAGCGCCTCAAAATTAGGTGATATTGGGTTGTTGGAAAATCGCCTCAAATTAAGCATCATGAGATTAATGAATGAAGAATTGACATAACCAATGAGATACGGCGAATTAAGTTACTAAGCTGTGAAAGTGCTACATCCAAAGTTGCTATGATATAAACGGGATGAGATGATTGAGGAGGTTAGGTCATTTTTTTAGTTTTGGAGATAGCGGAACAGCAAGAATCAGCTGTATTAGACATATTAATAAAGAAGAGCTGTGGGAGTAAGTACTCCATATTTATTTTAAAGTCTATTCTTTTTATTAACAGGGCAACGATCATCACATCGTTGGTCCTAATTGCTCAGTGGGTGAACCTTGTGCAAAAACCCTTTGGTGTATCCCTCACATACTTCTAATTTTATAACACCCACTGTCTGCGCGGTACTGAGGAATCATGGAAAACCATGCTCCTACCTTCCCTCTACTTTTGGTCTGAGCAATGTGGTGTGCTAGTTCAAGTAAACAGTAATTTTAGATCTATTATATCAAAAACATACCTTAACGGCCACGTTCTTGTTGTCACCTTTTTGTAGGTTGATGAAGTGCATGCGGTCATTAACATTTATGCCTCAACCTGTGTGCGAGAACGTCAGAAAATTTTCTCAGCAATCAATTCCCTTCTGCTACCCCCCAACCTGTTTGTTGTTGGAGACATGAACTTCTGGATGAACCCATCCATGGACCACTGGCCCTCATTGCCTACACCCCCACAGGGGCACGTTGAACTTTTCATTCTCAAAGCCACCCTAGGGTTGTTCAATACTTTGCCACGCCATTCTCTATTACTCACTAACATGTCTCGCCCCCACATTTACAATGGACAGTTAAGTTCCATGACCACATCAACTTTATTATTGTACCATTAAATTTTCATACCCAAATTTCCCATTTCACCATGACAAAAATTGATTCTCTGACCACAGGATGGTATCAATTTCCTTCTATTTATCCAACCCAGCAGCCCAGGCGCCGAGATGGTGCAAACTTTGCCCAGCTGAAATTACATTGCTTAGATTTTCCTCATGGTTGAAAAACTGTGACCTTGGCTCCAGAGTTTGTCGCACCATTATGTGCAGATCCAATTTCCACCTGGTCAACCTTCAAGGCAAGCACAATCTGCCAGGCTTGCCACCTCTCCTCCCGCTGCTCACGGGCTGCCTCAGCAGTCATTTTGCACACACTTGCAGAGTTGGACCATTTGGAGTCTAATGTCCCTGCTGCATGCTACAGCCCAGCTTGGGGTCACAAGTGGGTGGAAGTGTCCGCCCACCTAAATGCACTGGTGAGACAACACAAGCATCGATCTTGTATTCAGCACAAAGCTAAACATATTACAGCAGGAGATGCGTGCTCCACTTACTTTTTTTGAAAATTCTTTGCACTGCACCAGAGTTTGGCCTGCACACAGGTGTGAAGGCCAAACCACTCCATCTTGGATACGCTGGCCAAAGTGGTGATTGAATTCTAAATTTTTACCCTGAATTGTATCAATCCAAACCAACTTCTGCCAGCTGAAATGGAAACTTTTCTCAAAAGTGCATACATCCGCACCATTTCCCAATTCCCAGAGTTGATAAATTTGATTAATTGGGATGAACTCTGGTCCGCCATTTGTGGTGCACTGTATCAGTAATGCCCAGGCCCAGACGGCATCCCTTATGAGCTCTATAAGAATTATTTCTAAGATTTTTCCTCCTTGCTGCTGACCTCTATTAACCAATGCCTTATGGAAACGCGCCTCCTGCCTGGAGGGCAAGAGGCCTTCACGATTACATTGTACAAAAAATGGGATAATCTGGACTTGACCAACTGGCGCCCCATTTCTCTCACTAACACAGACACAAAAATTTTACTAAAATCATGGCTAATCGTCTAGGATTTTCTGCCTCTGCTCTCATTTCCCTGAACAGTTCGGTTTTATACCCAAAAGGTCAATTTGGGTCAATATACACACTGTAGCCAACGTCTATCAATCCACGGCTTCTGGAGCACTTGTTTTTTTAGACCAGCAGAAGGCCTATGATAGAGTCAACTAGAATTACCTCAGAGCCTGCCTCCACAAGTTCCGCCTCCCCCTTTGCATCATTAATTTGGTGATGTTGCTAATGGAGTCCGCCACAATGGCTGTGCGTGGCCCTGGCTTCCTCACGGATGTAGTCCTCCCTCAAAGGGGACTGCGCCAAGGGGACCCTCTTAGCCCACTCTTGTATAACTTCAGCCTTGACCCACTTCTTCAAAATGTGAATGCCTGCCTTACTGGGGTCCATGTGCAAGGCCAAGCCCCTGTCAAGATGTTGGCGTTTGCTGATGATTGTGTGTTTGGGGTGTCTAACAATCATGATGCATGCGCGCTTGAAGATACTATCCAGGTTTACTCCAGGGTAAGTAATGCAGCACCCAACGCCCCAAAACCAAAATTGTTCTCCTTGGTCAGTATCAAGACCGCTGGACCCCAGTGCCCCATTTCCTACATGCCTCATCAGCTAGCGCATGAGATAGCTTGCCCTGCCCACCCCAAACCGCCCCGCTTGTGCTCCCTTTTGTGCCAAGACCCAACGTTGGCCCCGTCCGCCATTTGGGGGTGTGGCTGGAGGCAGGAGGGTACGCCTCAACGGTGATGGAAAACCATATCCTAGACAACGTTACAAAATGCATAGCTTCCCTCAGAGCCCGTCAGACCTCCCTTACAGGCAGGGTAGTGCTAGCCAACTCTGCTCCTCTCTAGAGTTTGGTTTGGAGCCCACGCCATCGCTTTCCCCTTATTTCTTCAAGTGACTATACACCCTTCTGCAAGGGTGGCTTTGGTTAGGCCACGCACTGCTGGTGCGCCTGGATGTCATGTTTGGCCCTCACCATTGTTGTGGTATGGGTCTGCTCAACTTTAGACCCATGCTGCCAAAATCCTTGGCACCTGGATTGCTGCCATTACTAATACTACAATCTCAGCCCAGCACTGGTCCCGCGCAGCCCGCTCCAATTTCTCCTGCGCCCTGGGCCTCACCAATCCTTCCCACCCCCACTCTCTGTTAAATTACCTTGCCTCACATCCCTCTGCTGCGAGCCCACATGGGATGTCACCCCACTTCAAAAGGATCCTCCTCTCCATGCGGTGCGCTGAGTGAAAAATTCACATCAGTGGGCACACCGCCCAGAGGGGGCGTCCCTCTCCTCAGTTTACCCAGGAAGTACAAGGACTTCCCATTCTGAATGGAGTGATACCAGTGTGACCCCCTACATGGGCAGGGTGGACTACCTGGACATGATGGACATCCCCTACCCCCTTGATACCTAGAAAGCCATTTGGAAGTATGCTCACCACCTCTTTCTGCAGCCGCATATTTGTTCCCATGTGTGGTGCTGCTTGAGATGGGTATACCATCCTGCTGAACACTCTAACGCTTTGCACTCATCCTGTGTCATGTGTGGCCAGTATGGAACGTTGGCGTACCGCCTGGAAGAGTGCCATCCATCAAAAGTGATATGGCGAGAGGTACAACGTTTGTTTCGCCAGGATCAGGCACAGCCCTTCAGCCTGTCTAAGGACATGTTTGCTTTACCCATGGCTTCCCTCTTCCACCCTCTCTCTGTGTCTTGGTAGTCGCAATCACTTTGTGGACTATACACATGATTGTCTTAGATGCTATTTCAGGCTCCACCCCCATCCTCCAGGAAGCTGTACGCCGGTTCTGGTCTCACCTTGTGGACCACTTTCAAGCGTGAATGTTTGGGTATCTCCCACCACGTCGCCGCCAGTTGGTCTCATCCTGGTTCCCAGTTTGCTTCATTTTTTCAGACCCTTTCCTAAATACGTGCTCAATAGTGGCGCAAGCCCCTGCACAGGTTACCACCCTCCCTTCTCTTGGCGTTCCCACTGGCAACAGGAGATAACTTTTGATTCTCTGTGGTGACCTCCTCTCACTGAAGTTTTGGTTTTTAGTGTCTTATCATAAGTTCCCGTCCCCTGGTCAGCCTTCCCTGAATAAAATTTAAAGATTGCATGGTACTTAATAGCTCATTATGTTCTCAAGGAGTTTGATAAATATAGCATCATATTTCTCGACAATGTGTATTGATTTATCAAGTGCATCCACTAGAAGTACGTTTCTATGATTATATCAGGTTCAATAGCTGGGGTAACTCTGCTAATTATATGTTTATAATGTGTATTAACTTCATCAAAAAACTTCATTATGTATTAAATATTGTACTCTAAGTGACCATTATGTTTTCATAAGGAGTTGATTTCTTATTACTAATTATCCAAATGGATCCTTCAAGGTTTTACAAAGATTCTCTCCCTAATTCTCTTAAAATCTCAGCATAAAAATTACAATCCAGGTCTTTCTTGATGAATTTCATGCATCTGTCAAAAGGCACAACACCCATGTAACAAACTAATAATTCAGTCTTTGGGCTCCTAATAATCGAGATAATAGAAATTGATGCTTGCATTCCAATGATTTGACTTGGCAAACCTTTGTAAAATTACAATTTATATGAGTTAATATCAAATTATAGGTTTTAAGGCTCTTGATCGACCTTAGTGATGTGGGAATCGTTTAGGCTTCAACGGCTTAAAGATTTATTATTTTTTACTATTTTAGTATTTTTATAATCCTCAGACTCAATATCAACCTTTCCAGATTGAAATTCTCTCTTATTATGCGCCCAAAAACCCTAATATACTGTCTGTTTTTGCACCAAAGATTTTATTTTATATTTTGGTTTTTTTTAACTTAAATGTTTTAAAATGTTTTTGGCTGCAAAGAACACATCAACATCATTTGCCTTAAAGAGGAATTTTCTGTTGTGTTCCCCACAAAGACACAGGTAATAGAGGTTGGTCTGGGCATGCAGTGATCCTGCACCTTGACTTGGTGTTTTTATACATCAAAAAGAGATTCTAGTAAGAACTTATTTCCAGTAATAGCATGCTCTTCAGGTCTACCCATGTAACAAAGGCTGGGTAGAGACTGCTGACACATTTTATCTTAACCTTTGGTTCATCAGATGGTGGGATGGGACCACATTTAGAGAGAAATTTTTATAGGTAAATTTGAACTTACCAATATTTACTAATAGTTTGAGGTGACTTTTTTCATCTTAGGTTGGTCTTTTTTAAGTGTTTGGGGATTGAGAACCTGTCCAAATAATCATTCCAATTTCATTTTTCCGTGGTGAGTTGTGAACCCTGAACGCCTGCAAGATGGGGAGATGAGCATGGTCTCAAGAAAATCTAACTTTTTTGATTTTACCATTAATTTATTTGGCCTCCAGTGTTTGAGGTGGATTCTGGGGTTTGTCAATTATACTGCTTGCAGTTGATGCTTTTAAACTCACCAGTAGACCTCAAAGGGAAGCGTTGACACTTTCCATAACTCCTGGACTTCTAAATGGTATTCCTCCCTACCTCCCAGTGCCAAAAAGTCTACTTAAAAGGCAAGTGTTATTGAGCTTTTCCTGAACCCAGGAGGTACTCAGGGCTTTCTCTTAGTGAGGGGTGATATAACAAAATGATATTACGTCCATGGATCCCTATAAAATCAAGATATTAGGGATTGGTGGTTGCTTTCAGATGATTTTACTTAGCAACCCTTGTAAAAGAATTATTTAAATTAATAAAAAATTGATTTTAGGTTCTTGATCAACCCTAGCCTTGTAGGAATTGTTTAGGCTTCCAATCCCAGAATATATCTAATTCTTCTATGTTGGTGAATATATAATCCTTCAGCTATCATTTCAAGCTTTTCAAGTTGGAATTTTCTCATATTTACGTGCATTAAATTCTAATGACTGACTTAATTTGCACCTAATATATTTTTATTTAAATCTGGGTTTGAATTTAAGCTTATTTATCTATGAGGATTTTTGGATGCAAAAAAACCCCTAACACTGTTGCTCACCTTGACAATGGCAAGTTGCCATTGCGTTCCCTGCAAAAAATCAGGCAACAGAGGCTGGCTTGAGCATGCAGTGGCCCCAAACCCTGACCTGTGTTGTTATACACCAAGAAGATGCTATTAAGAGCATGTTACTTGAAGCTACTCAAGTAACAGAGGATGGTTAGAGAATTCTGCTGCATTGTATTTTAGCCTTTGAGTTATCAGATGATGGGATGAGACCACATTTTGAGAGGGGTTTTGTAAATAAATTGTAACTTACCCCTTTTTACAATTAATTAATGTGACTCTTTATAATTTTAGCTAGTAATTTCCAAGTAGCATTTGGGGCTTAGAAACATGTCTATTATAACCAGCTGGTGGTGCATATTGACAGAATCTAGATATGCCTCCTTTAAGCAGCATCATAAAATAGTAAGAAGATTGAAAAATACCAGTAATATCTTGACCTGGCCACGTGCTATCATTTTGAACTTTTTCAAAGGGTATTGTGGATCCCTCAACCAACCTTCTCTATATTGCGGGACTTATCAAGGGTATTATGACCCTCTTATTTTTGTGCACAAACTTTATACATCATGGTGTTGATTGCTCCTCCTTGACACCTTTGATCACATGGGAAGAACCATACTTTCACATCCTTTTAATTAGAGTATTCTTTTAAAGAAGCTTGAGATGTCATTTATCCCTTAGTGAAAACCAGGTTTTTATATAGATTAATGATTTATAGAGCTTGGATTTGTGTTATAGGTACTAGAATTTACAAATATTGCAATTAAGTTGACATGCTGTGACATATAGTTCAAACTTTTGTGTATTAATTTGACATGAGTAATGATTCTATAGCTTCATATTTATGAGCTTAATGATTTAGTAATTATGTTCTTTAAATAGAACAAAGGCCAACTGAAGTTTTCATGGTTTAATCCATAGTCAAGGGAAGCCATAGCTACATATAAAGACTTAAGTAACCAAGAGTTGAGTATAGTGTAACGCTCACCTTAAAGCAGTGGCCTCGCAGGGCTTTTTAGAATTTGGGCATGGAAAAGGTTATAATGTCAATGATAATTGATTTCAATGTATTTTTACAGATAGGATAAATATTTTAAGAGATACTGAGAAAACACTGACGAAACTAGTTTGATATATTATGCTTTTATAAGGATGAACTTACCATAAAAAAGAAAAACTAGCATTAAATTGCGTCCTAGATTAAAGGATTCATATTGTCAATAGTATGCCAATTTTATTAATATTGAGATTGCTCTGACCACTTAGGAGAAAAGCCAGTGTCAAATATCAGAGTATCGAATATTATTGATAGAAAATCATCTATGCAAATCTCATAAGAGTGTTAATACCCAAACATAAAAAGCAGGCTAAAGAAATCCCTTCAATACCTAATGGAAGAATTGACAGTTGGTGAGTCTCAATTCAACAATAGGAAGATTCCATCAGTTTGATTTGGTCCAAAAACAGCCTAATATGTTTGTCTGCTTAATTGCTATGAGGATCATTAAAATGTCAGGATACCATTATATATTAGGTGGCACATGCTGCAGTAAATTAAGCTGTACCTACAAAGGGATATAAATCAAGAATCTGTCCAATGATCAACATAAGTGATACCAAAATTATATCTTATTTGGTGCATTCAACATACTTTTCTCCCTATCAGAAAATGCTACAAAGTCATTATATAGTTTGGATGCATTGCATGACCAAGAGCATCTCATCAGGTAATACTCTATTAACATTTTTAAACACTTTCCTTATGGTAAAAATTTTTATATGTAACTTATAAAAGCACCTATTCTATACTAAAATGAAGTGAAGTCATTATTTCTATATCTATTTTTGGTAGTTGCCTTCAATAATTCATTATGCCTATCTTACCATAAGACATATACTCTAGCTTATGGGACTAAGTGTGATTCAGCACCCTCAAAAATAAATACAATATTTGCTGTGAGTCTTAGATTGCTTCAAGTTTCGGCTCTCAGTCTTCTTAGGCAAAGCATCATTGAGACACATACAATGGAAGCCCTACAAAAAGGTGCTCACTACAGGGGCCAGCCAGCACTTAATGATATCTTTATCAAATTGATAACACATGAAATACAATATGTTTAATAATATAATCTGCTAGGTGTACAACGAAGATGCTGAAAAAGATGACCAATTGGGAAGTACGTTTATTTGCCACATTTAAAGAAATACAATAAATCCAAAGGTAATTTCCAAATCAATGACTACCTGGTTTCCAATGAAGGGGTTTGAGACTTACTTTGAGGTGTCATAAACCCAGAGTAAAGAGTCAGCTGTGAAAGGGCATCCGTCATGGAAAGGACTCTCATGAACCCATATGAATCAAAGGTTCTCCTGAGATACATACAATCAAGTGAAAATTTATCCCTCTATATCATGCAATTTGTATACCCAGCGCTTTATCATATCGTGCACTTATTAGAAGTTCAAAATTAAAAACTCCATCATCATATTAATACCCAATGGCCTAACTGATGGCTTACAAGCATTTATATATTTAGCATCTCAAAATATGTGGGATATACTCCAACTGATCAGTGTGTATTTTTCTGTAAATGTTCAATACATAACCATATAAGGACCATCAATTCTAGTGTTATCAAGTGATTGTAGAAAGCAGGAGCTCCTTAAAAAGGACATTACAATTTAAAAATATAACTTACTAAAATATTACTTAATGCTTTTATCCAAGAGCTTTAAAGGCTAGATGCCAAAACCCGCAGTGTAATGTCGTCCCAAGCTTCTAATAGCCATCATATTGAGGAAAAATGATCAGGCTCCTTAAATCCCAGCTGTAAAAATTTAAGGGGAATGATTATTTTTTGGTCAATAACTTCTATAAACTTATTAGTTGCACAGGTTCAGATTTTGTGCAATTCGTCCATGTTGTATAGTTGGCGATATAATTTGTTGATATAAGTATAATGACTATTATCTGTAAAAGAATGGAAGTCCTAGATCATGACCCAACGCTCGGCCAGTATTTCCACTCAAAATACTTATGATGTCTTAAAATAGAGATTCATTCCCTCATAATATCTGACTTAATCTTCTATTAAATTCCTGTTGACATTTTCTACAGTTCAACACACAGTTGGCAGCAATCCCTGATTTGATTCCGCTTCTTCTCTGGATCTCTGCTCAGATCCTTACTCTTTTCCTTAAAGAGTCTCCCAACTTTTTCATAAAGCAATAATATCCCTGAGAAGGAATAGAGTAAAGGGATGCTGATAAAGTGTACTGAGCTGGTATATCTACTGTATACTTTTTACTAAACTCTGTTAAACACTGTTCTATTGTCTAAACTATAACCTGTTATCTACTATAAACTACTATAATTTATTGGTGAATTATAGGGAATTTATAGTGGGGATTCGGCGTCTAACCCTTGATTGACACCTCTTTGATGAAATGGCAGCCATTTCCATTGAATCATCTATCTCATCTCAGCAGCGATGGCCTTCCCCATCCTGGCTAGGATTCCCTCTTTGGACATCCTTGAGACCTAAAACGGATTGAGTCAGAAAACTTGTCCCTAACTTTTTTCTCTCGATCTAAGCAAACCAACCATATTTGGCAAGCGACCTGCTTAGGCAATGGGACTTATTAACCATTAAGGCAGGTCAAAAACCAACTGATCAATTCGCTAGTTTAGTGGCATCAATCGCCTCACAACTTACTCCTTACATTCCCAATCAGTTAGTGATAAAACCTGACTGATCCTAAACAGTATACATGATAGTTAATCAATTATCATATGCCCCTATTTTTTCAGCAACTCTGCCTGACGGAATCTTAATTATTTGTCTAGATCAATCCCCAACAGATCTGACCAGGCGAATAACCTAAAATACCCTGAACATAGTTACCCCAAAATCAGGGGCAACTGATTTCCAATTTACCTCACATTATTGAATTATTCCCTAGCGATTCCTGGTAATCTATCCGGCTGGTAACATGGGCAAAAATCCCAAAACATCCCCCCTCTTGCCTAGATGTCCAGCGAGAAAAGGACCAGGGCAGGAGAACACCACTTCAGCCCTCAGTCAGATACTTCATTTTCTCAAGCAGATTACAATCACCAATACTCAACGCCGCTCAGGACAACCTTCAGCATGCAGCTCTCTTTCCCTTCCTCCTCGCTACCACCTATTCAGAGCGTGGTCCATACAATCTACTGTTGTGCTGGGGTGCTCGATTTATCATGTCAATATTTTCCCAGGATCCAGTTTTCCCCTGTCAGGGCATATGACCTACTGTCATATTCAGGATTCTTGGTGCAGCATCCTCAATTTCCTGAATTTCTCCTCATTCTCAACAGGAGACTCTTTCCATTGATATTCAACTTGTGGTCCAATTATTAATGCTCATTTATATATGCCCTTTCTTATTTTCTTCTCATAACCTCTTGGCTCATATCATTCCAACTTTTTTCTCTGGAGAGCTTATCACAATAATTCTAAGATAATTTTTCTGAATTTGGAGCTTAGTTGATTTTAAAATGCATAATGTCAACTATCATATAAGTCTGACATTCCCCCTCTCATCCAGCTCATATGTTAAATTCTGAATCATGGTACCAAAAGCTGCTTAACCGTTTGTCTTATCAAGATCTTCGGCTCTTCCAGCAGATGAGTTGGGCTGCACAATGGAACCTCTTCTACGGTTCTTCTAGGACTCATATGCCTATTCTGGCACCAGTGGCTAGTCCTTCCATGTAATTACTGAAAACGGTAACTAACCCTTCCAAAACCAGGCTAGCAATAGTCTCAAAATAACTCTTGGTCAATGTTTCTTCTATTATCGCTTCCAGAATTAGAATTTGAAACTCTCCTGGATTCGGCTCCTTTTACATATGCGCCAAATAGCATCGTGGATGCTCTAGAAATAATGCCCTTTGCTTTTGATCGTTTTTTCTCACCAGGTCAGACTTTCTTCCAGATTTCCTCTTCTGACTCAGTCAATACTACAAGCCAGATGTCTTGGCATCAAACTCACCATTGGCAATAGCATTCATTTTAGAACCCCCTACGCAGAATATAGGGTCCAAGTCACCAAAGCTTTATCTCTAGCGCTGAATCATTCTGATTTTAAGAACATCCTAGATCAGGATATTGCTACTTATGCTCTTCAGTTTGCCAGCCAAGTTCTTCAAAGCTGGGCACGAAGCTTCCAACCTCTCCCAGCTTCCATTGCTCCTTCTGCTTCAGCTTCTAAGAAGCTTGTGGTCATTGCTTGCAGGATGCCATTTGCTCCTTGTATGACTATCTTATTTCTGGCGCATCCCATCAGTATCTACCGCTGATGGCTTTAATAGGGGGCATGATTTGGCAACCCTCATCTAGTATCCCTTGTTTGCTGCCATCTCATATGTCCAGTGTTCTTGACAAAGTCGTCAGCAAGCACTCAAGACTAATCTTCTGGCTCTGGTATTATATTGGGATTACTTGGGGCTATTCACCAACTGCCTCTTCCTGTACTAATGCTTCCCTCCCCACTCCTGGGTTTTTCATTTGGCATCTTATAAAAACTCAACATTCCTTCCCCTAGTTTTTTCGCAGGAATCTGCATCATCTCAACAAAATTGGTATTGTGTAGGTCTAGCCCTTGCTAGCGGCCGATCTTACATCAATTTTGATGGGGTATTCATCCCAACAGTGATCCATCCTCCCTCCCCTAAGAGGCAACATAGTCGAAATCATCCTCAAACTGATGATAATCAATAAAAAATAAAATTTATAAGAATATATTAGTTTTTCTATGCAGTTTTATATTTTTTTCCCATATCTTTATCAATCCATTATTTTTTCTTCTTTTTCCCATATACATGACCTTGTTTTGGTTCAGAGGTGCATCTTTTTCCCCCAAACTGGGTCCTAGGTATCCTTAGACCTACCATTTTCTATAGTTCAGAGGTCTTTTTTCAGATTTGACCTAATCATTAGAACATAACCAACTAAATAGTTCAGCAGTCCTTTGGGAACTCTTTTTTGGTATTTTTTTCATAGATCCATCGGTTCAAATACTTAGCATGGACTTGATTTACTACTCTTCCATCTAAGAGGTTCTTGATGGAGTAGGCATCAGTTGCCATCTTGTCAATAATCTCAAATGGACCTGACCAAAATGAATCCATTTGTTTATTCTCCTGAAACCATGTGTATTATAATAGGCAACTCTTTCGCCTATTCAATATTCTGATAAGGCCGGTCAGTTCTTATTGACCATCAATTTCGCTTGTATCTTTTTCTTCAAATTTCATATTAAATGCTTGTGATTGCATTTCAATAAGGATTCTCTTTAATTGGTTTAGTTACTGCTCGACACTCATTTCCAATGTTGGTTCCACCACCAAATATAAAATTGGCGGCAATGTGGCCTTCCTCCCTTATAACAATTCAAATAGCATTTTTCCCATCGCTGTATGATGCTTGATATTGCAGGCAACCGTCACCAAACTCAGGTACGTTCCCCATGCAGAAGTTCTTTCTGCGACCAACTTCCTCAGCATCACAGCCAGCGTTCCATTAACTCATTCTACCAGTCCATTCATCTCTGGCTGGTAGGGTACAGAAATGACTCCTTTGATCCCCATTATCTCATTTAACTGTGGGATCACATGATATATGAAGTTTGTCCCATTGTCACTAAGCAGGACCTGCAGGAATCCATGTCAGTTTACTACTTGATCCAGGATGAACTTCACGGTGCTGGTAGCGTCCACTTTTGCCAGGGCCTTCATCTCAACCCATCTCATCAGATGGTCAATTGCGACTATTATATATTTGATTCCCCCTGTACTCATTGTCAGTGGTCCCATCACCTCAATGGACACCATATGCCAGGCAAATCCAGTGCGGAACAGTCAGTATCCAGTTGTTTTTTATGTGTCTTATGAAACTGGCACTTTATACAACAAGCTAGATAGTCAGAGACATCATAGTTGATTGACTCACAGTAGTAGTACTAGTGAATATGATCAGTCGTTTTTCTCAAGCCTCCATGCCCAGTAAACTTATGGAGGACTTGAATGATAGATGCTCTTTCCGACAGCTTTGGGAATAGTAACCACTTCCAATTAGTTTTCTTAAACACTTATCCACCTATGGTTTTGGTGTTTTCCATCACTTTTCGAAGCACACCTTAGATTTCATGGGACTCATTCCCAATTTCTTCATTAACCATTCTCTGGAAAAACTCATCCGCCTGCTGTTATACCATCTGGACCATTAGTAACCACAATAAACTACTGAATTCTAGTGAGAATCCCCCACCTGGTGGGCAATTTAATAATTGTAAGCCTGTAGCTTTAGTGCCCATTGGGCCAGTCGTTCATCTGGTTCTCTCAAATTATGGAGCCAACGCAATGAGGAGTGTTCTGTCTCCACTTTGAAGTGCGTTCCATGAATGTACACCCAAAACTGCCTACAGGCGTAAATGATTGCAAGGCATTCCCAATCAGTTATAGTGCAGTTCCTCTCAGCGGCTGAGAGCGTATGGCTCACATATGCCACCATATGTTTGTCCCCAAGTTCATCTACTTGGTTTAATACAGCCCCTATTGCCATCAACTAGCATCAGTTTGTATATTAAAGTCTCAATTAAAAATTGGATGTTTAAAAGTTAGAGAATAGATTAAGTATTAGCATAACTCATCGAAGGATTCCTGCGCTTCTTCATTCCATATAAATGCTTTCTTCAGATCCTTCAACAGATGGAATAAGGTTTCAGCGATTCTGGCAAAATCCCAAATAAATATTCTATAGTATCTAACCATTCCAAGGAACACTTGGATGTCTCGCAAATTCTTTGAAACAGACATCCGTTCTATAGCTTTAATCTTCTGGACTTGCAGCTGCAATCCACTAGAATTTATCACGAATCCCAGATATTACAACTCTTTCTTGAAGGAGTGACACTTCCTTTGCTTAATCTTCAGGTTGACCGCGGACAGTCTTCTGAATACTCCTTCCATGTGGCGTAAATGGTCAGTAAACGTCCTACTGTACACATTGATATCGTCCAAGTACTCCAGGATGCATGGCAACTTCAAGTCATTCAATATAGCATCCATGACCCTCTTTGCAACGTTGCAGGCTCATTGAATAGACCCTGGGGCATCTTCATCAGTTGGTATAGACCCTATGCGGTAATAATCTCGCATTTTTCTTGGTCTTGACTTGGCAAGTCAATTTGCCAATATCCCAATATCAGATCTATTGCAGAGAAATACTTTGCTTCTCCCAGTTGATCTAATGAATTTTCAATTCTTGGTAGGGGATACAAATCCTTCTTCATAATCTTATTCAGCTTCTGGTAATCGATTACCACCCAATTAGAGCCATCCTTTTTCTTCACAATAAGAATCAGACTCGCCCAGGGACTTGACGACAGAACTAGAAGCCCATGCTTTACTAGTTTGCTGATTTCTTCTTCCAGTACCGCTTTGGCCGCCTTTGACTGACAAATCAGTCTCATCATGATTGGCAAATTTTCCCTGGTATTGACCTTGTGGATCACATCTCTCACGCATCCCAAATCATGGTCATCCTGGGCAATTACTTCCCAATATTTTTCAAATAGTTCGATCACCTCCTCTTGCTGTCCTTCCATCAGATCAGCGAGTTGCTCTCAATCAACCAATAATAAATACTCTTGGCTACCCCAGCCAGTAATCCCATCTCATTGAGGGTCCCAAAGTGTGGAATTTCCTCAGTTTGGCCGTTGGGATTAGATGAACTAACGTGACAATCTTATTCTTCTTGATCTTCATCAGTTTTTCTTTTAAATTCGCCAGGGGAATATGAATTTTCCATGACCCAGCACTATTATTCCAGGAGCCAACCCATGGCTCTACTATGGGCTTCTTCCAGGGGCTTCTGACCTCCCCATACAGCAGCTCCGGTATCTCTAACAGCAACCCCATGTCAACTATCATCTGTGATCCCGGTGGTATGGTTTTCTCATTTTTGATCCTCAGTGGAATTCCCCAGTTTTTTAGGATTTCCGTCAGCACTTCTTGTCGCTTCCTAGGTCTGAAATTCATGGACCAATTAAATCATTTTTTATATTCTATATCTTTTATATTTTTTTTATATTTTTTTTGCAATGGGACTTGTAACCTACAAAAGGTTCAGAGATCCTTCTTTTTCCCTTCATCCAAACTGGGTCCTAGGTATAGTCTAACCTACCAGTTATCATGGTTCAAATCTTATCCTCTTGAGATTTAACCATCCATTTGGTTCAGTGGTCCTCTTCTGGGACTTGACTAAAATCTCAGGACATAACCATTTAATGGTTTAGAGGTCGTTGGGAACATTGCAAATATTTTTTCTTATGTTCAATACTTCTGCTTTTCTAGTATTGACCTTCTTTACTATATGGTCAGCAGCGCTGTTTCTTCACATATAGGCTACAATTGCTGACTTTTAGCAATACTCTTGAATATTATGCCTTTAATCTTGGCTGGTTATTCGTCCAACAGGGTATAATTTCATCTCATATTTCGGCAACTGATACTTTAATCTTCATATCTCATCAGCCAACAGTTCTGTTCAATTGTTCAGATAGTTTTTTCTCCTAAAAACGATTTTTGACCTTCGTGGCCATCCTTGATTACACAGGTCATTCTGGCCTCATTAGCTACATCCATTTCGTCTGAATTGATGAACTCATATTCAGAAATTTTTTAACATTGTTTGAGTGTTATTGAGTCAAATGATTTTCACTATTTTGGATCAAGCATTTCCTGTTTTGACCTCATATCTTCATTGGTATGGCAATCCAATACTCTTTATCAATTGCTTCCTATTTCGTCCAATGCCTCATCTAAACACTCACTCCTCAGTACTATTTAAAGTGGACCCAATTTCAACCTGAGTTGATCCTGCTGTTCCTCTGGAATGTTTCAAGCGGGCCCAATTTCAACACAAGTTGGCCCTGCTGATCTTCTCCATCTCAGGTAGATGTCAGTTGGGACAGCTTTTCTTGCAGCATTAGATAGTTCCATATCTAGGCTGCAAGTCCTTTTTCCCAAACTTGAGTATCCTTAATACGCTTCACTAGGAAAACCACTTCTGAGCTGGGTGAATGAAAAAGAACGTAATCCACTTCACGCTCTGTATTCAATAGTGTTACTTTCCCTAGTAACATATTGCCAGAATTAGAATCTTCTTCATATATCATATCTTCTAAGTTCTTCTCAACTATACCCCTATAGTAAGCACCACATTGTAAAAATATATTAAGACTACTTTTATGGTCAGTAGACCCTATAAAGTTTAAACTTTTAACAGGTTCAGATATTGTGAAAATTGTCCTCGTTGTATAGTTGGTGATATAATTTGTTGATATAAGTATGATGACTATTATCTGTAAAAGAATGGAAGTCCTAGATCATGGCCCAACGCTCAGCCAGTATTTCCCCTTAAAAACTTGAGATGTCTCACAATAGGGATTCATTCCCTCATACCGTCTGACTTGATCTTCTATTAAATTCTTGTGACATTTTCTACAGTTCAACACACAGTTGGCAGCAATCCCTGATTTGATTCCGCTTCTTCTCTGGATCTCTGCTCAGATCCTTACTCTTTTCCCTAAAGAGTCTCCCAACTTTTGCATAAAGCAATAATATCCCTGAGAAGGAATAGAGTAAAGGGATGCTGATAAAGTGTACTGAGCTGGTATATCTACTGTATACTTTTACTAAACTCTGTTAAACACTGTTCTATTGTCTAAACTATAACCTGTTATCTACTATAAACTACTATAATTTATTGGTGAATTATAGGGAATTTATAGTGGGGGATTCGGCGTCCAACCCTTGGTTGACACCTCTTTGATGAAATGGCAGCCATTTCCATTGAATCATCTATCTCATCTCAGTAGCGATGGCCTTCCCCATCCTGGCTAGGATTCCCTCTTTGGACATCCTTGAGACCTAAAACGGATTGAGTCAGAAAACTTGTCCCTAACTTTTTCCTCTCGATCTAAGCAAACCAATCATATTTGGCAAGCGACCTGCTTAGGTAATAGGACTTGTTAACCATTAAGGCAGGTCAAGAAACAACTGATCAATTCGCTAATTTAGTGGCATCAATCGCCTCACAACTTACTCCTTACATTTCCAATCAGTCAGTGATAAAACCTGACAGATCCTATACAGTATACATGATAGTTAATCAATTATCATATGCCCCTATTTTTTCAGCAACTCTGCCTGACGGAATCTTAAGTATTTGTCTAGATCAATCCCCAACAGATCTGACCAGGCGAATAACCTAAAATCCCCCAAACATAGTTACCCCAAAATCAGGGGCAACTGATTTCCAATTAATTACACATTAGGGAATTATCCCCTAGCGATTCCTGGTAATCTAGCCGGCTGGGAATAAGGGAAAAAATCTCAACACCAACTAAAAATTGCCCTAAAGAAAATTGATGGGCTTGACCAGTAAACTTCAGTATAGCTTTATATCTAAAACTCTTTTTGTCTTAGTAGCCCATGTTGATCAAGATCTGACATGCTGTGTGACTCAGGTGTCTACCCATTCCATTGTCAAGTGACTCGAAAATTGAAGAGCAATAAGAGATGCAAATCACCTTGTCAAGAGGACATCAACCAAATCTACCATCAACTCAATGAAGCTGATAAAGGAAGAATGCTTCCAGAGAAGAGCTGAAAGCTAAGACCATTAAACTTCCTTATAGTACTGAATGCTAACAGATGAAGGAGGACTTAAATTGGGTCATTGAATATCAGATGGTGAGAACAAACTCTTAAAAGATTAAAGCTCATCCGCTTACCAACAGTTTTATGATCTAGACATCTGTTTTAAGAACTTGTATAATGATAAAGTCATCCTCAAATAAATAGTTTGTTGGATGTCACAAGAAGGTTTACTCTAGAGAAACTGGAGGAACATTATAATCCTCTGCCAAATCAAATATGTCACTCTTTCATTAAGTTTAACATAGTGACATAATTACTAAACAACTAAATCAGAAGCTCTCATAGTATGCGTCGTTACAGGACTAGAAGCCATTACTTTTAACCCTACCTTTAAGGACAAATTTACACTTGGAAAAGGTAGTATTCAATTCTTTTTTACCTATAGAGCTAAGATGAAAAGTGCAACTGATCTTTAAACGGTTAAGCATATTTTATCTTGTTTAATTCATATGGCGCAAAGGATTGTAGTACCCCATATGGACGACTTGAACACTTGGTTTTAGAGAAGGAATCGCTCATCAAAGAATTTAGTTTGTAGCAAAGCTTGAGTATAAAGAAACAGGCCTTCATGAGAATTTCATTAAGCTTAAATAAAACCATGCTAAATACGCTGATTGCTTCTATATCAAGGCTCAAACGTTGTTGATCTTAAAGATGATTACATGGATGGTGCCTCAGCTGCCGTTGTTGCTGGTTTACATAGTAATCCTGATTCGCCATGCACGCTTTATTTTAAAATGAAGCTTCAAATCTGTTTTAGACACTAAAAAAGACCTGCTCAGTGTGGTTGATATACACAATTATAGACCTCCTGAAAGCCTTCCACAAACACTAGAGTGCATACTGTGGAGGAAGCAAAGCCTAAGAAGTGGAGAAACCTAAGTGTAACTGCTTCAAATAGAACAACTACACTAAAGATGTGTGTTTTAAAGAACCTTAACTTTGCTGTGCAGGAAAAGGAAAGTTGGCCTAGGGTCAGGTACCTCTAAAGCTAACCACCCTAAAGTACCTGAAAGTAGGACATTGACAATTCTCATCTCGCATGAATTGAAAATGATTCTAGTGACAGCTCTAAAGAGGGTACAAGAACACATGATATTGTACCTTAGGCAAAGCCGCTGTTATAGCAATTCCAGATTGCTTAGACGCCAAAATATTGATGAAACCCAGGTTCTGGATGACACTTACCTCAGTCATGTTATTGGTTCCCCAGAATAATTGATACAGCCAGTAAATCTAACCAATAACTTGCCTTTTTAATCCTCCCATCTCAAGCATACACATTCTGATGGAAATTAAGATGAGATATATTAAGACTATGTGAAAGCTCAATGCAACACACTATCTAAAGAGGTGTTAGACTATTATCAAAAGTTTGGAGGAACCATTACCAAAGTAAAGATGGTAATTCAGACGATCAGAGTAATGGCCATATTGGATATTTGATAGTCAACATTTTCTCATCCTATCTCATCAAGAAGATCAAATTCGCCCCAACCTCAAATAAACCCAGAAGTATAGCACTGATGGTCCAAAAAACTAGAGCAATAGGTGCACATTTATTTACCCCAATTTAAGTTGAAATATTAGTTTTCTCATCTCCCACAGTTGAACTGGGAATTAGCTAGTAATTATACTATTTAGGACACAGTTTATAATTGAATATGAGGATTCATCAATATGAAAGAAAAATATTTATCCCACATCAACTATGAAGGTCCTCTTTTTACTGGATAATATAGGCTCTAGAAAGAAGGAATACTTTTGTCTGGCTGACTAACCTGTTAGTGATTTACATTTTAATATTCTTCCTGTGGAAAAACATGAAAGTTATCCAACCCAGTAGATACAGCAGAGGGCATACCATTTCATGTTAATTAGAGGTAAAAATTAAACCAGGAAATCATAGAGCGGTTTCCTCTAATATGATCCTGAGTATACCACTGAACTGCTTGCTACAAATTCCTAGTGTTGATGGTATAAGTTAGTTTGAACAAGTCATTTTTTCAGAATTCCTTGATCCAACTTATTGGCAGCCTAATGAGCTACTTTTTGAAATCTAACAAAGATTAAAGCCATGAAAACTCAAAAGATTTGGAAATGTCAATTGCTTCCCATTGAAGAAATTGATGAGTTACATTTTATTAGTACTCACCTTCATTTTGGCATATATGAAAAACTAAATTTGTGGTATCCCTTAAGTTCAAATATAATATAAGTTAAATCAGGAGGAGCTTGAGAAAGTGCACTATCTACTTGAGGACTACCCGAATGTTTTCTCCATGTCTGATGTCAACTATGGTCACATGAAAACTGGACACAAGTATTAACGTAAGAGACTCAATAACTAATATGATCAAAGCAATATAGGAAGTCAAAGGAAAAAATCAATACATGAAGACCAAGCTCAAGCAATTGTTAAAAGCCAGGTTACTTGTGACCTCCCAAAGTCCATGGTCTTCCTTACTATTACTTAAAAAAAGAAAAGTGGTTGCAAGATTGTGATGGATTACTGGAGGCTAAATAGCCTGATAAAGAAGGACAGCTGTCCAAATTTACAAATTGACAATGATTTGGGCTGAATCTCCAGCTTAAAATTAGTTCTCCGTGATGGACCTTGCTAGTGGCTATTGGCAGATGGATCTTTCGCCAGAGGACCAAGAAAGTTGCACATTAATTTGCACAGGAGGAATATTCTAACCTACCTGGCTCCAGATGCTGAATAATCAATTGACTTGATTCATAATATTTGACTTAGGAATGTAACTTGATTGGCTCTGTTTTTATATTTTCCTAAAACAGATTGCATTGATTAAATATTGTGACACCCATTTGAACACTTTCCTGACCTATCAATCCCTTTGCAAAATTACATTGAATGCTATTCAATAATCCTTATCATGAGAGCAATGCTGCTTCCTGAATCTAATGATTTGCTATAAACATTATTTGCTTTTTTAAATAAAGGATCACTCTATCTACTATGTCTTTCCATTTATTTGTGTAGATCTTTAGTGTATTATATCTATCCTAAAGAATTGTGTGATGGTCAAGGCGCTGCCTGACCACTACATAATCCTGATCTACCCTCCGTTGGAGAATTTTGAGAGCCATGGAAAAGTGTAGCTCAGAAAATCAGGACCTTCCAAAATTATATCATACTAAAAGCAGAAATAATTAGGGTAGAGGAAAATGGCGGCCTAGTGAATCAGAAGTTGTATAAAAGATTTAATTAAAATTAATCTAAAAGTTTACAATAGGAAAATGATGATGCTGAGTCTTTATATGTCTTCATAGTGCAAAAATAAATGTGGAAAAGTTTAAGTAACGTCTGAAGTACCCAACGGTTGGTCTAGGATGGGCCCAGATGAGTATATCAGAGTCCAAGATTCTTAATGTAAGCATGCAGCTCACAAACCACCTTCAAACTCCACAGAAACAAATTCTTCTATATTACATTTCATAGATATAAATACAACTTAATGAAGGTGCTTAAGGCAACTTCAGTTTCTATTTTATATAATAAAAGCTCCAAAAAAATATTTTTTAAATATTAAAATCATATATTTAGATTTTGAGAAGGAAATCTGGATTTTGAATGGAATATTTCTATGCCTCATACTCCAACGGAGCTGTCTCCTTTATGTAAGCCCTTTTTGGTGGCAGAAAGTGCTTTTATGTGCTAGTGTCATCCTTATCTTCTTCCAAGATGTCATCATAAACCATTAATCAAAAAATAATGAACTAATTATTTAACCATAGCAGAACTCTCATGCTTGTGGGCCCTTACCTGAGCCCTCCTGCCTAACTGTTTAGTGGCAATGTGGAAAGATCCTGTTCATCACATTAGATGGAGTTTTTTTTAATCAATCCCTTTTTTCTAGTATGGGATGGAGAAACTTTATGGGAGAGCCCTACCCAATTATTACAAGCACACAAACACTTTTGATGGCTATCCTTTTTGTTCCTGTTAATGGAAGCTGCTCGCCTCTTTCCATCCCAATGGAACCCCGCTGCTTATGTCAAACGCCTTGTCATCGCATCAAAGTTAAGACAAGCGTTGACTCCAGAAGAGTTGGGTTTCATGTACAAACTTTCTTCTTCGTCAGGTTGTAAGCCCCTCTCACCATGGCATTTGAGGAACCACGGCGTCATCTTTCCAGATCTCATAGATGATAGTTGACCTTTTAAAAAACCTGTCTGTGTGGCTTACTAATCTCTTTGAGACACATCCGGCTCTTCCAACCTCTCTGGAGGAATTCCTCCATCTGGTTGAAAGAGCCAACACCCCAAATGACTCTCAGAATTTTGTCTGATTAGCGCCCATGTCCCTCAGCAATGAAGAATTGCCATCCTGGAGTATGCATGGCTGTACCTGTTTCTAAGAAAATCTGCAAAAATAACCCCCTTTCAGAATGCATGGATGCTCTGACAGAACCTACACCCAGACATCTCACTGCTATAGCTGCCACCTTCCTGTGGGAGAACTTAGAGGAAGAGTTCACAGTTTCCTCCTAGGTAGAAAGCCAATAAGACCTGGCCCAAGCCATAATACATGATCCTGGGAACCACAGAAGATTCCGCGGATTATGTTCATAGTCAGATCCTGTCTCCACCCATGTGGTACTACAGGAGCAGGTAGCCACCGGTGAACCAGCCATACGCCCTGCAGTCCTAGTACAGGAAACTTTCAGTAGCTAGACGCTCCACGTACAATCTCCTCCTGACCTCCGCTCAAATCTCTTTGCTCAATAAAGGAGATGGTTCTTCTTATCTGTTTATTCCATTTACTTTAAGGCGTATAAAGAAAGGAAAAAGAGTTGAGATTATATAAGTTGTGGAAACTAGTGGATATGGGGCCTAAGAAACTACTTGTACTAGGAGTTAGCTACTAAACTGAAGGCACCAATGTAAGAATAGGGTACCATAAATCATGCGGATCCACCAAGTTTTCAAAATGCTGG
Organism: Massospora cicadina; assembly: GCA_022478985.1. Lineage (NCBI taxonomy): Eukaryota > Fungi > Entomophthoromycota > Entomophthoromycetes > Entomophthorales > Entomophthoraceae > Massospora > Massospora cicadina. The sequence continues at coordinate 81,664 of JAKSZP010015826.1, read as the reverse complement.
GAGATTGAGCAAAGGATAAAGCTACAACAGGGGGCCCCAACATTTCTGGGAAAATTTTGGCATCATTTATAACCTGCCCCACCCCATCTTTTTGGACATGAGGTGGTGGCACAAATACTTCCTCACTTTAATTTGGAGGAGGACTGGGTGACTCTTCATTCAACAAATCTAGAGCCAATAACGTTTGAGCTCTTTACCTTGGGCAGGATCAGGCCAGGTGTGAACTCCATGCACCAAGGAACGGAGATGGAAAGGGCGTTATAACAATTCAGAGACTAAAAACACCTGTTCCAGAGGAACATCTCCGCCACCTGTGCTCCACATGGCCTCTACAAGTTTTCATTCAAGTTTAAAGATGACGCCGAGCTTCCTAAAGGAAGCCCATTGTACCCTATGAACCCCAGGGCGAAGGAAGGCCTGGACAAGTATATGAAGGACATGTTGGACAAGGGATATATGTGCCTTCAAGATTTCAAAAGATGGCTTCCATACTTCTGGTTCCCAAAGCATATTGTGAGCTCCGCCCTTGTGTCGACTATGCCAACTGAACGCCATAACCAAAATAGATTATACCCCATCCTTCTGATGGCGAGCATCTCTTTGATGATTGCAGGAAGCTAAGTGTTTTTGAAGTTGGATCTGGTTGACGCCTTCACCAAGTAACAGTTGTATTTAGACACTAACAATAAATGGCTCTTAAGTGACACCTGGGTGTATATGAGTAAATGGTTATGCCATTTGGAGTTAAGAATACGCTAGCAGTTGATAACGGACTATCAACTTTGAAATCAGCAACTTGATTGGGAAATGTTGTGTCGTGTATATGGACAACACCTTGGCGTTCTCCAAGTTTGAAAAAACCCACATGGAGGACGTCAGGAAGTACCCAGGGCGCTGTATAAAGCAAACCTCAATTCAAGGCTCTCCAATGCGAATTCTACAGGGGCTTAGTACTCTTACTGAGCAATGTTATATACAAAATGGGAATAGAAATATGCCAGGACAAGCTGACATCAGTGAAGGAATTATCATCACCAACAGACAAGACGGGGGTGCACAGTTTATTAGAGTTGGTAAATTTCCTAAGGAGATTCACCAAGGACCTCTCAGAAACGGCTTCCCCACTTACCCAGCTGACTGGGCAAATCCCTTTTGATGGGGAAAGGAGGAAGAGACAGCGTTTCAAGCCATTAAGGACGCCCATATCACAGCACAAGTCCTAGTTCACCTGGACGCCGACTGGCCATTAATTATGGATATTAATTTATCCAATATATCCATTGGGTAGTCCTTTTAGAAACTGTCAAGGACAGTTTGGAGCACCAATATGATACTTCATCAGGAAGTTGCTTCTGGTGGAAACAAACTACCCCATTTAAGACAAGTAATCTTTGAAGATTGTCACAGCTCTAGATGAGTTGCAGCATCATCAATTGTAAGTGTGTCATCTGTTCTCAATTTGGACCAATAACAAGGGTTCTGGATTCCAAAAGAACCTCATAGGGTGAACCATAGATAATCCCACTGGCACATAGAGCTGTCTCAGTATGACTTTACGTTAGTCTATATACCCAGTGAGAGCAATATACTGTCAGAGCACTTAGCTAGGACCCAAAAATGATTATCATTAAGGAGGAGCTTAATGCGTTTAACATGGCTATGATGCTCCCACCCCAGGTGTTTTCTTCAATACAGAGAGATAACTCCGACTTAACAAAGAGGATTTGGACATTCCAACGACGCACCAAAATTAGGAAAAGGTCATAATCAAATAGATGAATGGGATCACATAGATTTAAAAAAAGGAGGGGGCTTCATCCTGCATAAAGACCGCCTATGGGTCCTGATGCTTAAGCTAAAAACTGATTTCATGGAGTTGAATTATGACCACCCTCTGGAATGACACCCTGGTGTGAGAAAAACAATTAGATGGGTATGCTGGAACTACTCTTATCTGGTCTAGCTAAACCATAAGAGGATGTTCTACACGCTGTTCTACCTGTACCCACGCAAATCCCTCTCAAAGCAAACGTCTGGGTAAGTTAAAGTTTGCAGATCACAAGAATGTCATGGGCCTCCCTCAGAGTAATTATCATTACCCAGCTCACAAAAATGGAGGGATATGATGCAGTCATTGTAGTATTAGATAAACTAACAAAATACACTGAGTTTCCTCATGCTCCTCCAAGGTCACAGCGAAGGACATGGCAGGAATATTCTTAATGGAGTTCTTCACTCAACACGGACTCCTGGACGAGATTATCTTGTACAAGGATGTTGGGATTTTTGCCCATATTCCAAGAATACTAGATTACCAGGAAATAGCTAGGGGATAATTCCCTAAGGCGAGGTGCATTGAAAATTGGTTAACCCTGATTTTGATGTAACTAAGTTCAGGGGATTTTGGGATATTCGTCTGGTCATATACATTGAGGATCAATCTGGCAAATGCTAAAGATCTCATCAGGCAGAGTTGCTGACAAAATAGGGGCATCTGATAGTGATTAACTATCAGGTATACCGATTGGTATTGGTCAGTTTTCATCACTGACTGATTGGGAAAGTAAGTAGTAAGTTGCGAGGTGAGTGATTCCACCTGCAACTAGCAAATCAATCAGTTGGTTTGTGACCTGCATTAATGGGTAACAAGTCCATTACCTAAGCAGGTCGCTTGCCAAATATGGTTGGTTTGCTTAGATCGATAGTAAAACATTAGGGACACATTTTCTGACTCTTTCCGTTTAAGTCTCAAGGATTTCCAAAAATGTAATCCTAGCAAGGATGGGGAAGACCATCACTGCTGAGATGAGGATGGGTGATTCAATGGCAACAGCTGCTGTTTCATCAAAGAAGTGTCATCTGAGTGTTAGATGACCGAATCCCCACTATAAATTCCCTAAAATTACTTATAAATAAAAAACGAGTTATATAGTACTACAGTGATGCAGTTCTATCTTTCATCCAGTATATAGTTTAAGTAGTAAACTTTATCAGCTTACAATTGTTCTATTCTTCTCAAGGATATTATTGCTGTGTGTGATAATTGAAAGACTCTTTAAGGAAAAGAGTAAGGATCTGAGCGGGGATCCAGAGAAAAAGGAGAAACAATAGGGGATTACTGCTGACTTTGTGTCAAACCGTAGAAACTGTCACCAAGGAATCTCAGAGAAGATTGGGTTGGACAGTATGAGGGAACAAATCCCTATTGTGAGACATCTCAAGTTTTTAAGGGGTTAATACTGGCTGAGCGTTGGGCCATGATCTAGGACTTCCATTCAACTACAGATAATAGTCATCATACTATTATCAACTGATTATATCAAATATTATACAACGCGCTGAATTGCACAAAATCTGAACCTGTGCAAGTAACAAGTTTATAGGGGTTATTGGCCAATAATAAAAAGACCCATAAACTTTTTTTAATTGGTGCTTACTACAGGGGTGTAGTTGAGTAGAGGAACTTAGAAGGATGTCGTATAAAGAAAGGTTGAGAAAACTATGGATGGAGTTTGTCACTGTAAATCAGAACGCCTTGAACTCAGCAGATCATTGAGAATTCGCAGCCTTGGAAGAACGAGTTGCCAAGATGGAGTAAGGGATCAATAATATCGCAAGTTTTGGGAATAAGTTACTTGGAAAAGTAACTTAATTAAAGAAGTAAGAATGGGACTTAATTTGAGAGGTCTTATATCTGAAAACGGAGTGGGAAGTGGATTGCATTCATTTGAGAAATTTCAGCACTGATATAGAATGACTGATCAAGAAGGCTGAGGAGCTAAAAACTCACAAATGCAATTGTGAGCCATTTGCAGCAAGCAAAGAAGGGAAAGAAGTCCTTATACAATAATTGGGAAGTTAAATACCCCAAGAAACATGCTGTCCACTTTTGCTGCCATTTTGGAGATGATGCCCAAAGTCTTTCTTCAAGTGAGCCAAGTGGAAAAACCTAGAGAATCAGCTAGAGATACCTCAGAGAAATTTAAGCCAATACTGAAATTGCTGACGTTCCATTGTAATAACGCCCCAGCATTTTTCCAACTGTTTAATATGACTATTTATGGCTATGGTGATAATCAAAATGCATTGATGATCATGAATTGCCTAGACACTGACTTTCAGAACTTAAAGTTTCCCCACCTGGAGGGGGACAGCTGGTCATATACATAGGCTAAGGCGGCCATGGTGAAGGAATTCAGGAGTCTGACATGCATGTCAAAGTGCAAACAGGACTTTAAAGAATTCTGTTCCATAAAGTTGATACTTTAGCAAGCTTCGCAGATCAGTTCTACCAGGAGTTGCAAATCCTGGCTGGAACGAAGGTACTGGATGACTTTGGTGCCAGAATTTTATTACAAGTGGCCCTTAAGCCCTATTGCAATTTGCACCACATGATGTCTTCTGTGTTCACAATAGAAATTACTACCTCTCAAATGGTAAATAATTTGAGAAATTTTGGGAGCAACCTTTAATGCCCCAAACAGAAGTTATAAATCTAATACAGTGCGCAATTCAAATCCCATGAAGGGGAATGAAGGTGCTTAAGAGACAAACAACCAAACCGTGCTGGGGAATAAGCCCTAAGAATTCAGACGGATGAATAAGAAAAGCTCTGCTACCAATGCGGTGGGAAGGGACACTTTGCCATGTACTGCAAGAAGCTGAAGGATTAAATCAACGTGGTCCAAGAAAAAGAGTCTGCTGCCAAAAATGAATCAGAAAAAGGGCCCATGGCCTAGATGAGGAACAGTCTAGAGCTGTAAAGAAGCCTGTTCCTCCCAACATCATGAATGAGAAAATTGATATCAGTGATCTTTTCATGGATGAAGATGTACAGGATCAAATGTATCAAGTGGTAAATTTGGCGTAAGCGCAGTGACCAGATCTAGGGCAAAGGAAATGACCCTGAGATAATCAGGGAAGTTACCCAGCCAGGTGCCCAAAAACTGTTGGACAAGATTTGAGCTGCCAAGGATCCTAATGAAATGTCTGAAGTCCGATTAGATGATGCAAGCCTGTCAATCCCCCTCAGCGCAATAAAGGAATTGTTTCCTGATTTATTGGTGCAAAATTTACGCCCTCTATTTGGCTAATAACTTCGCTATACAATCAGTAAACACTATCTTACAATACTCTGAGTTTACATATACAGACATACAAGTGAATTAAGTATGGGGGAGGTTGATTGTTGATAGTAGAGCGCCCATTAACATTGTCTTGACCAAGCTGGTAAAGATATGAAGATCTCACCTGATTTGGAACACAAGAAGGAGTACAGGGCAGCTGGGCCAAATACCACCATCTCATGTGGAGCGTATAGCACTTTGCCACTACAAATTGGGTTCTTGGTGGTATCTTCGCCGAAATAGTTTTGGCCAACCAAAACTATAACATTCTGATTGGGATGGAATTTTTATGCAAGAACTAAGCTAAATGTAACCTCAAGGATACTATGTTGACCATATTGGTTCAGACATTATCATTGGTATATCAGAAGGATGGAGAAACTCCGCTGAATAAGAGAAACAACTTCATCAATTTAATATACAATGACAGCATTGTCCCAATTTGATATCAATTTAGTTAGATGGAAGCGATAGAAATGCTGAAAGAAATCCTAGAGAACCAGGGAATTTCACTGAGGATCAAAAATGAGAAGACCATACTGCCAGGATTGTAGATGATAGTTGACATGGGGTTGACATTGGAGCTACCTGAGCTGTTGTATGTGGAGGTTGGAAGCCCCTGGAAGAAGTCCAGAGTTGAGCCTTGGGTGGCTCCTGGAATATAATGCCAGGCCATGGAGAAATTTGAGTTCTCCTGGCGAAGTTGAGTGAAAACTGATGATGATCGGAAGAATCAAATCATCTCATTTGTTCATCTAATCCAAACGGCCAAATTGAGGAGGTTCCACAATTTGTGGACTCTTGATGAGATGGGATTACCAGCCAGGGTAACTAAGGTATTAACCTATTGGTTAATCGAGAGCAACTTGCTGATCTGATGGAAGGTCATCAAGAGCAGGTTCTTGAATTGTTCAAAAAGTATTGGGAAGTATTTTCTCAGGATGACCACAATTTGGGATGTGCAAGAGATGTGATCCACAAGGTTGACACTGGGGAAAATTTGTCAATCAGGATGAGACCAATTCAATGGTTGAAATTGGCCAAAGTGGTAGTGGAAGATGAAATCAGCAAACTAGTGAAGCATGGGCTTCTAGTTCCATCATTGAGTCCCTGGGTGAGTTCAATTCTAATAGTGAAGAAAAAGGATGGCTCCAATTGGGTGGTAATTAACTACCAAAATCTGAATAAGATTATGTAGAAGGATTTGTATCCCCTACCAAGTCTTGATATGAGCTAGATCAATTGGGAGAAGCGAAGTATTTCTCCACAATGGATCTGACCTTAGGATATTGGCAAATTGATTTGTTAAAAGAAGACTGTCAGGATTTTCCCTGGATTAGGTGAAAGCCTTGTCCAGGGGGAAAATCAATATAATCATAAAATGGCATAATTTTCAGATGGCCCAATAAATTTTAAGAATGGAGTTTGATTTGACTGGAATACCAAATTTTGGGTTTTTCCAAAATAATGCCAAATTTGGGAAATATTTACATTTCCAATCTGTTATTTAATCGCTATACACCCTTTTGTTTACTCCCATCTATCCCAGTATTGGTACTTTCCTACATGTCCCAATCCACCAGGGTATACGCCAATCATTCCTTATATCCCTTATTTTATCTTTTCTCTTCTTAGCACTATTTAAGGAGCTGATTATTTAATTAATAAAAATAACTTTTACACTTCTACCTTTAATAGGCTCTTTGTAAAGTTCACTCGCTTGTTTTTGGGACCTCTGAACCAGTGTAGTTAAGTCCCTAACTATAAACTATTATGACCTCTGAACCTGTTATTAAGGTTAAGTCCTCCTCTCGCCTGTCCACCTCAGCAAGCTTCGAAATACCCACCTTCAGACCTCCCTCAATCCCAACAAAGACCAAGAAAATTTGCGATTATTACCGCACAGGGGCTATACCAACCAACGAGGAATCCCAAGGGTCTATGCAATGCGCATGTAACGTTCCAGAGGGCTATGGACGCTATACTGAGCGACTTGAAGTTGTCGTGCGTCCTGGTATATTTGTACAATATCAATGTGTTCAGTAAGACGTTTACGGACATCTACACCACTTGGAAGAAGTATTCAAAAGACTGTCTGTGGCTAACCTGAAGCTTAAGCTGAGGAAGTGTCACTTCTTCAAAAAAGAGTTGGAATGTCTGGGGTTTGTGATCAATTCTAGTGGATTGCAGCCACAAGCCCAGAAGATAGAAGCCATAGAACGGATGGCTGTGCAAAGAGTGTTTGATACATCCAATTGTTCCTTGGGATGGTCAGATACTACAGAAGATTTATTCAGGACTTTGCCTGAATAGCCAAGCCCTTATTCCATCTGTTGAAGGATCTGAAAAAAGGATTCATATGTAATGAGGAAGCACAGGAATCCTTCAATGAGCTACACCAGTACCTAATAGATTCTTTAATTTTAAGATATCCAAAATACTGATTGAGAGTTTATTATACAAACTGATGCTTCATTAATGATGATTGGCGCCATACTAAGCCAAGTAGATGAACTTTGGGACAGACATCCGGTGGCATATGTGATCCAGACACTCTCAGCTGCTGAGAGAAATTACACTATAACTGAGCGTGAATGCCTTGAGGTCATTTACACCTGTAAGCAGTTTCAGGTGTATATCCACATAACGCAGTTCAATGTGGTGACAGACCACTCTTCATTGCATTGGCTCCATAAGTTGAGAGAACCAGAAGGATGACTGGCCCAATGGGCACTTAAGCTGCAGGCTTATGATTATGAGATTGTCCACCAAGTGGGGGCTTCTCACCAGAATTCGGATGGCTTATTGTGGTTACCAATGGTCCAGATGGTATACCCGCAGGTGGATGAGTTATTCCAGAGAATGGTTGATGGAGAAATTGGGAACGAGCCCTGATAAATCCAAGGTGCGCTTCAGAAAGTGATGGAAAACACTGAGATCATGGATGGACAAGTGTTTTAGATGATTTATGGGAGGCGGTTATTACTCCTGAAGCCATCAGAAAGTGCAGTATCATTCAAGCCGCTCATAAGGTTGTCAGGCATGGAGGCCTGAGAAAAACAACTGATCATATTTGCCAGTAATACTACTGGGAGTCAATTAACTACAATGTCGCCAACTATCTAGCTTTTTGCGTGGAGTGCCATCTGCATAAGCCACATAAGAATACAACTGGATACCAACTGGACTGACCTAGATTTGTCTGGCATAAGGTGTCCATCAACGTGATGGGACAGCTGATGATGAGCACAGGGGGAGTCAAGTACATAATAGTTGCTAAACTCCATCTGACAAGATGAGTCAAGATGAAGGCTCTAGCGAAAATAAATGCTACCAGCACTGCAAAGTTCATCCAGGATAAAGTAGTATATTGACATAGCTTCTTGAAGGTCCTGCTTAGTGCTAATGGGACAAACTTCATATCTCATGTGATCCCACGACTGAATGAGATAATGGGACCAGAGGAGTTTTTCTGTACCCTACCAGCCAGAGACGAACAGACTGGCAGAACGAGTGAATGGAACACTGGTCATGACGCTGAGGAAGCTGGTCTCAGGAAGAACTTTTTTTCATGGGGAATGTACCTGAGTTTGGTGACATTTTGCCTACAATATTAGTCATCATACAACAACGGGAAAACGCCATTTAAATTGCTATATTGAGGAAGACCTCGTTTCCACCAATTTCATATTAGTGGTGGAACCAACATTGGGGATGAGTGCCAAATAGTACTTGAACTGAGTGATGAATATCCTAATTGAGATGTAATTGCAAGCATTTGATACTACGTTGAAGAAAAGTATATGAGCAAAATCAACAGACAATAAGAACGACCAGCCTTAGCAGAATATTGAATAGGTGAAAGAGTGGCCTATTGCAATATGCATGGTTTCAGAAGAAAAAACTGGATGTGTTGTGGTCAGGTCCGTTTGAGATTATTGCCAAGACGGCGATTGATGCCTACTTCATCAAGAATCTCTTGGATGGAAGAGTTGTAAATTAAATCCATGCTAAGTATTTGAAGCGATGGATCAATGAAAAAAACAAAAGAGTACCCAATGGACCTATGTACCATTAAGCTGGTCATGTCCTGATGATTAGGTTAAGTCCAAAAAGGACCTCTGAACCAATCTAGATGGTTAAGTCCGAAAAAAGGACCTCTGAATCATAGAAAACTGGTAGGTTTCTGGACACCTAAGACCCATTTTGGGTAAAAAGAAAGATGGACCTCTGAACTGAAACAAGGTCAAGTCCCATGGAAAAAGGAAGGAAAAAATAAAAGCATGATAAAAGATATTGGAAATAATAATAAATCGATATAAAAAACTGATGTATTTTTATAATTTTTTTTTTATTGATTATCCTTCATATGGGGATGATTCCACCTATGTTGCCTCTTAGGGGAGGGAGGATGGATCACTGTTGGGATGAATACCCCATTAAAATTGATGTAAGATCGGATGCTAGCAAGGGTATACCTACACAAAACCAAGTTCTTTGAGCGGATGCAGATCTCTGCGAGAAACTGACTAGGGAAAGGGAAATTGAGATGTTGGAAGAAGCCAATTGCGAAACCTGAGTGGGGAGGGAAGCAACACTATATAAAGAGGCAGTTGGTGTTTAACCCCAAGTAATCTAATATGGTACCAGAGCCGGAAGATTAGTCTTGAGTGCTTGCTGAAGGCTTTGTCAAGAACACTGGACATATGGGCTGGCAGCAAACAAGGGATACTAGATGGAGGTTGCCAAATCATGCCCCCTATTAAAGCCATCAGTGGAAGATACCGTTGGGAAGCGCTGGAAACGATATAGTCATTCAGGGTGCAAAGGGCATCCTGTAAGCAATGACTATGGGCTTCTTAGAAGCTAAAGCTGAAGGAATGATGAAACCTGGGAGAGTCTGGAAGCTTCGTGGACCAACTTTGAAGAACTTGGCTGGCAAACCAAAGAGCATAAGTGGCGATATCCTGATCTAGGATGTTCTCAAGATTGGAGGGATTCAGTGCTAGAAATAAAGCCTCAGTGACTTGGGCCCATAAATTAATCATAGGAAGTTCAAAATGAATATGGTTGCCAATGGTGAGAACAGTAGCCAAGACAGCGGGTTTGTATTATTGTCCGAGTCAGAAGAGGAAATCAGGAAGCAAGTCTGACATGACAAGAAAGAGAAATCAAGAGTGAATGGCATAATTTTAGGAGCATCCACTATTACGTTTGATGCATTTTCAAAAGGAGCTGAATTCAGGAGAGTTTTGAAATCAAACTTTATAATTGATGACAGAGAGAGTATCAGATGCGATTTGTTCAAAATGATTGCTATTCTGGTTTCAAAAGGATTGGTTATTCTTTCTGGTAGTTCCATGGAGGACTATCTGCTGGTTCCAGACTAGGTGTATGAGTCCTAGAAGGATCATAGAAGAGGTTCTGGCACACGTCTTGACTCATCTGCTGGAAGAGCCAAAGATCTTGATCAGACAAACTGTTTAGTAGATTTTGGTACCGCAACTCAGAATTTGACATATGAGCTGGATGAGAGGGGGGATGTCAGACTTATATGGAAGTCAACATTATGCACTCTACAATCCATTAAGCTCTAATTTTGGAGAAATTAATCTCAAAATTAATGGGATAAGCTCTCCAAGAGAAAAATTAAGAATGACATGAGCCAAGAGGTTATGAGAGAAAAATAAAAAGGCAAACATAAATAAGCATTCTTAATTGAGCCATGAAACAAACATCAATGGCAAGAGTCTCCTTTCTAGGACGAGGAGAAAATCAGGAAATTGAAGACGCCAGACTAAGAATACTGGATATGACAGCGGGTCAAATGCCCTAACGTGGGGAAAACTGGATCCCAGGACTAATATCATCATGAGTAAATCAATTAATCCGGCACAACAGTTCATTGTGGAGACTTCACTTGGAGTAGGTGGTAGCAAGGAGGAAGAGGAAGAGAGCCGCATGCCAAAGGTCGCCCTGAGCAGCCTTATATATTGATAATTGTACTCCATTTGTGCAAAAGAAGTATTTGACTGAGTGTCCAAAGAAAGTTCTCCATCCCCAGTCCTTTTCTCGCTGGAAATCTAGGCAAGAGAGGGGATGTGTTGGGATTTTTGCCCATATTCCCAGCCTGCTAGATTACCAGGAATTGCTAGAGGTAATTTCTTTAGGTGAGGTGAATTGGAAATCGGTTGACCCTGATTTCAGAGTAACTATTTTTAGGGATTTTGTGATATTTGCCCGGTCATATCCATTGGTGATCAATCTGTACGAATGCTTAAGATCTCATCAGGCGGAGTTGCTGACAAAATAGGGGCATCTGATAGTGATTAACTATCAGGTGTATTGATTGGGATTGGTCAGTTTTCATCACTGACTGACTGGGAATGTAAGTAGTAAGTTGCAAGGCGTGATGCCACCTGCAACTAGCAAATCAATCAGTTGGTTTGTGACCTGCATTAATGGGTAACAAGTCCATTACCTAAGCAAGTCGCTGGCTAAATATAGTTGGTACAATTGGATCAAGAGGAAAACGTTAGGGACACATTTTACGACTCTTTCTGTTTTAGGTCTCAAGGATGTCCAACAATGGAATCCTAGCCAGGATGGGGAAGACCATCGCTGGTGAGACGAGGATGGGTAATTCAATGGCAAAAGCTGCCTTTTATTCAAGAGGTGTCAACTTAGGGTTAGACAACTGAATCTTCACCATAGATTCCCTATAATATTTATAATAAAAAACAAATTATATAGTACTAAAGTGATAGTTCTATAGTTTTCGTCCAGTATATAGTCTAAGTAGTGATAGTTATCAGCTTTCAACTGTTCTATTCTTCTCAAGGATATTATTGCTGTGTGTGATAATTGGGAGACTTTTTAAGGAAAAGAGTAAAGATCTGAATGAGATACAGAGAAGAAGGAGAAACAATAGGGGATTGCTGCCAACTGTGTGCAAACTGAAGAAACAGTCACCAGGGAATCTCAGAGAAGATTGGGTTGGACAGTACAAGGGAATGAATCCATATTTTAAGACATATCAAGTATTTCTAGTGGAAATACTGGCTGAGAGTTGGGCCAAGATCAGGACTTTCATTCAACTACAGATAATTGTCATCATACTATTATCAACTGATTGTATCAAATACTATACAACGCGTTAAATTGCACAAAATCTGAACCAGTGCAAGTAATAAGTTTATAGGGGTTATTGGCCAATAATAACCAGATCCATATCTAGTACTAAAAAAATATCCTGATCCATAAATTTTACAAAGGGTCCACAATTCATCTTTAGGTTCTGGGAACATCTCTTATAAAATATGAGTATTCAACCGTGTCAATTCTCCACTTATCATCCTCATTCTGACGTCTAATTGAGTGGGTCTATCATACCCTCAAACAGTAACTGTGATACTATTTCACCACATGACAAGATTAATGGATAAAAAGGGCTGAGAATTGCACAGTTATTATATAACAAACTTGGCTCTCTAATTAACTTTCATGTCCCTCATTTATATGAACCACGGGTACCACCCATGGACAATGGAGGGCCACATCTAGGGAAAGAATCCTGCAGAGGATGATTTAATGACTGAAATTAGGGAAATTCTGAAGTTACTGATATTTAACTTGGACTGGGCTTGGAGGCAAGATAAGGAAGGCAGATTTGCATCTCTCTGAGGCTTTTCCCCTCAAAGATGGAGATTATGTAATGATCAACACCAAACACTACTCATTCCCCTGGGCAGTATAGGATTTTCAGAACTTTAAACCTAGGGTTATATAAGATCATCCGCCAGGTGAATGAGATGGCGTTTAACTAGAATTCAAGAAAGAATCAATCGCGCATCTAGTTTTCATGTATGCGGCTTAGTAAACTCAAAGCTCTATACTGGAAAGCTAGAGTTTTCCAATTGGACAACCCAGGTGAGGCAGAGTATGAGGTGGAGGAGATCTTAAATACTTAGATATCCAAAATAATGATGGTACCTAATCAAATGGAACAGCTATCCAATAGAAGAATTCTCCTGAAAACAGCCACCAATTGCACCAACTGTCCCCAGAAGGTGGATGAATACTGTTGGTGCAGGGGGCTCGCCTCTGGGGGGTGATATAATGGTCAAGGCGCTTCCTGACCGCCACATAGCTCTGATCTGCCCTTTCAGTGGAGATCGAGGCTCATTTTATTAATAACAATGAAACTATAAGGTAAGAGGGCAACGACCCTCCAAATGGCATTCTGACGGCACTATGCTGTAAATTTAAATAAAATAGATAGTGGAGGTGGAAAGGCAGGCGGAAAAGTTAATTAAGACAGTTAAAGGACACAAATTTGGAGACTGCTGATTGTGGGTATGATGATGCTAAAGAGAAAGGGCGGCACAGAAAAAAAGAGGCTTCCAACCCAAATTCACTGCAATAGGAAAATATTAAGGCAAGAATAAATGTCAGCTTATGAATCAGAGGCTGCAACATGAATCCGCCACAATGGGAGATTGTTGAGATCTTTGGCAAAGTGCATCTTAGTGAATAAAAAGCTGCCAACCTAAATATATGCCAAAAGTTGAAATATTGAGGGTAAACTAAAGCAGTGGCCTAACTAATCAGAAGCTGCTGGAAAAGGTCTAATTAAAACAGTCTAATGTTTGCAATAAGGATGAGATGAAAACGCCAAGTTTTAATTCATCCTCATAGCATAAAAATAAGTGTGGTAAAGTTTCTGTAACGCCTGATGTACCCAATGGACGGTCTAAAATGTGTTTAGATGAAAATATCAGAGGCAGATATTCTTGAGGCAAGCTTGTGGATATCTCACTGCATACAGACTCTGTGGGAACAAACTCTGTCATTTCCCCTTTAAAAATATTAATACAATCAAATTTAAAGTTCTTAATGCAACTTCGTTTGCTAATATATCTTATAAAAACTTGAAAGTCACATATAAATTGTAAAATCCTAAATTATTTTTTGAGATTATGTGGGTAAAATAATTTTGAATGGAAAATGGACTATGCCTTGGACTTCAACAGAGCTGTTGCCTTTATGTACGCTCTTTTCGGCAAATATAAAGTAACTTCTAAGCTTTAGCAAATATCTTTATCATTTTCCAAGTTAATCAACAACTATTCTTTGAGCCAAGAAATTAAGTATTTAACTACCGCAGCTCTTCAGCTTGTGGGCCCTTTCCTGAGCCCTCATGCCTAACTGTTTCATGGTGATGTGGAAAGATCCTGTTCATCACAAATTGAGACCTTCTCTGCATAGTCATTCTATATGTAAGAAGAAATAGTTACCCGCCAAATGAACCTGTGCAGTAGTTAAAAAAGGTGCATATTGCTACACCGGTGGTTATGCAATGCACCTGCCTTGTTTCAGCGAGCAATAGATCATATTATGCAAGATCAAAGTAAGAAACTTGATTGTCTACTTAGAAGACATAAAAGTTTTCTCAAAAACCTTTTATCAATAATTGGACCACCTCAAGTCAGTAATAGTGATTATGAGAGAACCACATCAAGCTGAAACCTGCAGTGTAACTTCCTTTAATAAAGAATTAGAATTTTAGGATATGATATATTACAGGAAGGAATTTATCCCTTTTACAGTAAAGTTGAAGTGATCTCTAAGATGCCTGAGCTGAAATCCTTAAAGATGTACAGGTATTATTATATATGATGTGATTTTACCATTTTTATCACTAATTTGCTCAAGTCGCCGAGCCTCTTGTCTGTTTGCTTAAAAACATTCCTTTTGTATGAGGAGTAGAGAAAAAACTTCATGTGAGACTATGAAGGATTTATTGATAAGAATACAAAATCTAAAGCATCTGGACTATGGGAAGCCATTCATTCTACTTATAGACGCCTCTGACTTTGTTGTGTGAGCCATTTTTTTCCAACTGGATAATGAAGACATTGACCACCCAGTATTTTTTACAGAAAAACGTTTTCAAAGGATGAGCAAGAATACAATTCCATGGAGAAAAAGTGCCTAGCTGTTCTCCATGCAATGAAACTTTTAAGCCCTTCTTGTATGATATAAACTTTACAGTTGCTACATAAAACACTTCTCTAAGGTGGCTGCAAAACATGAAAGATTTGACAGTAAGACTAGCCCGTTGGGCTCTCAAACTTTATCACTATGATATGAAAATCCACCAATCTGTAAAAAAGCACTTGAACGTAGATAGACTGACACAATTGCCCCTACTACGTCTAAACAATAGCAAAGCTGAACAGTTACAAGATTACTCATGAATCAGACTCTTGGGAGGATGAGGATGAACCAATTCATAGGATGTTGAGTTGACACCTGCAGAATACTAAAGTTCTCAATGGATTATATACTATAAAGTTGGAACTGAATGTTTACCTAATTGTGACTTTTAGATTGTGTACCAGTAATGATGGGAGCCCGCAATACTTAGGACATGAAGGAGCTATAAAAACTTAAAAATGGATCAATTATGGATACTGGAATCTCTAGTGAAAGACTTACACTTGATTACTTATAAAAACAAGCGCCGCTTAAGTCTAAGTACAAGTATCAGCTTTTGACTTCTCAGAATCTATTCCATACTATCAGTTTAGATGCCCTAAGTCCTCTGCCAAAATCCACAGGATGAAATCAAAATATCCTTGTAAAGATTGATCGTTTTACAAAGCGGGTCAAAGCAATAATATTTCCTGTGCAACCGCCAAGGCTACTGCTAACTTTTTGTCAATTTAATTTACTAGGAACAGTTGCCCACAGGTACTTTCATGTGATAATGTGAAAGAATTACCTTAAGAGCTGTGAAAATCTTAGTTATGAGCATGGAAACTCAACAACTATTTTCAGCGCCCTATAACTCATCAACTCATGATAACGTAGAATGAGCAAATGGAATGTTAGTTTCAATATTTTGCAAGATGGCCACTACCTTTCACTACACTGGGACAAATATATCCCAAGTGCGTTGATGGCTTACAGTATAAGTTTCTATTATATCATTTAAAATGTTACCTCTCAGGCCTTATACTGAAAAATCTGGCATCCCAACTCTATTAACCCGCGAATTTACTAGTTATAATATCGAAGAGCCTGAAAAACTGCTAAAAATAAATTAAAAATTATATAACTTCAATAAGACAAAATTACAGTTCTAGCCAAAGCGATTACAAGAGAAGGACATGCAACAAATGCATCCTACCACCTTTACCTGAAATTATGATTTCAGATTAATCTTATACTATCATAGTTGTGTGGCTCCCTGAGGAGGAAATCAGATTCCATCTGGGATGGATCATACACACCAACCTACAAATGCTGAGATGAGTGCTCAATCATGTCTTTAGAAACTGAAGTAATTACTAATTGCGTACCTAATCAATTCTTACATTCTATATCTCTGCCATAATTCTTAAAGGGGTGATGTCAGATCTTTGATTATAAGACATGAAGTGAATATTATAAGCTATTTGAATCTAGTAAGAGATTCACCCCAGTTATAAAAAAAAGTTTTTAAAGAAACTTTATAAACATTGTATGGAAGAATCAATATTGTTAAGGCTTAGTTTGACAATAGGACCTCTCTACTGGACCAAGTTGGCCCAAAAATCCTGAGATGATATTCTTCTTAATTGAAATGGAGGATCATTAAAATTTCAGGCAACCATTAAACTAGGTGGCACATGTTTCAGTAAATAAGGAATAGCTGTAAGGGGTAAGAATTAAGAATATGACTGATTTTCAACCTAAGAGATACTAATTCTCATTTATATTGGTGCATTTAATTTGAATTTTCTCCATATTAAAATAATGCTTCAAAGGTATTGTAAAATCTGTATGCATCGCCTGTCAAAGAGCCCCCACCAGATTCTTCCTTCTACTAATTTTTTATTAATACATTTTTATGGGGCTTATATTGATAGATGTAACTTATAAAAAACCCTATTCTATACTATAATAAAGTGATGCCATTATTTTTATATCTCTTTTTGGTATTTGAATTTAATATCCTTATGAGAATTTTACCATAAGGCAAATGCTCTAGCTGATGAGACTAATTGTGACTTAGCACCCTCAAAGATAAATAAAAGACTTGCTGTGAGTTTTAGAATGTTTAAAGTATTGACTGTCAGGCTTCTTGGACACAGCACCATTGAGCTCAAAAATGAAAAGCCCTTTAGCCAGTAATTGAAGAACTTTCTTCTTTAATATCAAAGTGTTCTTACCTTGTACAAGCTGTGCTGTTGTCTTTCCTGTTTGATTTTTTGACCATTAAAAGTAATTTTTGACTACAAAGCTCTCTTTAAGACATAGATATATCTATAAAATATTCTATCATAAACTAATTGCCACTGCAGCGCCAAGTGTACCTCAGTGCCCATAACCCATTCTCTTGTCACACACTCTTTATTATTCTCTTCTTTTATCCAATTCTTCTCATTCTGTTGAGGTATAAATCAATTACAATAATATCTCCTTTTGACTCTTTTCATTTTGTGTTTGGGCTTTCTATACTAGTTTTAGGTGAGGTAAAGGAGGACCCTCAATATGTGCACATTACTGGGTGATTCAGTTTCTGTATTAGTCTTCCTAGCTTAATGTACATTACTACCTGCTTAGAATCCCATGAAAGTACCAGCGAGTCCAGTTCCCCAATTTAATACATGTCTTCAAGAGGATGAGGGAACAGGTGAGGACCTACCCCAGAGGGTTAGAATCTGGTATGTAAGAGTTCTGGGACATCCTTGTGAGGATGTGTAAAAGTGCATCTGGGCCTCCCAGTACAAGATCTGTGAATTGAAAGTGTCAGAATCTGTGGTGATATACTAATGTTGTCAGTCAATTCTGTGATTAAGTAACTCTAGAGGAAGTTGCAACTGAGATTGGCGAATGCTACTTATTAACTTTAAGTAGTATAAGGTGAGATGATGAAGACTGTCAAGAAAGGGGTGGCAACCCACATAGAATCAGTTTAATGCATCATTAAGGCTCTAAACTATTGCAAGCAATGCTTTTTAAAAAGCCTATTTATTTATTAAAGCTTATTTTTAACATTATCTGCACCAATCATTTTTTACTAAAATTTGAACAGAGGAAAGTAAGTAAAATATTACTAGAAAGTGTTTTTAATAGAACTTCTAATAGAACTTCAACCTTTGGTAATAAATATGGGTGTCCTTTACTTCTAAATTTTTATAAAATAGTATCTGTGTTTAATTTAAGATATATTGTTTGTTTTAGATGCGCTTAGATTTTCTAGGTAAATTAATTTTGAGATTAATGATTTAATGGGGTGAATGGGGGTCAAAGGCAACATTTTGTATTAGAAAAGCCAGTCTTTCCAAATCAACTCATAATAAATTATTATTTTTGGGCCAGGTGCTTTAGTTGATCTTCATCAATTTTATATTAAATAATAATATTTTGGCTTATGTATTTGTTAATAAAAAGTCTCGTTTTTAATATAAACCATTAGATTGTAACTCAAGTTTCCTGAGTTCTAAAACGTTATTCCATAAAACTAACCCCACATCAAAAAGGATTATTTAAACGACATTTGTAAAAGTTATAAAAATAAAAGAAAAAATCACTTAAATTGTGGTTTGCAAAATTCTTAACATTTCACATCTGACTCTGATGGACTACTTGGAAAAAGGTACAGTAGCCAAGCTAATATTATTGTATTTAGGGTCACTGTAGTTGCCTATTTACTTTTAAGTAAATAAAATGTTAAGTGTTTGATTTATTAGAACCAGCACTCTTAAGTACGATTATGCTATTGCAAACTTAAAGATTGTAAATATTATTCAAGATATATGTTAGGACTCTTTGAGGGGCAACATGGCGAAAGCATAGATTTAAACTTGGAATTATGGAATTACTGCCCCTGAATTTAAAAATTTTACATAAAATTATAATAAGATAGATTAGGCATAGAAGCCCAATAAATCAACGTTAATGGCTGGCCAGAAACTAAACTTAATTTATAGTTTTTACTAATAAATAAAACAATTTACCAATACTCCAGCAAATTAAAATCAGTTTTTTCTTATTGCTGTGATGAAATACATTAGGCCTAAGTGTAAAAAATATTCAACTATAGGGTACAATCCTCTCTCCCTATGGAAACCCCCTTAAAAAACTCCTATTCTAATAATACTAATGTTAGTACTAAGTAAATGCTGTCCAGAAGAACAATTGAGTCCTTATAATATGATCAGCAATAAATTTATATTAAACAAATTTTTAAGCCCCTTTTATAGGCTTTGAGTGAATCTAAAAAATTTTATGAAAAGCAGGTCTTTTTATACCCCCAGACCGCCGCAATAA
The DNA here is from genome assembly GCA_022478985.1 of Massospora cicadina. Taxonomy (NCBI): domain Eukaryota; kingdom Fungi; phylum Entomophthoromycota; class Entomophthoromycetes; order Entomophthorales; family Entomophthoraceae; genus Massospora; species Massospora cicadina. The sequence continues at coordinate 62,216 of JAKSZP010015826.1, read as the reverse complement.
TTTGACTTTTTGTCACCATGACATAAGATGATGGCCAGTATTATACTTGTCAAAAATCTTATGCACACAACGTTGCAAATGACGCCCTAAGGAGCCCTTTTATACCTTTGGGTTTTAATGACGATAATGAATGATTATTGAAACTTTTTTATAGAAAATTTTCATATTTGTACGACTCCAAGAAATGAGCATATTAATGATTTAAGGTACAGATTATCAAAAACTGAATTTATTAGGATGGTTATATACCCATTTAGCTGCAAGAACCACAGGAGTCGTTTGAACAGCAGGAACTTCAGTTAGGCTCAGATTGGTAGCCACTCGTTTACAAAAAGGCCTGAGCTTCACAGTATAATTTACTTAAGAAACCCTAAAGATCAAAAAACATTAATTTATTGGACTTTACTGACCTAAAAACTAAGATACACTTATAAAAGTCTTCTTATGAGATATAAATTAAGTTTAATATAAATCAAGTCCTATTTTTAACACCCTAAATCTCTTTGTACTATATATTTTTACATACAAAAACCTAAACTCTTTCACATAATCTTTCTTTATTATTGTTTTTATATGGTGCTATTAACACCAAATATAGAAGAAATACAGTTGAAGGTTCATACTTAGCTTTATTGTTAATAGAGGTTGAGAGAAGCTCCGTGGTTTCTAGGAACAGCCACATTATGTATCATCCCTTGGCTCAACAAAGTTGGACACGCTTGGAAGCATTAGTAAAAGTCCTGTGTACCCAAGAACTAGATTCTTTTGATTGCATTTGATGCAACCTGTGAACTATAAATAACATTTAAAGTAGCTCAACCCTTCTAATCAGAAACCCTTGAGTGAAAGGCCACTTTTGCAATAACAGATGCTCACTGAAGGGGGCACCATCAAGCAATTGAGGAAAGTTTTATTAAGATACCATAGAATTGTACCATGTGGATGCGCTTCCAGAAGAGTGAGATGTGTAGAGTTTGTACAAATGCTTAAAAAGTTGAAGCACCAAGTAGCTCATTTGAAGAATGATCCAGGAAGGTTCAGACCACCACCAGCGTATGAAAGTATTAGAGATCTGTCATTGACTCAGTTGAAAGAATTAGTGGATTTCCTATAGAAGTAACAATAAAATTATTTAAGCCTTATACAAAGTTTATAGCAATCTGGAAACCCACGATGACCAAGTGGATTGCTTGAGACAGGGTGTGGATAGTATGCAATCAAGATGTCTTTCTCCCCTTGGACTGTTATCTACTTTGGTAGAACGCAACACCAGTACCAACACATCAGCGATGGATCTACAACAAGACCTTCAAGTTAGTTCTTTAAGAAGATCCCAATTTCTGCCCATATTTCAAGACTAAGATCACTGCTGTTAAGGGTCTATAGCCAGATTTCTTCATTTATATGAGAACAGCATGGATAGAGCCAGCAACAAGCAGAAAGCTCGCCATGTTCAATAAATGTATGGGCAGAGGAGCAAAGGAGCTATTTGAAGCCATACTTTGACCCCTTACATTTGGACTAAAGTCAAAGAAACTTTATCTATGAGTTTGGAACCACACATGATGTTCAAAAATATAAAAAAGAGTTTCTCAATATGAGAATGTGGAATTCTGATTCAATTGTGGACCAAGCAAACCAGTATTACTCAATGCCAGCAGCTTTGGACAACTTGAGCTCTTGTCTAGTCATGTAAAAGACCATCTTTCTTAGTTCATTTAAATCACACCAACAGCTCCTGATGCATATGACCTTGGACTTGAAACCATCCAATCCATGAAGGCCATTAAGGTGGCCTTGATTATCATAAAATTCGCTTATAATTTTAAACTAAAATTTTTATTCAGGGAAGGCAGACCATTGGACAGACTTTCAATAAACACCAACAACAAAACACAAAGAAACATAGGGGCACCCCAGAGGAGCTGAAGCTACCTCCTGTTGCCAGCAGGACTGCCAGTGGAAGGAAGAGGGGGAGTGTCATGGGAGGCATGTGCCAAAACTGAACACAAATGAAGGAAAGGGTCTGATGAGAGGAACTGGATGGAAAACTAGGATGAAAATAAACTGTTGGAGGTGGGATGGCAGGTGGCAAAACAACCAAGCCTGGAAGTGATCCATAAGGTGAGAGTGGAAGTGATGCGCAGCTTCACGGAGGGTGAGGTAGTGCCAGAAAGTGCACCATGGACAATAGTGTGGATCGTCCATAATGCTACAGCAACAATTAGTGCGCGGAGAGAAGGATGGATAGGGAGGTCATGGAAAAGGTGAAGATGTTCTTAGACAAGCTGAAAATATGTACTCTCTCCTGGCAAAAGAGGCGCATAACATCCCATTAGATAGCGTGTGATAGCAATCTTCCAAGTGATGGACTAATGACCCATATTGGTCACACACAATGCATGAAGACTGAGATTCATTGGACTGCTCAGCAGTCCAGTACATCTTTCTCAGGCATTTTTACATATGGAGGCGAATCTGGGGTTGTAACAGAGAATAGTGTGTGTACCGCCAAATTTTCTTTTTGGGTATTCAGAGAGTACAGGATGTCAGCTTGTCAAGGTAGTCCATACATGAAATGATGGGAGACATTGGGGTACAAGTTTGTTTAAAACGACTTACCCATGGACTTCTCACTTGAAATGTGGAGTAAGGTGACCCCTATGGGCGGTGTGTCCACTAGTGCTAATTATCCACTCAGCGCTCCTCACAGAGAGTAAAACTTGTTTAAGGTGGGGCAATGCTCCGTGTGGGCCTGTGGTAGAGGTATGAGAGGTCATATAGTTAAGTAGAGAATGGGAGTGGTAGGATTACAGAGGCAAAGGGCGTGTAAAATTAAAGCAGGATGCACATAACCAGTGCTGTAACGGATGAAAACGTCCCAGTTTTTGACCGCCATCTTGCCTTCAGTTTGGTAGATAGATGCTAAAAGATTGTCTGATATGATGTTCCCTCGAGGTAAGCGTTTTGACTCATCATACTCACCAATTCAACCTCAGGTTTAGGGAAATTTGAAAACAAGAAAAGATGAGGAAAGGTAAGTGAGGATTTTGACCCTGAAATTAGCTTTGTTTTATATTCACAAAAACAAACATGCTGATGAATTCAATCACAATAACATAGAGCACCGCAAATGACACATGAAAAAACCAGAGCATTTGGCAGATCAGTTCGCAACAAAACTCAACTTTTTAGTTAATGATACAAAATTAGCAACGTCATGGGATTCCAGGTAAAACAAGGCAAAAGCAGCCCCAAAGTCACTAGAGATACCCATGCAAGGGCGGGAAAAAAGAAAGAATTCTGAACTGAATTCAGAATTATGTGGGCCTGAACTTTTAAGGTCGCTCTTCTGGGGAGCCCCTCCGCTTTTCTTTGCATCCTGAGGTGCATAAAGAATATCTTGGGAGGGGCACAGCCCAGCGCCTAGCCTGCATGAACCTCAAAACCCCAAAATAGCATATCAACTCAATATTTGGAAATCCAAATCTCGAGTTGAAATGTAATGATCAGTTCAACCTAACCAACCAAGTGCTGGTATGTGATTGTGGGGTTGTTTACTGCAGTGATCAATGTGCCAATTATTTTGGTGGCTTGGGACTCAAGTTGAGCAGGCCATACCACCATTATGGCGTGGGCCAAAAATAACATCCAGGCATACCGGGGGAGGGTGGCCTAACCAAAGCCACCCATGTAGGAGGGCATATAAAGAGGTGAAGAAAGAGGGGGAAAAGGCGATGGCATGGGCCACAAAATATACTTTTGACATTAGCATAGAGTTGGCAAGCACAATATGGCTTGTGAGGGTATTCTGGTGGGCTCTGTGGGAGACAATGTACATTGTGACATTGTCTTGGATGTGGTGCTCCATCACCAAAGAGGCTAACCTTCCCACCTCCAGCCACATTCCCAAATGGTGCACCAGACCAGCAGGTGGCCTTGGCATGAAAGGGAGTTTAAGCGGGGTGGTATGGGGTAGCTGAGACAATTGAACCAGAGGTCTAGCTGCTGAAGCAAGCTGACTATGGGGCACTGGTGACCAGAGGGCTTGGTATTAGCCAAGGAGAATGATTTCGGTTTTGGAGGCATTTAGTGCGGCATTACTGACCCTGGAGTAAGCTTGGATAGTTGCCTTTAACGCTTGTGCATCATGGTTGTTAGACACCCCAACCACACAATCGTCAACAAATGCCAGAATCCTAACAGGTGTTTAACCTTGCACATGGACACCATCAAGGCAGAAATTCACACTTCATAAAAGTGGGTTGAGGCTGAAGTTTTATAAGAGTGGGCTTAAAAGGTCCCCTTAGCGGAGACCCCTTTGAAGTGAACCACTTCATTGAGGAAACCAGGGCCACGCATAGCCAAAGTATCAAAATCCATGAGCAACATCACCTAATTTATAAACTGGCGGGGGAAGTGGAATTTGTGGAGGCAAGCTTTGAGGTAATCTAAGTTGACCATATCATAAGATTTTTGTTGGCCTAAAAACACAAGCGCCCCAGTAGCCGTGAATTGGCAGACATTGGCTATGGTGTATATGAAGTCCCATATTAAATGCTTCTTGATAAAAACAAACTGCACATAGGGGATTACTTCATAAGCAACTTCCCCTAGGCGGTAGGCCATAATTTTAGTGAATAACTTAGTATCTGTATTAGTAAGTGATAGGGGGCGCCAGTTTTCAAGTCCAGTTTATCCCCTTTCTTATACATCGTTATCATGTAGGCCTCCTGGCCTCCAGGAAGTAAGCGCGTTTCTAAAAGACATTTATTCAATCAGGCAAGCATTATCAAGAATAAATAATCAAGATTTTTTATATAACTCATATGGAGTCCCAACTGAACCTGGGAACTTTCTGTGTGGTGCACATAGATGGCATACCAGAGTTTGTCACAAGTAATTAATTGATTAACTCCAGGTAGTAAGAAATGGTGTGTATATGTGCACCATTGAGAAACTCATTATTTGCAGCAGGTTCAACTGAAACAGACTTTTACAACTTAGAGTAAAACTTTTGAATTTTGAATGCCACTTCTGGGATTCTCAATAGTTTAAATGAAGCCTTGACTTGGGGATTCCAACTTGTAATTTATTTTGAACCATCTCGACATTATTTACTATTAATAATCTACCAATAGATGCTTTGTTGGGCCTAAAGCTAAAATCATTATTAACTTCAAATTTACTTAGCATCGTCCAAACTCAACTAGATGAACTTGACATAAATTATAATCAAATTGCTTCATTAATTGATAATCCGAGATGATAAACTCTAATTAAACTATTATTCTTCCTGTATGGAATGAATCCCTATTTCAGTTACCCAACATTATACTACCTTTACTTTATCTTGTAAGTGCCTTTACCTATCGCCTACTTCCCTTTATTTTATAAAATATCTAGGATATTATTTCCTAATCTAGTCTCAATTCCACCAGGGTATACGTCAATCATTCCTTATATCCCTTATCTTATCCTTTCCATTCTTAGCACTATTTAAGGTGCTGAATGTTTACCTAATAAGATAACTTTTACACTTCTAACTTTAATCAGGCTCTTTTTAAAGTTCACTCGCTCGTTTTTGGGACCTCTGAACCAATGAAGTTAAGTCCCTAACTATTAACTTTTGGGACCTCTGAACCTGCCTAGGATAAGTCCCTAAATCTAACTATTAGGACCTCTGAACCTGCTATTAAGGTTAAGTTCTCCTCTCACCTGTCCATATCAGCAAGCTTTGAAGGACCAGCCTTCAGACCTCCCTTAGTCCTGATAGCCACATCAGCTGGTGTGTCTGCGATGGAGTTGTCCAGCTGCCTCACCTGTGTTCAGGCCAAGCTCTGTCATAGTGCAAAGAATTTGTGGAAAAAGTAGCCGGAGCATGTGTCACTTATCGTGATATTTTTGCCTTGGACTGAACACAAACGCTCTTTTTTGTTGTCTTACCAATTCATCGAGTCAAGCAGACACTTCTGTACACTTACAACCCTAAGCCGGGCTGTACCCTGCAGCAGGGACATTAGACTCCAGGTGGTTCACTTCTGCTAGCATGCTTTTAATGACCGCCAAGGCATCCCAATAGCGTTGCAATGGGATGTAGCGTGCCTGAAGGATGGTGTTTGCTTTGAAGGCTGACCAGGTAGAAAGTGGATCATCACAGAACAGTGTGGTGAGCTCCAGTGCCAAAGTTTTAGTGTCCGCCCATGCTGAAAAAATGGGCGACATTATCTTTGCTATTTGAAGTTTTCACCATTTCAGCGCTTGTGCCGCTGGGCTTGATAAATTGAAGAATACTGACATCATCCTGTGGTCAGAGAAATCAATTTTGTTGTTGTAGAGTGAGCAATCTGGGGGTATAAGTTTTAACTGGGCAAGAATGAGGTCAATGTGGTACATAGTCCTCAGCTGACCGTTGAGCACATGGGGACGGGACATGTTGGGTAGCAACAGTGCATACTTGGGGAGGGTATCAAAAAGTTACAGGGTGGCTTTTATAACGTGGAGTTTGACGTGCCCATGAGGTGTGTAGGAATTGAAGACCAGTGGTTAGTGGCCAGGTTGGCCCAGCAGTTCAAGTTGCCCAAAACAAAGGGATCAGGTGGAAGTGGAAGGGAAGTTACAGCTTAGAGGATACCCTGGAGAGCCCACACACAGGTTGGGGTTTAAACATTAGCTATAGTGTTCACATCATCATCCTATGAAAAGGACATAGCCAGCGCACGACCATTAAGGTACAAATACTTAGATATAAATTTAAAATTATGAGACGCACATATAAGAACCCCACATTGCATCGACAAAAAGAAAGGGAGGTGAGGATCATGGTTGCCCATGTGTCCTTGGCACCGTGTGGACAGTGGGATTCCTGAATTGCAAGGATGTCCACAGGTAAATTATGTTTTAAAAAACAATTTTATAACCTAGGACAGCAAGGCCTTGAGTCTAGTGATGTTCAACGTCCCTATTGTGAAAGAGACCCTCATTGCACCTTAGGTGCAATGGGAAGGCATCCTTGCCCTTCCTGTGTTGCTTTTTCAGCACACAACTTAGCTGATCATTTTTATTATAAACCAAGTCATAATTGTCCTTAAGTATAATAATGTTTTTTTAGATTTTTCGTTTTTGGGTTTTGACTTTGACTGACTTTTCGCAACGAGGTGCTCCTGTGGTGCATCTTTGGAGGACAATACAATTTTGGGGGAGATTTGGTTGATAGAGTTGGTTTTGATTAATGCATAGTAACTTTGAGCGGGTGAATCTAACTCAAACTCCTAATCTGCAGGTTGGTGGGCCCAATTTGATTGGTGAGTGAATTCTCAAGCTACTTTAGCTGCAAATAACTCAATGTTAGCTTAGTCTGGTCATGCAAGATCACGGACGCTGCCAAGGCCACTGCCTTGGCCGCTTCTCAAATGGGCTGTTTGGCCTTTTTGTGCTCTTGCGGGTACACAGGTTTTACCTGAATAACACCCCTGTACACCCCATGGAAAGGTAACATTGGTGCCAATGGCAGGTTTTTAATGGGAGTCGGTGCTTCCCATTGCATCAGGGAGAGTTTCATGTTGAGTGAAGCCCTCTCTGAAATGGAATGTGTGTGCTTTATGGCCAAAAGCATGACAAAGGATGCAGATAGGGGGTGCGCTATCCACCATAATGCGGAATGGGCAGGAATCCTGCCCATCAACATTGATTACTGCAGTATGTGGAATTTGTGTAAATTTTTCCATGATGACCGTAGTTGTTGTGATCACTGCAATTGCTTTGCCCATGCTAAGCTCCAGAATAAGCTTGAAGCAATGCATTCAAAAGAGTGAAGTTCCCCATAGTTTTTAAGTCCACCAAGAGGTGGTTCTCCAGTACTTCACGTTTCACTGTTGTGGGGAGAAAGCCAAAAGTGACAAATATTTGGTTAGATTTGGTTAACGCATGTACTTTGTTTTGACCACCCATTGACCATCTGGGAGTTTGACCACCATGTGCACCTGTGCAGCAGCGTCTGCTGCTTGTGCGGTTTTAAACCTGAGGTCCAATCATCTGCAGTTCATTGAATGCAATGCTATATGCAGCATCTGTGAAGTGTTTGTGCACATTACTTATAACTATTCTTAAGATAATAAATTTGATATCCAGAAAAACTCGAATCCCATGCTCCACTGATGACAGGGCTGAGAGTGTGGAGTTTTGATGTATTAGTTGCGTTTTGCTTGCCATGCTAAAATCTCTGGCAACATACTCTCCGCTGTTTTCTTATTTTTACCTTGGCCACCGTTGTCACCAGGAATTTTCTAACTTTGGATGGTGCAAAGCCAGACCATGTTCCCTTTACCACGCTTTCCTAACCTTTACCTGACATTGGTGCACACTCATCTCCTTGTGTAGATTATCAAACATATCAGTATTGTATTATATTGGTTGCACCTAGTGATTGCAAAAAAGAAAGAAAAGTTTTTAAAATCAGCTTATAAGACAGAGTCAAGGCAATAGATTTTCAGAAACGCCTCCCTGATCAAAAGGCTTTTTAAGGTGCTCAGAACTGAAAAGATATCCTAAGGATTAAGTTTAATGATAAGTAAAATAGAGAATCTTAAATTATGCCAAGTTTACATGTAACACCTGTCAGAAAGAAGGGCACTTCTTAAGATTTGTCCTAAGCTAAAGGAAGATAAGAAGGAAGAACCTAAAGGGGAGGTGTCATGATCAGTCAATTGGGCTGCACACCACATTAATGGAATCAATGAAGATGAATTGGTTTTCTGATTAATTCATTATACTATGTAATTGGAGCCTCAAATGAAGTAGTTGTGCCCTCCTACTTCTGACCCAACCAAGCGAATTTTGAGCCCACAGACAATATTTCTCGTTTCAAGCTTACATGGCCACATATATCGTTGACAGTATCGCATATGACGAGTGTTTTGTGAATACAACATTTAAGAAGATTGCAATTGAAGACCTTAATTCACCTGAGACTTGCAAGGAGTACTGCAATCCAGAAGAGTTAGGAGCATTCAGTCAGACAGTCATTTTAATCCTTACCATGGGCATGACTATTGCAAGATTTTATAAAAGTGGAAGTCACCATACTTAAAGTCAGAGTATTAGCAGTAATGGATATGGCGCTTCTTAAAAAATCATATCTTCCAAACTCATTAATAGATTTAAGTTTGAACCAAAATTTTACTGGCCCAAGTTCAGAACTTCTGAGCCTGAGTCAACTAAAGCACTAGGAGCTTATTCCGCGCTACTCTTGCAATTTATATGCATTGTCTTGCCTGCTCCAGTTGTGGTACTTGAGAACAACCACTACGATTTCAAAAAAATTAGTTTTTAGTTGGTCTTGGATGCATCATTTACTTCAACCAGAGTTCAGACATATACTAAATTAACAGATTCCATTTGTGACTCAAAAGAAGAGTTGAAGGAGCGTAAAGCATGAGTATGCTTAACTGAAACCACTAATTCTATTTATACTGTCATTTATAAAGTAAATGAGGTGGGTTAACCTTGGGACAAATATACCACGCCAAGTTTTTAGATTGTGCTGATTTCGAAAATGTGTCAATAAAAACCCAACCCAGATTGGAACAGGAACCACCCCACTATGCTACCACTCCTCTTTATACTGTCATTTATACCCTGATTAAAAAAGGGAACAAAGCAGCTACTTCTAAAAAGTAGAAGCAGAGTGCTTTGCCCTTATACTCAAAAGAAGAGATGCACCTACTGCCTAGATAACAAAAGTTTATGCTGTTCAACATTAGTATCAATATACTATAACTGATGATGCTCAAGATCTACTGCCCCAAAGGAGTTAGAGACCTGGAACCCCAAGTGATGGCTTGATTTTGTGATTTTACATACCAAGGAGAAGTCAAAGTCCTCCTTTAGAAACATTTTTTGTTTATTTGAGGCAAGCTGACCAGGGGACGGACATTACCAAAATGGAGAAAGAAAGTATTGACATGAAACCTGAGCAGGGTCAACTCTGTCATAGAAAGTTTTTTTCACCTCCAGATTGGTACTTGTATTTTTCTGGTTACTTCATAAGTAAAGTTTTCGCGTTATTATACCTACTAACCGCCAATAGCTTCCTTCAGCTGGCACCCCAATCGATGTGCAAAGGGTGGGAATCAAACCTGCAACCTTCAGGTTGGTAGTCGTACGCCCTACTGACTCACTTTCCACCCCCTTAGAAACATTTTCAAACACCCTGTTAATATTAAGAAGTGTCAAACCATAGCCAAAGCGAAGATGGACCACTATGCTGACTTTTTGTTAGTTCACACCATTGCTGACATTGAAAAGATTGGGCTATAAGATCCAACTTCATAAGAATGTGAACCCAATGAACCCTTAGCTCAATATTTAGATATTTTTAGAAATGAGCTAATGATTATGTCCTTTGAGAGGGATGATGTAAGGATAGTGTCTATAACTCTCCAGCACCAGCGTGGTAGTTCATGGTGCACAGGGCCAATGACAGGGAACTAGTTGTTAGTAATAGAGTTACTAGAGCCCCACAGAGGGTGCTTGAGCTATAATAACTTAGGTCGAGGATGGTTATCAGTAGAGGGAAAACCCAAAATTAATCACGTGGTGCTCAAAGTGGGAGTGTAGAGACAACACAGGTTGGAGGGAACATGGGCGGCCCAACTGTGCACTAGCAGAGAGATAGTTTTTAAAATTAAATGGTTAACACTGTGCAAGACCTCCTTGAAGATTTCTGCGCACAGGTTTGTCCAAGATAACATATATAAAAAAGTGCACTAGCAAAGGGTTTTATTATGAAGGAAGTTTATTAATGAGAGAGATTGGTCTCAAGAAAATGGATTTAAGGGGAATTCAATGGAACAATAAATTTATGGAAGTAGGTCTAAGCAGAGGTGCACCAATAAGCGCATGCTTCCATTGGGCAGCAAATTTATACTTGGTGAATAACTGAACTCAGGTTATTGGTTGTAGGAGAGGCTGACCCAAGCTGTAAATTTTCAAAACCAAATGGCTCACAAGACCCTTTTCACTTAAAAACCAAAGCAAACCGTTTTCATTAATTGCAACGCTAGTTGATTTAACACACCTGCTGTTATACAGGGCCAAACTTTTCTTGCATACCTAGGACTAACCTGGACATACTTCGCCTTAATCCAGCGTTGATCTAAGGTATGCTTGAGGTCAGGGAGGCCTGCCAACTTCGCCTTATTGGCCTCCTGACATGCAGCTTTGTCCTTAACGTTTGTCCCCATTATGATGTCATATTTAAGGCATGACAGAGGAGTTCACACGATTAACACTATAAGTGCATACCTTTTTGATCAAAACCTTATCGCCAACCAAAGAGTGAATAAGAAGTTGTTTCAAAGGGGTTACAACAACTTATGGTTTTAGGCCTGGTACGCCCCTCAAAAGATCCTAGGCCATCGTCCCTTTTACTAATGTGTAAGTATGATGGCTCATCAGATAGTCATGAATTATAGAATACTTAATGACCTGACTAAGAAAGATTTGTACTAATTACCATTTATTGATGATACGTTAAACAACTTGGAGGATAAGGCTAATTTTTAAGCAATAGACCTGTGAATCAGATACTAGCAGATGGAGCTGTCACCAGAAGACAAAGGGAAGTATGTGCTTATAACCCCTTAGGACTTTATGAACTGAAATGTATGCCGCAGGGCATGTGAAACACCCAGTTATGTTCCATAGAGTAATGGATCATATTTTAGGAGATCTGAAGATGTTAAGTGCTTGTCTACTTAGACGAAATTACTTTGCTAAGCAAGACATTCAAGAAATCATCTGCAACACCTTAAGGAGGTTTTCAACTGACTGAGAAAGAAAAATCAAGCTGAAGCGAACTAAGTGCTTTTTTTGAAGAGCCTTTTAGATTTCCTCAGCCATGAAGTGAACCAAAGTGGAATCAAGATCCAACCAGGGAAGGTCGAAGCTGTTGCCATGATGAGTTTACTTAAGTGAGTGAGAGATGTCAAGGCTCTTAAGCATGACAGAATATTACCATCAACTCATGACATATAAAATGGACATCAACAAGCTGCTAATGACCTTCTCAAAAAAGAAATGATGTTCAAATTGGTTACAATAGCAAGAAGATGCTTCACTAGCTCAAGCAAATGCTGATGGAAGCCCCAAAATTAATATATTTGGAATTTATGAAGACCTTTTATGTATAGACTGATGACAGAAACATATATATGGGCGCCATCTTAGCTCATTTGGACAAAGAAGGAGTAGTTCGCCATATAGACTTCAACTCAAAGACATTTATTAGAGCAGAGAGCAATTACACTATCACCAAGTACAAAAGCATTGCGGTAATTAGAGCTGTACGCCACTTCTGACCTAAACTTTTATGGCGTAAACTTTAAGATAATTATGGATCACACCTCATTGAAATGGTTTTCGAACATGAAAGACTTAGATGGAATACTTGCAAGATGGGCTATTCTTTTCAAGATTAAAATTTTGAGATATTGCACTAGGAATGCATAATTAGCACCTTAACATGGATGGCTTGTTTCATAATTTTAATTCAACTTGCAAGACCATGAGTGCAATATAATTTACAAACCAAATCAGAAAGCCAGAAGAGAAATGGGAACAAGAAGATGATGCAGTAAAGAAGATTTTGAAGACCTGGTTAAGATAAATGAGGTTCATAAAAGGATATCTGGTGAAACTTTTAAGGAGAAATGGGACCCTGTGTATAACCAAGAAAACAAATGGTGATAGTCATGGAAGGACAATGTCAAGTAATCCACGGAAGGCTACAGAAGACATACCAGAATTTCAAGGTGAAATTTATACTGGGAGGCAATGCTGCACAACATCAGTCAGGCTCTTGAGCTCTGTGTTGAATGCGCTGATAAAAGCTGCTCAAAAATAAGTTTAAGTTTCACCCTTTCCCTCCAAGCACGCCCTTTCAAAATGTCTCCATCATCATTGTAGGACCAACTTTAAAGCCATCCAGTTGGAATCAGTTTATCATTATGTCAATAGGTCAGTTCACCTGTTAGTAAAAGCAATTACAGTATAGGCAGTTACCTGTGACAGTACATGATATTCCTGCCCACATTGTTCTTATTAGAGATAATAACAAAAATAGTAATAATAATTGCTTTTTAGGTGGGCCCACAGAATTGGAGCCCAATTTAGTAATGAATGAAAGCACTTATATTTTTTAGGGATCCAACAGATCTGAGCTTTAAAATCCAGAGCAGTTATTATTAAATCATCTGACATTGATGCCAAATCACCTCAGCTATGGGAATCAAGGGGAACCCCTATTTGTAGGGGTTCTGAAATGGCGGAATATCTGAGCATATGTACTAATTCACCCATTTTGCTTGAAAATTGCATATATATAAGGAAACAAGAATTGTCCTCCATTTACATCATAAAAATCTAAATTTGACAAACCTAAAGGATTATGTCTATAAAAAAGGCCTTCTGAATTTAACGTAAAAGCCAAATTATTACATTTTTAAAAATCCTTAAGCAAATGCCCAATTCTTACATATTTAAAAGCCTTGAGCTCAACATTAACAACATGGATAATTTAATAGAATTCAACAAGTTTAGCGCATCATTCATGAACCTCTTATAATAGGAATGAAGTAGATTCATCTCTCACTTCTGTGTATCTATGCGGTTTTGCTAAATAAAATTACCTTAGAAAAGCCTTAAAATCCTGTTATTGTCTTACAAAATACACTAATATGAATGTTTTTTCTCTGAACCAAGATACTGAACTTAGTCACTTGGTGGAATCCTTCTTTGCCCTTTCCTGGGATTAAGGGGCTCTGTTAGGGTTGATCATTGTCTTAACTTTTCTCCAAAGTTTGATTTGACCCCAATAGTGTTATGCGGGCATCCAGAGTCTTATATGTGTTGCTTTCTGGGTTGTGTACTATTACCTGTTTGTTGTTACCCGATGCTATTGTCAATTATTGGAAAGATCCAGTCTGTTACACCTCCATAGTTATTGTGATTTTCCTCTGAAACCCGGTTATCTCTCTCTACAGATGCCCTCAGATATTACTTTATAATGATTGATAGAACTTCATATTAGACGTTTTAAGACATCTGATAGACTTATTGAGAGTCAATAAGAAGTTTACCACGCCATACATCTCCTTAGCAAATGAAGCGTGGAAAGAGTGAACACAACACTCATGTCAATCTTAGTGAGGATTGCAGTTGACCATAATTCAAAAATGGGATATCCTGTTGCCATCAGCCCTGTTTGCTTACCAGTTGGACTATCACAGGACTATTAGATTGTCTCCATTCAAAGTGGTATATTGAAGAGAAACTGCGTTACCAAGCTTGTTAGCCCCAGGGATTGACGCGGATTGGAGTATTTACTTCCTAGCAGATACCAGGAAGAGTTAGCGGAGGAGTTAGTCAAGATTCAGCTGAACTTCAACAACAATATTATGATATCACTTAAGTAGAGTATCAAAGAGAGTGACCAAAAACCCAAATTGCCCATAATAAAGAAAGGGCACAAAGTTTAACTTATGCGTGGAAGATAACCTGAGAGTTACAGGTCATCTGGATAGGACCTGAAGCTATTGTCATAAAAAGAGGAACGAAATTCTCAACCTTGGACATTGCCACACCATCACTAACAACTGAATCCATATGTGGAAATTAAAGTCCTTTTCTAGGTATTTCCTGGAGAGGGAATGTTTAGAAGGGCTCAACTATAGGTTAATTTTCTCGCCTTATGGAAAACTCCCTTTCAAAAACCCAATTTTAGTATTACTATGAGGGTACCAATGTTTTACCTAGCTAGAATTACTATTGAGTCCATCCTACTACAGCCAGTATCAGGAAAATTGTTATATTTTGAAGCACCTTTTATAGGCTTTAATTAGTCTAAAAACTGCCAAAAGAGGTCTTTATATGACTCCTGACTTCCGCAATAATTTGACGGCCAAACACCATGATTTCAGAAGATGAAGTAGTATCTAATGGTCAAAAAATCTATGCGCACAACATCACAAGTGACTCTCCAAGGAACCCCTTTAATACTTTGGGTTCTATTGCCAATGACAGAATTACTAAATTCCCATCCAAAGAGTGTTTCCCAATTTGTATGCCTCTGAGAAATGAGTATTTTATTTAATCAGGAAGCAAAATTTGTTTTAAAACTCATTTGATTGATACAACAGAGATTCCCATGCTGCTTCAAGAGATACAAGATTCATGGGAACATCATTAATCACAGTTAAGTTCAGAATAGCAGCCATGCATTCATAAAAATGCAAGAGCTACATGTGATAATCCACGGAAGAAACCCAGAAGATAAGAGGAGAATCAGGCAATTGACTTTGCTGGCTCTGAAACCAATATACAGATAAAACACATATGAAAGCATTTTAATTGATATAAATCAAGACATAACTAAAGCATTCCAAATACCAATATTACTATATGTATTTTCCATTTATCATAGATAAAATAAATTCTTTCACAGAATTTACCTTTATTTTTTATTTGGTGCTAATAACATCAAATATAAGAAAGAATTACTATTAAAGTATATATTTCTTTTTTGTTATCAGAAAAAGTTGAAAGGAGCTCTGGTGTGCTTATGATCAGCCACCATTATATATTATTCCAAGGTTTCACCTCTTTTGGACGCGCTTTAAACCCTGAGTAAAAGTCTTACATATCCAATCAATAGACTCTCCAAATTTCCTAGTGTTGCATTATGAGAACAAATACAAATTATTGCAAGTGGCTTAACCTTTCATCAGCACTCCCTGAACAAGCTGGCCACTTTTGTAACACCTAGCACTAGGGAAACCACAGATTATCAAAGCTGATTGCTACAATAATGCTCACAAAAAGATTAGCCCCTTTGGTTCCATAAGTGCAGTGAAACTTGTGGCCCTGAATATTTGTGTGTGCCCTTTTACAATTAAGTTGTAGTGAAAATACAATTCAGAAGTCTATGTGTCATGGAAAGCGTCAAATCCTCCCTTATAAATCTCCTAATGAGTATAAGAGGCCTCAACTTTTAGTAGTCTAAATGGAATCTCTCAACCTTTCCTACCACAACGGAGAGAGAAAAGTCTTGTTAAACAATAAGGTTAGGTTTTCTTGGACAATGGCCATCCCTCATCATAGTAAATTATATGTTTGAATAAAGTAACGCTTAGCTTTCCTCTAAATCCTGAATTTTATGTTAGCAAATGTAACCCTATGCCAAAAGAAAGTTTTCTCATAAATGACATTATATATCAAATTTTCTAGTTTTAAATAATGATACTGCTATAATCATGGGTTGTAATCATAAGCATTTCATGGCCAACTCTGATGACCCACTGGCAGAGTACAGTGACTAAGCCAATCTCTTCGCCTTTGGGGTCTCTGAAGGTGCCTACGTGCTACAAAGTAAACAATGGCGTCAAGGGTTTATATAGTATAACTAGCACAAATAAATATACTTAATATATTTCAATTTAAGAAATAATTATTATCTATATTCAAGTAATAAATAAGCTTATTTGAGAGGCAGAATGGCAGAAACAGTAGAATCAAAAACTAGAATAGTGAAAATTCTGTCCAGTATATGCAAACCTCAAAGTTAAAATAAAGTAGTTTAGGCTTAGGGGCCTAATTGGCCCAACATCAATGGCTGGTTATAAACTAAGCTTAATTTATAATTTTAACTAAATAAAATAGTTATCTGATATTCACCAAAATGGAAATTGGGTAGCAACTATTGCTGTAATGGATCAGGAACAGCCTGGTCCACACTTTGGCCTGGTTAGCAAAGTCTCAGATTCCTCTAAGAAACCAAAGTCAGTTTAGATGAAAGAGGTCAACAGAAATTAGTTTATGAAAAAGGGTTGAAGGTATTATATTAGAAAGTCAGTGGCAGAGACTGATCCTACAGAATGTGACACTGGCATCCTGAAAACTTCATTTAATGATCAAATGAGATAATGAATCTTCAGGGACAATTATGTGGTTATCAATTGAGAGCTTATATAGGAGAGAATCAAGTTAAGGGTTTGCAGTTGCTATATCAAGGGAAAGGTGATAATTAAGAAATTAGTCTTATATTTTAAAAATACTAAACATAGTATAAACATTGATAGCATACTTAATTGGTTCTAAAAAACTTTTATTAAATATTTATATCTAAAATCCAGATTTGGTGTATGAGCTCAAGTAACGAGCTAGGCCAAGAATTGGCCTCATTCTCAGCACTTTCCTTGTCCAGACCCTGCTATTGGCATGCTGTGTTGCTGGGGCTGTCATTTGAGAATATGTTATTACATCCATACATGGCGCGTGGGTTCAGAGATGGGTCTCTGTGGGCTTATCTGTAATGTGGTCAGTGACCTGGCTGGTATTACCCAATTCCTTTGTGGTGTAATGGCGTGAAGCCAATCATTACATTACTAAAAACTCATATGCTTTATTTTCAGTCTTTTGGGACCTCCAAGAGGAGGTGGTGGTATCAGGAGGGGAGGAATGGTACACATTTTATTGTCTGTGGTGATGGTGGGTTTTCTTTGGCGTTTTTCATACACAAGGTGGTGCAGGTATGAAAAGCTGTATTGACAAAAGCGGTGAAAAGCCCTTTAGCGTCCAAATCCATCAATAATCAAGTATCCCTGACCTTGGAGTCTTTGGATAAGATTCATCAGGTGATTGCGCGGATTTGGTTCCAGGCACGTCTAGCTCAGGTGACAGGAGAGAGTCCTCTTTCTCGCTCCAGATCACACAAAGTGTGGATGCATCACCATCAGACTTGTCAGTATGGGTACAGGGGTTGATTAAGGAGTAAGGTCGCCTCCCAAGTTCCATTGATATGTGTGGATTTAATCAACTATATGGCCTGCCCAGATTAGGCTCAGGAAGAAGCATGGTCAATGCTTTTGATGGTTAAGCTAATGGTGTAGCTCAGTAGAGGAGTACACGCGATTTTCGATGCTAATAGGTGGCCCAAATGGCAGATTCACAATCGTCTTAAATGATTTGGAAGGGATACAGGCGGATTTTCTGGAAACCATGGTGGCATAAGCTTCTAAGGTACATTGTTGGAGGAATTAATTCTATTTCTACAGGTTTCTAAACAACTGGTTTTGGCACATGACCAGAGTGAAGGTCCCATGTCTCTGGGAAGGGGCGATTTCTGGCGGGTGGTTGGCATGGACAGGGAAGTTGGCATGCCTCATCTCATAGCTTCATAAATATACAAGGGGCCTAACAAGGAAACGCAGAGGACGCCAGTGGAGCGGCAAGCCATATACATGAGAAGGAGGACGTGCCTAAGCATACGTCACCTGCAAATTTGCAATAGAAAAAATCATTAAAAAATAAACCTGCATCTTTGCTTTGTCCTCATTTACTTATACCAATATAGTTATACATGCAAGGTGAAATGGAAGAGGTTTTGGCCCTGGTGGATACAGGGGTAGAGGAGAATTACATTGAACTTGTGGTAGTAAGGAGATTGAAGTTGAAGATTCATGAGTTATCAGAGGCCATATAAACTGATGTGTCATGGAGGCTCCCTCATGGCAAGTAAGACCCTTAATAGAAGTACAGCAGAATCCGTTTTGGTTCAAGGAGAATTTTTACGCAATAGATAATCTGACCCATCCAGTGGTGTTGGGGATGCAATGGTGGCATCAGTTTTGGCCCCAGATTGGATTGCCTTTCCATGCGGTTATCTTGAATCTGCGGATGGTGCTACTGATGAGATGGAGGCTGATAATTGGGGAGTATATGCTAAATGAACAAAAAGACATGGGAGTGATGCAGGTGGAAGTTTTTCTGGTGGAATATTACAATTTTTGTGAGAGTAATTGAGCCTATGAGGGATTCATTTTCCCCCACTGGCCCATTTGCATTTTCTTTTTTAATTTAAGAGGGTCAAATCTTTCCTGAGGATGTTCAGTTTTCCAACTCAATAAGAAGGCGAAAGCTGCACTAGAGTATCACATAGGGCTGATGCTGAAAAAAGGGTTATTCAGGCCATCAAAATCTGCCATCATGTCGCCAGTACTGTTAGTGCCAAAAGCAAGTGATAAATTGTGACTATGTGGATTTTCAGCGGCTAAATGCAGTTATGGAGCCCAATCCCTATCTAATACCCCTGATAGAGGATATTCTTTCAATGTTCATGGGTTTATAGCTTTTACAAAGCTAGATCTCACGGACAGGTTTAATTAGGTCCCAATGAGACTTGATCATTAGAAATATATGGCGTTTAAGTACCACTTGAGGATGTTTTAGTATTGCATAATGCCTTTTAAGATATGTAACGCCCCAACATTGTTTCATTGGATGGTTGATCACATCCTGGGGGTATGATCAACTGTTGCTGTGCGTCATATATAGACAAAATCATCATATTTTTCCTGTTCCCAGGAAGATTATGTGCGTGATGTGCAGGAAATACTTGGAGTGATTGCCAAGACATTACTGAGGTGTAGCTATTGAAATGCTAATTTAACTAAGGCTCCATGACATTTCTGGGCAATTAGTATTAAGGAATGGACTTGTGATATGGCCAACAAGCTGCAGGCTGTTCAAGCATGAAAAACACCAATGGACTGAATAGGGGTGTGGATATACTTGGGATGATGAATTTTCTTATGGAAGTTCATGAAAAATTTATTGGAAGTAGCCCTACCTCTTACATGTTTAAAATATTTGAGGTGGGTCAACCTTGGGACAAATATACCACACTAAGAATTTTTCTAGCCAGTACAGGTTTTGAACTTGAAACCTGTACTAGGGTAGAAGCAGTGTTACCTGCCAGGCTAACCACCCTTAAATTACATGCATACCCAAGGGGATTGGAACCCAGGTCACCAGCTTTGCAAACTAAGCATTTTACCACTTAATTATAAAGCCTTTATTTGAGGTGGGTTGACTTTGGGACAAATATACCACACCAAGAATTTTTCTAGCCAGTAAAGGTTTCAAATTCAAAACCTGCACTAGGGTGGAAGCAGTTTTACCTGCCAGGCTAACCACTCTTTCCAGGCTAACCACCCTTCTTACGCGTTTAATGAGAGATATGACATAAGTATGGGGAGAGGAGGATAATCAAGCATTTAATTTGTTGAAGGGGATACTACTATCAGCGCCAATTTTGGATCATCCTGGCCCCAGAAAATCCTTCAAGGTTGAAATGGGATGCCTTGGACTGCGCCATTGGGAAGTACTACTACAAGAAGGAGAGGATGATTAGAACACCCATGTGTTAATTTAGCTGGGATAATATTCTTCCAAAAGCAAATTGCCCAATATATAATAAATATTTTCTGGCGGCAGTATTGGCTTTAAAGTAATGGCAACACCACCTGCTATATGCCTGCCATCCTTTTGTGGTTCAAAATGATCATAGAGCCTTGAATACTATCATATGGCAATAAGATGGACCAGCATTAAGCCCGATGGCACGTGGAGCTGATCCAGTATGATTTTTAGGTAAAATACTTGTTGGGATTGACCAACAATCTGGCATCTTGGCTAAGTCATAATGCAGAGTTGGTCTACAAGAGGGCTGAGTTGGAAGGATTCAACACAGTTAAAATGTTCCATCCAGATTAATTCTTATGATTGAAGGTAGGGGAAGTGAATTAGAGAAGGAAATCCGCCAGAAACAAAGGAAGTTGGAATTCAAATGGTGGTTATGGGCTGAGGTAGCAGAAGGACAACAACATGGCTACTACCACATATATGTGGAAAACCGGAGTATTGTACCATTATTTGTGCATATGGGCCCCAAATTCATTATTTCAGTGGGAGGTGTTGTGGGTTTCTCATGATCATCTGTTGGCAGGTAACCCTAGAGTCAAAAAATTGGTGAGCTGGTGAAGCGTAATTTCTCATGGATGGTTTTTGGAAGAACGTTATAACATATATGGGGGAATGTTTAGTTTGCGCTAGATCAAGACCTTATAAAAAACCACCCACTGGTAAGTTAAATATTTGTCAAATTTCAGGTTGGCTGTGAGCTTTAATTAGTATAAATTTTATAATAGTCCTTACAAGGGTCCAGGAGAAGGATGCAATCATAGTGGTCATTAATTGATTAACTAAATATGCTGAGTTTTTCCATGCACAACCAATTTGTCATGTGAACATGACATAATAGTGGGGATCAACCCCAAAGACAAGGCTGGGCGCCTGGAGGCCCAGAAGGTGAAGTTGCAGGCCCTTCCTAACCTGAAGAACACCCTGGACCAACGCTGGGTCTGGGCAAAATATGCCCAGGTTGGGACCAGTGGTACGCCAAACGCCCAGCCCCTGACAGCAGCTCAAGCGTTAAAACGAACTATCTACCATATTAAGGCAGATGGTTCAGTTCGCTTAGTTTTGGAACAAGGGTTCGAAACCCATTCTGCCTATGAAATAACGCGCTTGGGTTGAATCCAACTTCAGTCAATAACTTGAGTGAAGTCATTTTCAGCCTATTTTACTAACTCAGATGGCAGTATCTCCCTATTGGTGAACTGCTGCTTGGGCCCACTGCAGCATAACCCCATTTCCCCATCTGAGCTTAAATACATTTTCCCTGACCAACATTCCTTGTTGGTCAACTTCCCAAATAAACCTATCCTCCATTTTAAGTCATTTTTTATTTTATGATATTCTGAATGCTCCTGTGCGTGAGCCTCTTTGAGGAGGTCTCACATTCTGTTACACTTGCCATTGCAAGTACCATTAAGCTCTCCCTTTGTGCACCATTTGTCTGCCCAGGATCCCTCCAACCTGGGCCACCTAACCCTGTCTGATAGGTGCACCGCGTCGCCCTTCTATGGGGTTTTATTATA
This sequence comes from Massospora cicadina, assembly GCA_022478985.1. Lineage (NCBI taxonomy): Eukaryota > Fungi > Entomophthoromycota > Entomophthoromycetes > Entomophthorales > Entomophthoraceae > Massospora > Massospora cicadina. The sequence goes on along the minus strand of JAKSZP010015826.1, from coordinate 40,380 downwards.
AAATTCGCAATATTATGCCTCAGCGGTTATTGCTCCAGCACCCTCTGCTGGGCTCTAATCCATCTGGCATTAACAACTAGTTCCCTGGCATTGGGCCTGTGCACTGAGCACCGCCACACTGGGAACTGGAGAGTTATAGACGCTCTCCTTACACAATTTTCAATAAAAGATGCAGTAAGGTTTTTTGTTAATGATATCTTCACCCATAATAGGTTACCAGCAATATTGTTTTGGATTGTGGGTCCCATTTGTGTCAAAATTTTGGTCTAATTTTCTGAAAAATTTGAAAATTGCCCATGTCAATCCTCAGTATATTATCTCCAGTCTGATGGGAAAATAGAGAGAGTGAATCAAATACTTAAGCATTATCTCTGTTGTTACATTTCTAATTTGCAGGATGATTTGGTTTCAGGGGTCCATTTTCCCAGTTTGCATATAATAATCACAGCTATTAGTCAATAGGAATGACCCCATTTTACACAAAATTTTGGATCTAGTACTACGTTGGATGGTGTTCTAGGAAGGAGTGCATCAAGGGGCAGATTAGATAGCCTGCACCATGACAGACATTGAGAGAATGATACAAGGGAATTTGGAATAAGCCATTTCATAGCAGAAGTGACAAGCGGCCAACAAAGAGCTTTGTATCCACAATTTGGTTCTGAAGATTGGGTGCTAGTGGCATCTAAAAACTAAGCTGTGCCAGTGAGGAGTTTAAAGCTGGGCCTGAAGTTTTTAGTCTGTACAAAATAATTTTGCATTATCAATAAAGTCACTTTTAAACTAGAGCTTCCAGAAGGGTCTAAGGCCCATCCAGTAATCCATGCTTCACAGCTACGTCCACCTAAATGAAAGGAACAGATTGCCTGGGATCGCTGAGCCCTCACAAAGAGGATGGTCAGGAGTATAATGTCAAGAGGATACTGGATGTGCGGTGGTTTAGAGGCTGGCAGTAGTTCTTGTGAAATTGAAGGGGTACCAAGTGTAGGAGGTGATGGGGCAAATGCAAGAAGAATGCGCAAAGTGCCCAGAGAAGGTTCATGAATTTTGGGTCTCACAGGGGGATGATGTAGCGGATCAAGCGCAGCCTTGTCTGAACATTAACTTAGTGAGCAAAGTCTCAGATTCTGCTGAGAAATTGAGGATCAGATTAGATAAAACAAGATTGATGGAAGATCAGATTGTGAATTGGTGAGTCAAAGGTAAGGAATTTTATTTCTGAAGCTTATACTTATCCAAAAGAATTTGACACCAGCATCTCAAACTCTCCAAATAATGATCAAATGGGATACTAAATCTTCTCAGATGATGATCTGTTTGTCACTTGAGAGCATAGGTAGGAGAGAAGCTTAGTTGAGGGTTTGCAGTTGCTATACTAAGAGGAAGGTGAAAACTAAGAATTTAGTTTCATCTGCTAAAAATTTACCATTAAAATAAACATTGCTACCATATCTAATTGGTACTTGTAAAATAGACTGTGGGCTCTTCTAGTTGGCAGGCCAACCAGTATGAAGACTAGCCAGCCCTTGCTATTTTGTCTTAGGCATGGGGCCAGCAGCACCAGCTGACCCCTTGGAGTTTTTCCTGCACCATTTGGGATCCCTCAGCCTCATCCCTAACCAACAAAATAAATAAAAATTAAATCATAAAAGATAATGGGCAAAGGGAAATGTTTATTGAAAGGAAACGCCTGGTATATAAATATTTACAACAGAGCTACTTCACCCATTGCTGACCTATCAGCTTTCTGCTGGACCTTCCAGCCAACCATTCTTCTAATCCTTCTGCTGTGTTAATCTAATCCCTGACATCAACCCTCTCACCCCATTCTTTCCAATGTCTGAATTAGTTTCAGCTCATCCTCAGCCTTGAGTTGCCAGTGAAGTGTATAATATATTAAATTAAATAATCATCAAATTTGGATTTGACCTTAAATTGATTATAATGCACCAGAAACCACTTAAGTCACATGCTTTAACTTAAAATATCTCAGCATCTTGCTGACATCACATCTTGACTCATTTCAATTGATTGTTTGGGAAGTGCCTTTAATCAGGCAATAGTTAATTTAATAAATATGAGGTGCTGAAAACAACCATGGCTACCTCAAACTCATTATTATAAGATTCCACCATCATTAAATAATTAGTACAATTGGAGCATCCTCAGCATAAGTCACTGGTACTCCAATTTAGGAGCAAAATCATAGTCAGACGGTTAATAGAAAATACATCAGCTTTCCACCAAAATTCCCACAATGGTCCACAAATGGCAGCTAACGTCAAACACAGATTTTGCCAACATATACCAAATTTAACTAATTGGATCATTTTCAGCTATTAGTTGCTGGTAATCCTTATAATAATTTGGGGCCACCAATTGGCCCCACTCAAACCTAACTTCCCAACTCAATGGAATACTAATTTTAGCTTAACCCAAATTGGTTAGTAACTAACCAGCAATTATATCAAACACCACAAAATTTAGTTAAAGAACCATTCTGCTGGGATTGTCCATATACATATAGATAATGCTAAATCATTGGAGGATTCCATCTGGTTAAAATTCCAAATGTACTAAATACTTTATTATATAATATATTAAATCCAGATATGGGGGATGAGCTCAAGTAGTGAGCTAGGCTAAGCATTGGCTTTATTCTCAGCGCTATATTAGGGCCAGACCCTGCTTTTGGCATGCAGTGCCACTGGTACCATCATTTGAGGATAAGTCATGACATCTATACATGGCATGCAGGTTCAGGGATGGGTTTCTGGGCTTATCCATATAGTAGTCAGTAACCTGGCTGGTACTTAATTCTCTTTTTGTTGTACTGGCACAAACATACTCATTACAATTGCTGTGATGGAATTTCCTTAGATCTTGGTATTAGGAAAACTGTAACAATTAAAACCAAACAATACACTGATATGCTACTAAAGATTTTGGTATAGTTGTTCTCAGAATATTTAGGGGCACTCATAGTCTGTCCTTGGTTACAAAATTTCATATCAGAATTTTCTGATCTTTTCATATGTCTCATTATCTTAATTATTGAAGACAGATGATATCCTAGGGTTAAATATAACATGGGTGATGAAATTCTGTAAGCTGGTATTACAATATGTACTATAAATGTAAAGAAACTTACTTCATGCTATCAATAAGCAGTGAATAATTTTTGTTTTAGACTGTGTTTTTGAAACTAGCACTACTGAAGATAAGTGTATCCCCCTTAGGTTGGAATCACCTAGTTTTAAAGAAAAAGAAACTAGCATTAATAAATAATAAAATATTTTGTTTTAGGTCATAATTCTCTCTTAAATAACTACTTCCCTGATTTTCCAGAAATCTTACAACTTTGACCTCTTATTACTTATTAGAGTCAATCAGGTCCTATATGTTATATTAATTAATCAAAATATAGCAAATATTCAAAAATATAAATTTAAATTGCCTGTTGTCTTTAACAAGCCAGTTAATCATTATTTTTTGCCACCCAGTAAGGCTTCTTTAGTTAAAATAGTCCTAGATTTCAGTCTTAAACTAAGTCTTTTCTATATATTTATCTCTTCTTTCACCAATTTATATATCAGATGCTGTAGTATAAATATAGCAATATGGCAAAATGTCTTATATGCAACACCTGATGCTCTACAATATATTAGTTAGTATCTTAAATTCTATATATGATCCTTGCATCACTCTTTTAGCTATCTTATGTTATATAAAAAATTATGTATAGATTTAAAGTGTCAAGAGTTTTAATTTTATAAAAAACTTGAGTTCTACACTAAATGAATCTATACCTTAGTAACTTGCCAGATTCTCTTCAGCCAAAACTAACATAAACTATAGATTTAACTTATCTGAAATAACTTATTGCTTAGAAATATCTATAACCATGACTACCATTACTGTATATTAATATGTTATCCATATGGTGTAGTTTCTTTTTGCATATAGATTTTGAGCTTAAAATACTTATTTTGTAAATTATAAATTGGTTAAGGTATGCATTGCTTTGGGAATCTAAACCACATTATCAACACAATATCATCTTGCAAATGCAAGCCTTAGATTTTTCTAACATTATTGCAATCCCATCCCTTTGTCCTGGTTGATTAAAAAGTTTGTAATTACTCTTACATTTTCCCTGTGCACTATACTAAAGACTTTTAGTATTCTCAGATATTTTGCTTAAATTTATCATACCTTATATTCTTTTTAATAGGAGTTGCTTTTGCGGCTATGTCCTTGACATACTAGTTCCTTTCTGGTTTGCTGAAAAATTAGTTTTGCTGTATAAATCTTTTCATTAAATTCTATGTAATAAATTAAACGCTTTGAAGGTAAGCTATGTCTACAGATATTTTAAACTAAACATGAGCGTTGCAGAGCAAAGCTTAAAATAGTCACTTTACTATCCGTATTAATAAGTATGACATAAAAAAATATAAGATATAAATAAATGTCATATTAATCTGTGGCATCTCTATTAAAGCTTGGTAGCTAAAGCCCATGATTTTTTATATAACGTTAGTAAAGTAGTTTATGATGGCTATCTCAATTTAATTAACTTGCCATTAATAAGCTTTATTCAGACTGTTGCAACAGTTAATATCTAATATTAAATAAATCTGCTATAAATTAACGGGATAATGATTACTTAGCATAAGCAAGTAATTTTATAATTTGCTGCTATGACTAATAAGCCTTATTTCTACTTTTACAAACAATCCTTGTTACAACTTAAAAAGGTGCTAATCAAGACATCTAAATTAACAAAAGAGTAAACAGATTTACTGATACGGTAAGTAGTTTTTTTGAATGAAAAGGGATATACTTTTGTACTATATAGGAAAATAGCTTGCAGCAACAGCTTATAGAAAAGCTGCAAGTTCGAAAATATGCCTTGCATGTTGGGTAAATACCCACTTACTAAAAGTAAGCATCAAAACTATTAGATTGAGTTAAGATAAATATGATCTTATGATATAAAACAGCGTTATAAGACTTTTCTAGCATGAAGTAATATTTATAGTGTCAATGAAACGAGAGGAATCGAATGCTCAGATAGCCTTTTATATAGTGACGATACTATAAGCTTAAGTCCTTTTTAACGTAAAAATAATATTAACTGTGAGAATACTGATCTATTATTGCTATAAAAATTGCTGAAAATACCAAACTTTAGGTAGCTTCATAAAAATCGGCATTAATACAAGAGCCAAGTAAACTAATATACTTTTTGTTTATATTAGTTACATAATTTCGGTCTTTGCTGGGTTAAATTACTAGTATTGAGATACCATTGTGATCTAGTCAGGCATTTTATGTGGAATAATATTTTCTTCATTTTAGAATTATCTAAATTGTATGCTTGTCCTAAAAAATTATTCGCATCTGCAGTTCAAATCTAAACTCATACCTTTCTGAGAAAAACTTGATTAAGGGAAGATGGTATAATATTCAGGTAAATTAAGCAGTTATTTTTTAGTACTAGATGGTCCCAATTAAGCAGTTATTTAAATACCGCAGCAGATAATTTATCTGCTGAAACAACTGGCTAAAATTCAAAATAAAGAATTCGATATACTATAAAAATAAAAACAGATACTAAATTTATTAAATATATATAATTTATAAAGATTTCAATACGTAGATTTAAAGATGGTTTTTATAATAAAATACCAATATCAAACTCAAGCCAGAGAGCTTAATTGAGCTCATTTAAAACTTCTAAAGCTACAGTATTTAAACCGCATTTAAAAGTATTTTATTTTGTCGAGAACTACTGTAAACAATAAGCAACTCATTTGAGCTAGCATAAGTAAAAGTTTCTTTGTTATTTTAGTGATTTACACCCGTCAACAGTCTGGTGAGCAATCCTTTTATTGGATAAAAGTTGGCACAAATGAGCTTTAACTAACAAAAAATAGAAGGAATTCTACACGAATAAATCTCAAGACTCACATAATTGCGCTGATGTAGTAGAAAACGTTACTTAGTGACTAAAAACAATGCGCAACAGTTACATAGAATCTTTAAGCTTACATACTAAATATAACTTTGTAAAATATGGCAATTAATAAGCCAATTATAAAAACTAAATTATGGAGCTTGTAGTTTAACAGTAAACATCTAGTAAAACTCAGAAAAATTTATCTATGACAAAAATAAACAAAATTTTAAAAATAAGCACGATTGGGTTGTCTGATTTCCTCAACCCTCAACTACTTTTTTCCTTCCTTCGCCTCGAGTTTTTAATCTTCTTAGGATTATAAGGCTCATCACTTTCGGACGAATGGGTTCTTTTAGAGGTCCTTAACTTTGGCTTCGGATCTTCGAAATCATCTGATGAGTCAAGTAATATGGGTTTAAGCTTAAGCTTTAAGGTAATTTTAGGTCTTTGCTCTAAAGAAGGGCATGGGTTGGAGTTATGTTGCGCTAGCGAACATCTTTGTTTTGACTCGGTTGAGTCAGGGCTCGCCAATTTTTCAAAACCATCAATACCATCATCAATGCCTTTTTTGGCCTTAATACGGTTGATCCTTTCGCGAACAGCAGCAAGCTCAGCCTTGAGATGTTTTAACTCCGTTTCCATTTCCATTATGGCTAAAAATTTAAGTATAAGAGCAAGAAGCACTTACATTCTTTAGCCTAAATAAGAGGATAATGAGTAACAACTAACAAAATACTTACCGGTTTAACAGTAGGAAGCACTATACTATTGATGGTTTCGCGAGAGAGGCCATATCTAAAGATGAGTAAGTAGTGGAATAAAGAAAGACTAACAGTTTCTTGTTTTCTTGAAGTCTCTTGAGTTTTTCTTCCTTTGACAACTTCCCTTTTGGTTATTCAAGTAAAGTTTTAAGATCCTGATTACCTCCCGTATTTACAATAAAGTTGTTTTTACGCTTAACATGAGGCCCTTGTTTTTGAGAATTTATTTTTCCATTGACCAAAGGATCTATGTGAAGATTTGCAAACTCTTAAATAGTTAAATAAGTATATTTCAAAAATACCAGCGGTAGACTGTTGCCCTAACATCCGCTGTGTTTGTAGATCTATCTGAGCAATAGTTTTTCCAACCAAGCATTGCGAATCAACGATCTTGGTCCAATTTCCAATGCCGAATTTATCAGAGCTAGTCGAAGAATATTGACTTCTTCTTGATTCCACCCTGTATTGTTTTCCATAAGCTTCGGAAATAAAATAAAAAGATGACTATCAAAGCAAACAAACCTACCAGGTGATAAACTACAATTCCATAGACTGGCAGAATCGTTGGAGCGGAGCACATTACGCTCGCCAGTTGGCATGCTTTGAGGTCGCAGCATTGTTTATACAGAGATATAAAGAGTTTATGAAAGAGTGATTGCTTTTTGCTTGGCACCTTCAGTATTTAAGTATATTAATGATCCTGCGTTTAAACTCGAACTTTTATTTCCCCAAGCTTAATGATGTAAGCAAAGTGGAGTTTTGAGGTTCGCGTGCCTCAATCAGAGTAGAGTACACATGAGCTAAGCCAATTAATACGCGATTCCCTTAGAAGTATGCATCCATAATCGACATATTTTTTAAGCGTGTCAAATTTGATTCGCGATGCACGTTGCTAGATGTATAACCGTTACAATTTTAGTAAATTCGTAGCTTAACCGACTTTGAAAAAAATTTTTGGGAAAAAAAACCTCCTTTAAAAAAAGCTCTAAAAAGCATGAAACAATTGAGAAATTAAGCCTACTCAATAAAACTCTTTTTGAAGTTGGCGCCATATATTTAAACTGAATTATAGAATTTTGCTCACAAATACAAATTATATCTTATGTTTGGATTGGGTCCAAGTGTAAACTATAAGCAACTTAGAATATATAGTACTGAGTATATAAATTATAAATACCTATTATAAGTCAGTTGAAATATGGCACCGACTTCAAAAAGGGTTTTATTGAGTAGGCTTAATTTCTCAATTATTTTATACTTTTTAAAGCTTTTTTTTAAAGGAGGTTCTTTTTTTCCCAAAAAACTTTACCCCAGCTCTTTTCCCCTCAAAAAATTAGTGCATTTTTAAAAATGGCTCTTTTTCCTACCTTCATAAAATATTACTATCACTATATATCCTTTTTGATACCTTATTATTTCTCTAAAAATAAAACTCATTGTGTATATTTTATATATAATATCTTATAAACAAATATACTAATAATTCATTTTACTAAATTTAGTTGATTTTATTGGTCAACTTATACTAATTTTACTGATCACCATCTACAATACTTCATTTTATTAAAATTAGATGATTTTATTGGTCAACGTATGCTGAATTTACTGATCGCCATCTACAGCAATTCATTTTATTGGATTTGGTTGCTTTTATTAGTCAATCTATGTAAGTTTATTGATCGCTATCTAAGATAATTCATTTTTATTAAATTTAGATGAATTTATTGGTCAAATTATGCAAAACCGATAGCCGTCTATAATGATTTAAGCTTGTCCCGCTATGAGCTCATTCTGACTGAATTTTGGCCATACCCCCCAACCATAAGACATATCAAAAGTGCTTCGAAGCTATCGCTTCACCGATTCCGGAAAAAGTTTATCCGGAGTTGTATTAGTCCCACAAATATCTATCGCTTCCGAGCCTTTTTTATATATCTACTTTCATAATGGGCAAATTTTGCCTAATACTCACGAAAGTAAAATGAGACCTAAGTTGGAGCATCCTCGATTTTTGGAGACGATATCATCCAAATCGGCCCAGTATTTTCAGAGTTATGCGCGAACAAACATCCAAAAAAAACATACATACAGGTCGAATTGAGAACTTTCTCCTTTTTCAAAGTTGGTTAAAAAGGAGAAAGTTCTCAATTAGACATATATATTTTTTGTTTTTTTTCTGTTTGTTCTCGCATAACTCTGAAACTACTGGACCAATTTAGACGAACTTTTTTTCAAAAAAGAGAATGCTCTAACTTAGGTCCCATTTTACTTTGGTAAGGATTTTTTAGAAACTCCATGCCTTATTTAGAAAAAAAATGAGAGAAAGTAAGAGGGAAGGGCAGAGTACAGAAGTTTTGGCTGAGATAAAAAAACTGGGAAAGGGGGCCGCTAGCCAGTTAGCATCTCCAACCATTGCTGGTTGGTAATTGCCATTGCTAGCCATGGTTCTAGAGCTGAAAGGCTTACAGGCCATTGGACTCTTAATCAATTTGTTGCTTTGTCATATATAATGAGCAATCAGGTGGGGAAAGCCAGGCATGTGGCTTTATAACATTCAGGGATAAGGTACAAAAATTTGATCTACTGAATCTGGTTGGATAGAATTTGATTTGTCTTCAGTGCCAAACTTTTGTAATAGGAGCACTCATTGCTGAAACTTTTGGTAACAAAGGCCAAGTATACAAGCTATATACAATAATAGTAGAGGAAGGTATGTAGCTGGATTGGGGATATTTGCAGGGTTGCCACAAAAAACATGTCTTGCAGTGGGTGTATCTCCCCTAGTGATTCAACGCTTGAAAGGAGGTACCTCATTGTAGACCAGTATTTGCAGAAAATGGTGCACTCATAATAGTGGTGGCCAATACCTGCTTCTGGTTCAGTGCAAATAGGGCAGCCTTTATGCAGGTAGTCCAGTCTGCTATGCTTACCAGATTTGAACACTTGGTGCAGGATCTTCCAGGTGACTGACCTTTGCTTATATGTAACCAGACAGGAATTAAGGCCTGGAATTGACTCCTTCAGGGTAGTTTGTATCATGGCCTTTGGCACCAAGTCATTGAGGATTTAGTGTTGAGTGGGTTGGTTGCACCTAATTTTTAAGAGGTTTATCATATTTGACTGGGGTAGACTTAAAGAGGAGTTTGATGGCCTTACTTGCAAATTTGTAGCCATTTAAATTATGTTCCTCCTAGTTAGTTATGGAATTCATGGCAGAATTATGGGAATCAATATCCCTAGAATCTGGTTGGCATCATGCACCAAAGCTTCAAATGACCAACCTTTTAGCCTCAAAGCCTGATTGCACAACTGCCAGTAGTAAGAGCTGGCATTTCAGGTAGGTAGTCTTGGGTGGGTTGCCATCTACAAATTAAAGGAGTGCAATAAGACTGTCTCCTGAAGACCCTGGGCTCTTGCCCAGTTAATGTTCCACGCTAGGGTCAGGCAGCGCATGTACATTTGCACCAATTAGAGAAATGACTTGGCCTATATCCTCTGGGAGTGGGACTCAAACTCAAGCAGGCCAAGTTCCCTTTGTGCTTTAATTAAGCATGGTGTTGAGAGTGATTGTTGCTGCTTCCACTTTGAACCAGAGGAAAGTGAAAAGCAGAGTCTTTTTTTATTTCTCCAGGATTGGGCTCATTGAAAGCATGTGAGTGATGTACCGCTGTTTTAAGAAGTTAAAGACATTGATAGCCATCATTTTTCCTTGAGAACGAGGCATGTATGTTTCCAACAGGTATACAGGGCAACAGACTCAACAGCACATATTCTTTGGTTTAAAGTACCTCCAGGCCCTTATCATTGAATAAAATTCCAAGCTAGTGGATCATCTAGGTGTTTTGGATCGGTGCTAGATCAGATGGTGGGCTGAAATTGGGTATGCTATTCTCATTGCAGCAGTTTTGTCTGTGTTAATCTTCACATTCAATGTTGATTGGTATAGGCTCAGGAGCTCTTCAGCGCCTTAAAGGTCAGTCTGAGAAATGATCCAAACTTTGGTTTCATCAGCAAAGGCTTGAATTCTCAGCGACAAATGGTTCTGTGGATGAGGTCCCATAGTTTCAAGTCCGTTGCTGCCAAGAGGATGTTGGCTGAAAAGTTGAATAGGATTGGTGACATGAGAATTGCCTTGGTGGAGACCCTGGTGATTGGGATATCCTTGGTAAGGCCATAGTCAAAAATCACCTTTTTTGTTAGACCTGGATGCAGCATCAAGATCCAGGAGTGGAAAGCATTAGGGATACCCGCTGCCTTCAACGCCATGTGAAAGAAGGGTCACGCTACCTGATTTTAGGCCTTCTCCATAGCTAGAATCATAAGCTAGCCTTGTTCAGATCCTCAAATGTCCTGTAGCATGTTCTTGCCTGTCCTGATACTATCCCAGATGGTATTTCCCTTGATAAACCCATTCTGGGCCTAATGGATGGTAAGCGGTGCTGTTGCCATAAGCCTATTTGATAAAATGTGTGTTAGAAGTTTATAGTTGGCATTGGACCAGGCAATCAGGTGCCAGTTCCAAAGTTACTGCTGGAGCCCCTTCTTGTACAGAAATACAATCCTAGTTTCCTAGCCCCTAAGAATATGGCGTCAAGTTCACAGGCAGGAGTTGAAAAGGCTGGCAAGCTCCTGAAATATGCGTTCACAGAAAGTGCTGTAAATTTCTGCACACATTTTGTCAGGGACCAGGGATTTCCTCTTCAGTTACTCCTTTAACTATCACTTAACTTCCTCAAACATAATTCAGTGGTTAGCTTTTGGATATCATCCAGTGAACAGTCCCCAAGCGCTGAATTATCCAGGTCAATTAGGGCTTCAGTTGCTGCTTCACTCATCTTGTGGTTCTGGAAAAATTTTCTGTAGAAACTTTTAATCACTCTTGATCATTTCATGATTGGAGGACACTTTGCCCAACTGGATTTCATTTGCCAAATCATGGAATTGGATCAGATTTCTCTTGAGAGAAGACAGGCCCTCTTTGGTCATTGTCCCCACAAGGCTTAGATCTTGATAGGTAGCATTTGCACAGTGCTCTGCATCATGTTCACTCATTAAATCCTTATAAAATTCCTGTGTTGTTCAGCACTTTCTCCGCCATCTTTTGCTGTCTTGTAGGTAAAGCTTCAGGCTATCCAGGGCATCCTTCAGTTGCTTCACAGTGAAGTTCATTTGTAGGTTTTTCTTATCAAACTTCATTATATCTCGCTTGATTTTCTCCTTGATGCAGACCCATTGTTCCAGGATTCAATTCCTGGTTGATTATCCAAATAAGTGACCAGACAATCAAGGCCATTTTTGTTTGTTTGGCACCACTCCCCATCCCTCAGCATGGCTGCTGTGATCTGCCAATCTCAATATATCAGGGGTTCACCCAGGTCAATATCCACACTGACAATCATATGGTTTTTAGAGTTTATTCTGACTTTTCTATTAGACATCAGTGGTTTGAGGTTGGATGACACATGCATGTAATCCAGGAGTGAACTTGTCTGTGGTGCTCTACTAGAATCATGACCACCTTTTGTGAGGTTAGCGAAGTCATCCTCTTTGTCAAGCAACATACACATCCTTGACTTGACTATGTACTCTAAAATATCCTCAGCCTTCCAGTTGTGGCGCTCACTCATTGGGAACATATTCTGACTCACATTCATCTAACAGTTCAGGTCTCCTGATATGACCATAGTTTCTTCAGTTGGCGCCTCCAATAAAAATTTTCAAAAAGTTTGGTTTGTGGGGCTTTGGCAAAGTGTACACTGCTACTAATTGGAGGCTCTTTCCATTTTCATATCAGTGGCTGTGGCCACTAAGGTCCGTCCAGCGTGAGCCTCCTATATGAATACCAGGTTAATTTTATTGTTTATGCAACAATAGCCACATGATTCATTCAAAGGGCTTGACACCCAATCTGAAGAGACCACAGGTGGCTTGTTGCATCACAGTTTGAGTTTGGCGCCTTTTTTGGCTTCCTGATTGCATCTCCAAAATTAGTTATATTGATTATATTATTTGATTTAAAATGGTGTAGCTTCCACCATCTCATCTGTATGCTCGCCATACCCCAAGCATTTTTGGTCACTATAAACATTTCTGGTTGCCCAACTCATGGATATGAAGTGTATTGAGGCATCTGGGTTATGGATTGGATTGAACATGGAGGTTGGTACTTTAACTGTGGTCACCAAGGGTGAGTGAGGGGCAGTTGGTGCTTTGTGAGGGTGGATGGTGGGCATGGGAATTTTAACAATGAGCATTTTGTGCACTGGAAACACCATAACCATCACTATCTCCTGGTCAATTAATAATACCAATGGCTTGAGCACCAACTTAGGGAGCGTTTCTGACACTCTGGCTTGAACATGAGTAGCGGCAACACTTTCCAATCACTTACCGGATCCACTTTTGGGTTTCTTGGTGTAAAAGATAATTTTTTAGTAAGCATGTGGCTGACTCTTTTTGTTTAGCCTGCCCAGGAGGTGATTGGTTGTTGGCACTAGGTTCTTTCACCAATGGTTTATGTGCTTAATCTTACCCAATTTTTGCTTAGTGGGATTATTTGACAAATTTGTAGAATATGGTGGCAGTTGGCTCATCTTTGATGACGTTTTGAGACCAGCTTTTTGACAGCGCGTCTCCTCTCAAATCAGCCACTCTGATGATAATATGTGGGATGCAACTGGGTCAAGTCCAATTCTTCATCCATTTTTATATGCCTCATGGTTAGGGTTAATGAAGGTTTTGTCATCCTCTTCAGGTTGCTTGGCCGCTTCCCATTCCCATGATTCCTTATAAGCAACGTCCAGTTTTTGTTGTTGACGCTTCATGTACATGACCTCCGTTAGGTTCTGTGGGAGCCATTCCTTAGATTTGGGATGGGGAAAGGTTTTCATCCCAACTTTGTTGACGCTGCCAACTGGATCATAGTCAAATTAGCAGGTAGTTTTCCCTTTCTTGTGGTGACACTGGGCCCTTGTGTGGCCAATCTGATAGCAGAACTGGAACATCTGTTTGGCATCTTCCTGTTCCACATAAACGACTCAGCTGATACTGGGCAGGCGGATAAACAGAGGAAGGGAGTTTTTTTTACCAAATTCATGAGGTTAATCCATAAAGCGCCTCCACGGTTCAAGACAAAAGCATTTATCAATATAAATGCTTCCAGCCTGCATAGATTACTGAACTTCCCATAGTACAAAGGCCAGTCCAAATCGCCTCATGTAGCTATCCTCTTTCCCAATCCGTTGGTAGGGTTTGAAATGTAACCCTTTGCGCAGTTTGGTTCGCGTAGCAGGTCATTTCTGTTTACAGGTATTTGTCGTTGTATCTGATCCCAACTTCAAGGAGTTTCTTCTAGTTGATCTCACCTGGGATTGCAATATCAATGTACTCACTTTCAGGAACCCAGTGGTGTTTGAAGTAACCTTCTGTCAAGACGTCGTTGAGCTTTGTTAAATTGACAGTATAAAGTCTGACCACTCCTCCTCCAGCTGCAAGTGGGTTCAGATGACATCTTTGAGGTGCAATTTAAGTGGCTGGCTAAACTTCAAAGCCTTTACTGATAAGTTGGCAGATGTAATCAATGTAGCTTCTAGCCCCATTACAGAAGTTCTCATTGGTTTGAGCTGATGCAACGCTGTACAACCTAGATTTTTTGGGTGGGTTTTAGTTTGTCATCTGGGGTCTACCCTTCTGTCAGGATTTCACCAAATTCTCATATCTCTGAAAAATCTACTTCATTAATTCCCCTGACATCATCGGAAGGAGCAAGTAATATATTTCAATCTATCAAGGTTAGCAATCAATCTGATCCCAATCAATTGATTGAAGATTCAATTGCGCAGAGATTAATTTGCTCTGATAGATTACAAACTGTAAAAAAGCCTATAAATATTCCATTTTTCCAAAAATAAAGATTAGGTTGAATTATAACCTGTATTTTCAATTAAATTTATCACCTTTTTGGAGAATCCGCCCAGTGTAACTTCAAGATTTAACCTGCCCCATTGGAAGTGTAATTCAAAACTTCCAGACTGGTGCTCACTACAGGGGCACTCTGAGTTATGAACCAGTGACAACGTCTACTAATATCATGGATTCTCATTTTTTGCCTGACGAGGCTCAAGACCAAGAGCAAGGCATTAGTTTACAATGGGTCCGTTCAACTGGAGCCCAAATCCCAAGATTACCCTCCACGTTGGAATTTTGGGCTAACTTGGAATTTTATAGTCCTAACTTAAGTTTTACCTCAGACTTTCAAATACCGCCAGAGGCTTTACAAAATATTATTAATCAATTGCTTGAAGGGGCCTTAATCCCTGGAATCTGATCTACCCAATCTCGATCTAATGTAGTACCTTCTATATTGTGGGAAGTGCTGCAAACCTCTCAAATGCCAGGAATTGGCCCCAAGAAATATTTGCACCGACTCGTACATCCTACCTTATACCATTTGCTACCTGTAGTTGAGATGAACCATCAAGGGATGCTAAATTTACCAGAAGGATTCCAATACTTGAATAATTATATTTCCAAATTTTTCAAGTTAGCCTCTGAGTTTAGCTCAAGATAATCGTGATGCTATCATTAATAATTGAGCCTTCCTCAACAAAGCACATCAGCAGCTCATTCAGCTTGATTATGGGATGTCAAATTTTGTTGATGTACAGTTTCCCAAGAAAGTTCAGGAGATTCAGAGAGAATGGAGAGAGGGTATTTCCCAACTCTCTGAGCGTAGCCAATCAATGGAGGAGGAAATTAGAACCTGTCTCTTTCAATTGGAACAATTGTACTCAGGAATTCAGTTCCATGTTAATGAAGTAGAGAAAACCTCTGGAAATATGGGTCCTCCTGGGGTTGAAGGGGCCTCCTGGGGGTGTGGACCCCCAGGGACCCCCAGGCGGATGGATCTCAGGGACCTCCAGGTGCCGATGGCCACTCAGGATCTTACCAGAAAATTGACTCTCTTTTGAACATGATGAACCACTTGCGTGAACAATTTTCTAAATTGGCCAAAGAGTGTAACCTAACCCCAGATGGGGTACCAATCAATCCCCTCTTGTCACTGCAGTCATTATCCAAGGAAGTGATCGATCTGGGAAAATGGGCCAAGGACACTGATATCTTACTACGTGCTTGCAAATCAAAAGAGGAAATGCTCCAAGCGAAAATTGAGATGCTGGAAAATCAAGTACAACGCTCAGCAGGAACAGATTTTTGAGCTATCTCGCCGATTAGATGAGAAAGTAGGGCATGCTGATCTGAATTGCCAGATTAGTGAAGTTCATACTGAAGCTGTTGGTCCTTACCCTCAATTTTCTTCTCAAGTTTCAGATTCTACCTCTTATGTTTCCACTCAATCTAAACAACCTGGAGTGCATGTTTTGACCACTAATGCTTCTATGAGTTTCAAGCCAGTATTCAAGGACAAATACTCCCTGGGGGAAGGCAGCATTATCTCCTTTCTCTATCTTTATGAAAATGCATAAAGTGAAGCTACAGATCACCAAAAGATGAATTACTTTCCTAATTGCCTTACTTGATTGGCTCAAGATATTATGGTTCCCCACTTAATGACTTGCTCTACTCAGTCTCAGGTCAAAGAAGCGTTGATCAAAGAATTTGGGAGTGAGCAAACCTTATTCTCACAAAAGCAGGCTTTTGGGTATATAGCCCCACCAAAATGAATATATCAAAGAATTTGCTCATCAGTTCTATCAGGAAGCTCAAACTCTAGTAGCCTGTGGTTGGTTAAACTTGGATGATGCAATTACTGCAGTTCTGTCAGCTTTTACTTCCAAAACTTAAATGCAAGTTTATCTAATCAGTGTCAAAAAAAATTTCTGAAGTATTTTGGACATCAAGGCGGCCTTATTGGAATTGCCTCTTCAATTCTCCAAGAAACCCCAAATTTATGAGTCTCCTAGACCTAGTCGCCCCAAAGTCTACGCCATGCCTGAGAACAATAGGGCGATCCAGTGTAACTACTGTCATCGCTATTTCCATACTGAGGATTGTTGTTTTAAAAAGGAAGCAGATGAGAAGAAGAAAAGAGATAAGACCAATAAGATTCTCCACCTTGATAATGATATGAGTGCGCAGCAAGAGCATCAAAGTTCAATTGAGTGTAATAAAGATAAACATTCTTCTTATTTTTTGCCCTCCTTATTGGCATTATCCTCTCAGTTTGGAAGCACCATTACCTGTATTGACTTTCAAGTGAATCAAGTCAATGCCAAGGCTATCATAGATACTGGATCCCTGGTGAATGTTGTCTCATTAAAATTGGTCAAACGGATCAAATTAACACCCAATATTTCTCATTATTAAGAATATGGAACAGCCAGACCTCAGAGTACTCAGTCTATTGGAGCTTTTTCATCTTTTCCCCTGAAAATCAGGAAATTAACCTTTACCATCCCAGCTATTGTACTCGATAATTTGAGTTATGACCTACTTTTGGGGACTCAATTTTTATATGAATTTGATGGAATTATCAATTGCCCTAACTTATCGTTGTCTCTCTTGGGGTATAGAGTTCCCTTACTTTTATCTGATCATGCTTCCACCTGACGTCAGTTATGTCTGCTATAATGAACCAAAAGGTCTTATTCACTTCAATATCATGTTGGGGATTCTCATGTAAAATTACCCCCTGCATTGGCAGATATTGAAGAGGGGATGCCTATTTTCTCCCCTGAGAAATTAGTTATTCCGCCAAAATCCCAAGTAATTATTAACACTTCTTTGCATTTTTTGATTCCCAAGGGACATTTTTTACAAGTCCAAGGCACTGTCAATCCTTCTACTAGAGAGCTCTTGCCTTGTCTGGGAATATTGGATTATGCTTATTCAGGATCATTATCTGTCTTACTGGTGAACCTTACCAATGAGCTGAAACTGGTAGATCAAGAGTATCCAATTGCTTATGTCAAGTTATTACCCTTATCTCATATCTATGATGTTAAACCCTTTGGGGAGTCTACAAGACTTTGTATTGGAAAGTGATCAGGAAATCCTTACTGTGGGTCCTGCTATTGGAAAACACCTCTCTAGTGAACAGGAGAAACAAGTACTTCAATTGTTAGATGAATATTCTGACATCTTTTCTAAGCATACTTGAGATTTTGGGAAGATGAAAGGAGTAATGCACACTGTTGAAACTGGTGATCACCTTCCTATTTGTGCAAAGCCCTATCATAAATCTAAAGTAGAAGAAGCCCAGGTTACCAAGGAGTTGCATCAATTGTTGGAGGCTGGATTATTGAAACCCTCCAATAGTCCTTGGGCATCTCCATTGTTATTGGTTAAGAATAAAGATGGTTCTCATCAAGTTGTGATGGATTATCATCGATTGAATGCTATTACTCAATGAGATTGTTATACCCTTACCTAGGATTGATGATTCTCTTAGGTTGTTGGCTGGATCCACCTATTTTTCGGCCATGGACTTAGCCAGTGGATACTGGCAAATCGAGTTATCACCAGAAGATCGTGCCAAGTGTGCCCTGATATCAAGTGAAGGGTTGTTTGAACCAACTCATATGCCTCAAGGACTAAGCAATGCCCCAGCAACTTTCCAAAGGGCCATGGACAGTATGCTACGGGATCTAAAGCTTACTTGTGTTCTGGTATATCTTGACGATATTACCATGTTCTCCAAAACTTTTACTGAGCATTTAGATCATCTAAAATAAGTTTTCAGCCAAATTTGAGGCTCTTCTTAAAACTCAAACCCTCCAAATGCTCATTCTTTCAAAACGAAATGGACTTTCTAGGACATCAGGTTTCAGCTAAAGGGATTTGACCCCTCTTGGACAAAGTTCAAGCCATCCAATGAATGCCTCCTCCCTCTTCCTTATGGGATATTCAAGTCTTTCTTGGCATGGTTGGGTATTACTGGCAATTTATTCCCAACTTTGCTGATATGGCTGAACCCTTATTTCACCTGTTGCAAAAAGGAGTGTCTTTTGAGTGGGGGTCAGCTCAAGAACAGTCATTCAATTCTCTGCGTACTGCCTTGGTCAAGGCACCTGTTCTAATTCATCCCCAATTTGACAAGCCTTTCTTTTTACATACTGATGCAAGCAATGTCGCTATTGGGGCTATCTTATCTCAGTATGATGAAGAAAGAATGATCATCCTGTTGCTTATTATAGCAAAACTTTGTCAAAGGCTGAACGAAATTATAGTGTTACTGAGCGGGAATGTTTGGCAGTAATTCTAGCAATCAAGCACTTCTGCCCCTTCTTATATGGTAACCATTTCACTGTTATTACCAACCATTCTTCCTTACAATGGTTGCAGAATATGAAGGATCCTGATGGGAGGTTGGCCCGTTGGGCTTTAAGGTTGCAAAATTATGATTTTCTCCATTGTTCATCGCTCAGGGGCTCAGCACCAAAATGCTGATGGGCTGTCCTGACTGCCTATTCTGACCTTGGAACTAGAAAAAGAAGAACGCTTATACAATCTTATTGGACGACCTGAGTTATGGGATTGAGAGACTGAAGAGGATTGAGCCTTTCTAAAATCAATTACCAAAGATACTATGATTCAAGATGGAGCTTTGTATAAGAAAGTCAAATCTAATGGTTGCCCTTCCTACATCCCAACTCTAGATTTCACGCTGTAATGGAAGGTCATGAACAAGTTGGTCATAGCGGCTTAAAGAAGACTCAAGAATGGTTGAAGACTCAATACTATTGGAACAACATGACTGAGTTCATTTGAGAGACCCTTGACTCATGTCTTATCTGCAAAAGCCATGGAACTACCAACCCTACATATCAACATCAAGTTATTCCCCTGACTAAGGCGTTTGAGGTGGTCAGCATTGATGTTGTAGGTCCTTTTCCTTGGGGATTGCATGGCCATCAGTATATCATTATGGCTGTCAACCATTTAACCAAATGGGTTGAGGCCATTTCCATTGCTACCCCTTCAGCTAAGACTACAGCGTTATTCCTATATCAGCATATCATTTCTCAACATGGGTGTCCCAAGGTCCTTATGTCAGATAATGGGACTAATTTCACCTCGCAACTTATACAGAGAGTTATCCAAATTATTTAACACTACTCAGCGATTTGTTGTCCCATATAATCCATCTACAAATGGGGCAATTGAACGAGTTAATGGGACACTGGTCTCAATTCTAAGAAAGATGGCATCTACTGACCCAACTCAGTGGAATTTTTATTTGCCTAGTGCCTTGTTTGCTTATTGGATAAGCTACCACCACATTATCAAGATGTCCCCATTTAAGTGTATATATGGGCGGGATCCTTCAGTCCCTTCTAGTGTTCAGACATCCTTGAGGAAAGCATCCCAGAAAATTCTGATTTAATTATGAGGAATTTGGCTGATGAGATTATCCATCTTCAGGCTCAAGCAATGAATTCGATTGAAACAACCCACATGAAAAGAGACTCAAAGGAGCAATCAACACAAACCTGTTTTACCTGAATACCAGATTGGGGATTATGTTATGTACTATCATTCTCAGCCTGGTGGGCGGACTGAAAAGTTGGGAACTAATTGGTCTGGTCCCTATAGAGTTATATTTCATAAAGGATTAGAGTATTCAATTGTTCATAATGATACTGGTATAGTGGTAAATCATATTCATCCTAGGTTTTTAAGAAGTCATCCTCCACCACAATCAAATCTTGAGGGGGAAGTGTCAGGATTTCACCAAATTCTCATATCTCTGAAAAAATCTACTTCATCAATTCCCCCAACATCATCAGAAGGAGTGAGTAATATATCACAATCTATCAAGGTTAGTGATCAATCTGATCCTGATCAATTGATTGAAGATTTGATCATGCAGAGATTAATTTGCTCTGATATATTATGAACCATAAAAAAGCCTATAAATATTCCCTCTTTTCAAAAATAAAGATTAGGTCAAATTATAACCTGTATTTTAATTAAATTTATCGCCTTTTTGGAGAATCCGCCCAGTGTAACTTTGAGATTTAACCTGCCCCATTGGAAGTGTAATTCAAAACTTCTAGATATGTTAATACCACATCAATTTATACTCCTGGTCATCGCCGCTCTAGTATCTAACTTTTTCTAGATGAGGGTATCAGCTGGCAAGAACCCCAGATGGTACTGTGGATGGCGGCTTCAGGCCCACATGTTGGATGCAGGTACTGTTGAATAGCCTCCAGCATGATTGAGTTAAGATGGCCCTAGTTCCTCATCATGACACTGTTCCAGCTCCATCAATGAAGATTCTCACCATGGCAGCAGGAACTTCCACTTCGCTCCACTAGAAAGCCTTCATAAAAGTAAAGCCTTCAGCAGCATATGAGGTAGCAATGGATGGCTCTATAAATGACTCTTATAGTCACAAAGGGTTTTAATGTGGATGACCGCTTTGAGCCACTCACGCTTAAGGTGAGGAGTCATGACCCCTTCATCGCTGCTGCTGCTTGTTGAGAAACCTCATGTTCCATCTATGGTTGGGCGAATTCAGTTGTGAACCCTGCAGCATTCCAATCAACCACCTTGCAAGTGTGGCGAAGTCTCACCAGATTTTCCATTTTGAAATAAGGAATACACGGCCACAGAGAGTTTTTTTTGGATTTTTTTGTTACTCCCAGGTCTGTCCAATCTCAAACCTGCTTAATACTGGCACCTGAGTGGAACTAGTATTTCGTTTCCAATGGGGTAAACCAGTGGCGCACAAGTTGGTGGCCTTCTCCAGTGATCAATCCCAAAAGGGCCCCTACTCTAAAGCCTTATCCTTTGTCCAACCTGACTTCATCAGATTGAACGCAATTACTGTCAGGATGTGGGTATATGATCAGTGTAAGACTTTAGTAGCCTTAAACCCAGCTGTAATCATTGATAGAGCCTCCTTGGGAGAACGTAATTTTATACCATTACAGTGCTATTCTAAATGGAAGGGCACGGCAAGCCCATTTGAGGGCGGTTAGAATACTCAGAAAGCGTTTCACATACGTGGTAAGTTCTGTAAGTAGGAGGCCAAACTCCTGACTTCCAGGTGAAATTATCTTGTACTCCAGCTTTGGTGTACTACATAACATTGTTGAGATTGATGCTGGCTTCCATCCAGGCTCTTGCATCCACAGGCTTCATATCCTTTCAGTTGGCGGCCTCTATGGTTTGGTGATTGAGTGGAAGTTTCATCCACTTGAGAACATCTTTGGTACTAACCTGCAACGATTTTAAAATAATGCCATGTACAGAGAGATTTGGGTATCTAGCCAGAATTTTGCAGCCCTGGAAGAGAACTTTTGGTCTTTCCAAATGGCATCAATGGCAGGTGCAATGGCTTTCATAATCTACTGATTTGTCCTAAAGTACAGGAATTGAAGTGTCTCCCACTGCTTAATATCACGGGAAGGCACACCATGATTATTTATTGTGGGGAAGGCAGACCAGGGGATGGACACTTCCAATAAGACATAAAGAAAACAAAACTTAGTAACAGGGGGCACCCCAGAGAAGCAAATGCTATCTACTGTTGCCAGCGGGAACGCCACTACTGGGAGGAGGGGGAACGCATAAAAGGGCCGGAACCACGATTGAACATGTGTGGAGGAAGTGGGAAGAGTTGATGAACCAAACAAGGAACTAGGATGAGACCAACTGATGTCAACGCAATGGGAGGTAACTAAATAACCACGCTTGAAAGTGGGCCACTAAGTGGGACCAGAACTTGTGGACAGCTTCTGGGAGGGTGGGGGTGGAGCCTGCGATGGCATCCAAGATAATCGTGTGGATAGTCCACATGGCGATTGAAACCACCAAAGCATGGAGGGAGGGTGGAAGAGGGGAGACCATAGATAAAGCAAACATATCCCTAGACAAACTAAAGGGATGAGCCTGATCCTAGCATAGCAGACGTTGCACCTCACGCCATATCGCTTTAGAGGTAGGGCACTTCTCCAGGCGGTGAAACAGCGTTCCATACTGGCCACACACGACACAGGATGAGTGCAAAGCGTTATAGCGCTCAGCGGTACAGTACACCCGCCTCAAGCAGCGCCACACATGGGAATGGATATGAGGCTGCAGAAGAGGGTGGTGGGCGTATTTCCAAATTGTCTTCTGGGTTTCAAGGGAATAAGGGATGTCCATCATGTCCAGGTAGTCCACCCTGGATAGGACATAGGGCCTTTTGGGTATCAAGCCATTCATAATGGGTAGCCCCTGTACCTCCTGGGTAAACAAAGGAGAGAAACGTTCCCTCTGGGCAGTGTGTACATAAATATGAATTCTCCACTCAGCGCTCCACATGGAGAGGAAGATTCGTTTGAAGTGGGGTGCAGTTCCATGGGGACCTGTAGCCAAAGGGTGGGAAGCCAGATATTTCATCAGAGAGTGAGGGTGCGATGGATTGGTAAGGCCCAGGGCGTGGGAGAAGTTGGAGCAGGCCGCGCGGGACCAGTGTTGGGTTGGAAGTGTAGGGATGGTAACAGCCGCGATCCAGGTGCCCAGGATCTTTGCAGCATGGGCCTCAAAGTTGAGCAGGCCCATGCCACCATTATGGCGAAGGCCAAAAATGACCTCAAGTTGCACTGGCGGTGGGCGGCCCGACCATAGCCACCCTTACAGAAGGGCATAAAGTGTCTTGAAGAAACCTGGGGAGAAGGCGATGGCGTGAGCCCCAAACCAAACTTTGGAGAGGAGCATAGAGTTGGCTAGTACAACCCTGCCAGTAAGGGAAGTAGGGTGGGCTCTGAGTGAGGCGTTGCGCTTCATCACGCTGTCCAGAATATGGTTTTCCATCACAGTTGAGGCATACCCGCCTGCCTCCAACCACACCACCAAATTGCGGACTGGTCCATCAGTAGGGCGTGGCACAAAGGGGAGCATAAGTGGGGCGGTGTGGGTTGGGCAGGGTAAGCAAGCGCGTGTGCTAGCAGATGGGGTGGGCTGGAAACAGGGCGCTGAGGCCCATCGGGTTTGATACCAACCAAGGAGGATGATTTCAGTTTTGGAGGCGTTGAGTGCAGCATTACTTACCTGGGAGTAAACCTGGATAAGAGCTTCAAGCGTGCATGAATCATGATTGTTAGACACCCCAACCACACAGTCATCAGCAAATGCCAGCATTCTGACTGGGGCTTGGCCTTGCACGTGGACCCCAGTAAGGCGTGCATTCACGTTGCAAAGAAGTGGGTCTAGGCTGAAGTTATATAAGAGTGAGCTAAGGGGGTCCCCTTGGCGTAGGCCCCTTTGAGGGCGGACAACATCCATAAGAAGGCCAGGGACACGCACTGCCATTGTAGCGGATTCTGTCAGCAGCATTACCCAACTGATGAAGCGAGGGTTAGGCGGAATTGGTGGAGGCAGGCCCTGAGGTATTCCTTAGTTTACTCTATCATAGGCCTTCTGTTGGTCTAAAAACAAAAGTGCACCAGAGGCCGTGGACTGACAGGCGTTGGCCACAGTGTGCACGTTGTCCCAAAACGACCTTCTGGGTATGAAACTGAATTGTTCTGGGGAGATGGTAGCAGAGGCAATAATCCCTAAATGGTTAGCCATGATTTTAGTCAAAATTTTAGTGTCAGTGTTTGTTAGAGAAATGGGGCGCCAGTTGGCCAGGTCTAGCTTATCCCCTTTTTTGAAGAGCGTAATGGTGTAGGCCTCTTGCCCTCCTGGTAGGAGGCGCGTTTCCAAAAGGCTCTGGTTAAGAGAGGCAAGCAACAGTAGGGATAAATATTTGAAGTACTTCTTACAGAACTCATAAGGAATGATTCAGGGCCAGGGCATTTCCATTTGGTGCACTGTGGATGGCGGACTAGAGTTCACCCGGAGTAATTAAATTCATTAACTCTGGGAAATGGGAAATGGTGCAGATGTGAGTGCTATCAAGAAAATTCGCCATTTTGACTAGTGGAACCAGTTTGGAGTGGTACAATTTGGAGTAATAATTTTGTATCTCGATCACCAATTTGGCTGGCGTATCCACTACGGAATTGTATGGTCTTTGCACCTGTGTGCAGGCCAAGTGCTGGCATGGTGCAAATAATTTTCAAAAAAAGTAAGTGGAGCATGTGTCACCCACTGTGATGTGTTTAGCTCTGTACTGAACACAAACCTGATGTTTGTGTTGCCGCTCAAGCGCGTTGAGGTGGGTGGCTACTTCCGCCCACTTGTGGCCCCAAGAAGGGCTGTAGCCCTTGGCTGGGACGTTGGACTCCAGGTGGGCCAGCTCTGCCAGAGCGCGCGAGATGACCGCAGAGGTGGATCATGAACGTTGGGAGGACAGGTGGTGAGCCTGGCATATTGTGTCCGCCTTGAAGGCTGACCAGGTGGAAATTGGATAAGTGTAAAATGGTGCTATAAACTCCAGAGCTGTGGTCGCTGATTCCATCCATAAGAAAAATTGTGGCAACGTGATTTTGGCCAGGCGAAGTTTGCACCAATTTGGAGCCTGAGCAATGGGGTTGGGAATGCGGAAGGAAATTGAAATTAACCTGTGATTAGAGATCAATCTTTGTTGTGGTGAAATGGGAAATTTGGGTACAAAATTTCAACGGCCTGAGGATAAGGTCAATGCGGGACATGGACCTTAACTGGCCGTTGTGGATGTGGGGGCGCGACATGCTTTTGAGAAGCAGAGCATGACGCGGTACATTTCAATCAACCCTAGGGTGGCTTTGAGGATGCGTAGTTCTACGTGTCCCTGTGGCAGGGAAGATGAGGAAGGCCAGTGGTCAATGGAGGGGTTCAACCAACAGTTCATGTCACCAACAACGAAAGGGTCATGGGGTAATGGAAGGGATTTGACAGACAA
Organism: Massospora cicadina; assembly: GCA_022478985.1. NCBI lineage: Eukaryota > Fungi > Entomophthoromycota > Entomophthoromycetes > Entomophthorales > Entomophthoraceae > Massospora > Massospora cicadina. The sequence goes on along the minus strand of JAKSZP010015826.1, from coordinate 14,873 downwards.
GAAAAATTCCTGACATTCTCATGCACAGGTCAGGGCATAAATGTTGATGATAGCGTGCACTACATTGGCCCACAAAAACTTGACAATGAGGATGCAGCCACTAAGGAAGGATTCAGAAGATAAAAATTTAAAAAAATTGTTTTTTTCTAAAAAGCACCCCACAGTGCTTGGACCAGAAGGATAAGGAAGGGAGGAGCATGGATTTCCATGTTTCATCAGAACCGCGTGGAAAGTGGGACTCCTGGATGTCCAGGATGTCCACGGGTAAATTATTTTGTAAAAAACTCAGTTTCCTAGCCCGGGATGGCAAGGCCTTGAGTCCAGAAATGTTTAACATCCCTAAAGTAAAGGCTCCCCATCGCACCTTAGGTTTGAGGGGAAGGGCACCCACGCCCTTCCGCCTTCTCTTGTTCTCCACGGCACTTTTTGGCGCCTTGGGTATGGGATGCAACGTAGTCGGAAGAATTGGTGGCTTTAGAAGTTGGGTTCACGTTGGCTTTTGACCTCACTTTTGGTTTCCCCACTGCAGAATGAGATTTTTGCGGTGCGTGCATTTTCAGTGCACCAATGAAAGTTTTTGACTTTTCAGCTGGGAGGTTGGAGACTGAGTCAGTTCCAATTGAGGCTTGGGCACATTGGTCAAATGAGGTTGACTCGCCCATCGGGGTTTCAGCTTGGGCGGCCCAATTGGCTTGGGCGTCCCACTCTGATTGGCCAAGAGATTCTTGAGCTGCTTCTGCTGTGAAAGACTTGATTTCCTCCTGGAGCTGGGAGGGTGGGATAGCAGAGGCGAGTCTTGGCCGCCTCCTTAGCGGCCGCCTTGTGGGCCTGTTTGGCCTTCTTCCGCTCTTGTGGGGATATGTTGCACCACTAACTAGCAACCTTGTGCTCCCCACAGGAAGGCCTCCTTTGTATTGGCAGTCAGTTCATAGTGGGTCACCCCGGTGTTCATAGCCTCTGAGGGATGCTCTTGGTATGAGATGCCCTCCTTGGTGGGGCAGGTGTGTGCCTTGTTGCTGAACGCAGCACAATAGGCGCAGATGGGAGGTGCACTGTCTACGGTAACCCTGAAAGGGTGGGTGGCTTGCCCATTGATAGTGATGAAAGTGGTGTGCGGGATTTGGGTTAGATCCTGCGCTATCCCCTTGGCTGGGGTTTGACTGCAATTGCTTTGCTGGTGCACAGGTGTGGCATCACCATAAAGCGTTGCATCTCAAATGATTGTATTTCGCCATATATGGTGAGCCCAGACTTCAGGTGTTGTTTGAGCATGGCGCGTTTGACCGTAGTGGGCAGAAAGTTGAAAGTTACAAAAATCTGGTTTGATTTTGTCCATCTGGTGCGCTTAGTTTCAATGACCCGCTGCCTGTCTGGGAGGCCTAACACAACGCGCACCATTGCAGCTTCATCCGCTGCTTCCTTTCTTTCAAAACCAAGATCCAGCCAACCACATGGCATGGATTGAGGTGCAACATACACCGCGTTCAGGAAATGAGTGTGCACATCCCCACAAAACTTTTCCCACATCGTCATCTGCTGAACATCCAGGAATACCCATACTCTGTTCCACCAACGAAAGTGGTTGAGAGTGCGGCGTATTGATGTACTGGTTGCTTCGCGATTGCCAGGCTAAAATTTCTGGGGAAATGCTTACCGCCAGCTTTTTGTCAAGTTTGTCTATTCCTCTGGGTTCCCAGGGGCTTTTGCAAACTTTAGATGTCACAGGGCCAACTCCTGTGCCCTTTACCTTACTTGTGCAACTGCTCCCTGACATGGGCACAAACTAATCTCCTTGGTGAGATTATCAAACTAATACCTGACTTGAATTATATATGTTGAAAAAGTGATTGCAACGAGAGAGAAAAGTGGGAAGGCACACCATGATGTGAAACCATATCCTTTCCCATGGTATATACTCTATGTGGGCTCTGCATGGTGGCTTGACTGCAGTAGCAGTGGTTGATCCCTCTGACAAGTTTTTTTTAATTTTTTTGATGAATTAGAGTTGTTATCTGATCCATTGGATTCAGTTCTCAAAGCTACTGCTACCACCTCAGGGTTACAGCCCAATTATTTGGTGAGCAAGCAGTATGAACTTGGGTGGGGAGAGTCCCCACTTCTGACTGAAATTTGTTAGTGATGCTGCTTGATGATTTAGTAGGTGAGCAGATTGTTTGATAGTGGGAAGTGGTCCTAACCAAGCTGAAAATTTATTGGGGATTTGACCCAACAAACTAGGTGATTGTTTTGCGCAGATTGTGTCAAAATTGATCTTAATGTGACATACCATCATTGGGACTTTTGGCTGGCACTTTTTGAGTGTGATTGGTCATGCTGCTAGATTGATATCAACCAGAAAATTTCCCCAAGACTGATAGACTTGGTTTTCTGCGCCTTCCAGAACTCTCTTTGGTAAATCCATGAGCTTAGTAGGGTCAGCAGATGGTGACTCCACTGTTGGGGAGACCTTGTGACTCTGATGGGCTTCAGTTTGTGTCATTTGGTTTGTAACCCAATTGGTGGCGCTTTAAAAATATTTAGAGCGTTACCCTTAGGGTGTTCTAATTCACCACAATGCAATCAGGTACCATTGCTGACAGCATTATGGGAGTCAATGGCAGGAAGTGATCTGGCAGAGTCACTTTCATATTGGAATGCTTTATAAAGGTTTATTACTAAAATTGTACACTGCTTAGGTGCAAGAGTAGATGCTAATTCTTTTTGAGGCAGGCGGGCACCATTTCAATATTCCTGTGGGTGAAGTCAGTAGAAAGTCATCTGGTGAAATTATTTACCATTGTGGCGTTCCTTATTGAGCATTTGATAAAAGGCTGTTGAAGTAGAAGCAGGCCATCCACTTCTTTGTACTTAGAACTGATGGGTGAAGTGTTCTACTTGCACTAGGGTCAGTGGCTGTGGGGTATTGCTCTATAGGCGCAGTAACACACTAACAGGTAGGGTATTCTCTCTAGTACTGTTATGGTCACTTTTTATTCAAAAAGTGAGTTAGTGAGAGAAAAATTACCTTTGTAAGGATTGGTCCAGTATCTGACCATTAGTTTAGTAAGTATATTATGATGGTATGGAAGTGATGGATCTCAATTATATGAATAGTTTATATCTAAAAATCATAATTCTGGAATTGGCAAAGCAATAGCTTCAGAAACCTTTGACTTGATATATATCCTATGGCTGTGATGTATGTTCAAAATCCAGGCGAGTGTAAGATCATAGCATGACAAGCTTAATTCATTATATATTCCTATCACTTTAGCATAATTTTAACCAAGAAAAGTAACTTAAAATGTCATAAATCATTGTAGATTGCAATCAGTAAAAAAAGCAAAAATTGACCAATAAAAACAACTAAATTTAACAAAATATATTATTAATATAGCTGTTTATGAGATTTTATGTATAATGATATAATGAGTTTTATTATTGTATAGAAATAGTGATGGCTTAAAAATGATGTATAGAGATAGTGATTTATATAAATAAAAGTTGGAAAAAGAAACCTCTTTTGAAAAACACTACTTTTCTGGGATAAAAGAACTGGCTTTGAATTTTTATGGAAAAAAATTCCTTCAAAAAAGCCAAGTAAAATTTGAAATTATTAAGGAGTTATAAATCCCAATAAACACTTTAATGAATTCAGTGCCAATTTTAAACTGACCTATAATAGCTATTTATAGTATATATCTACAGCACTGTATATTCTAAGTTGCTTATAATTTCTACTTGGACCCAATCCAATATAAGGTTTTGTTTTGGGTTTTGAGCTAAATTCTATAATCTGGGCTGAAAGATGGCGCTGACTTCAAAAAGGGTTTATTAAAAATCCATAATTTCTCATATATTTCATAATTTTTAGCGCTTTTTTAAAGGCGTTCTTTCCCCCTTTTGATACATCAACTATAGCAAAAGGAAAATCAGGGTGGTTTAGTTTAAAGGTTAATAAATGGAAAAAAGAGTATAATTTCTATTTGAAAACTTATGTTTATACTATAACCAAAGCGCCACGAGCATAATTGGGATTTTTTCACCTGCACATATAGTATATTTTATTTATAACTGACTTTAAAAAGATAAGGTTCTTAATTTGACCTGTGTATATGGTTTTTGTTTTTTATGTTTGTTTATACATAACTCTGAAACTACTAGACCAATCAAGATGATCCTCTTTTTCAAAAATAGGATGCTCCAATATAGGTTTCATTTTACTTTTGTAAGGATTGATCCAGTATCTGACCAGTAATTTAGTATGTATACTAAAATGGACCAGAAGCAATGGATTTCTAATGTGGAACAGTTTATTGCTGATTAAAATTAGCTCTAGCTTTGCAAAGTGATAGCTTCAAATAAGCTTTTGACTTGATATATTAGTATGGCTGGGGGTTATGTTCAAAATCCAGGCAAGTATAAGATCATAGCGTGACAAGCTTAAATCATTAGAGATTCCTTTCATTTTTGCATAGATTGATCAATTAAGTCAACTAATTTTGATAAAATGAATTGTTGTAGATGTAATCAGTAAGCTTAGAATTGATTGTACAATAAAATCAACCATGTATTAAATAATTTATTGGTATACTTATTTATGAGATATTATATATAATATATATACAATAATTTTTATTTTTATTTAGAAATAGTGAGGTTTCAAAAAAATTATACAAAGCTAGTGGTTTTGCTTACAAATCTGGGGAAAACATCATTAGAATTGCTTTTTTAAGATAAAGTGAACTTTTTTAAAAAGGCACTAAAAATATAAATAATTAAGAAATAAGAAAATTTCAACAAAACCCTTTTTGAATTTGGTGTCATATTCAAGCCTGACTTTAAGTATTTTTCTCACAAATGCAAATTAGAGCTTATATTGGATTGGGTCCAAGTGTAAACCATAAGCAACTTGGAATATACAGTGCTGAGTATGTATATTATAAATGGCTATTATAAGTCAGTTTAAAATATGGAGCCATCTTCAAAAAGGTTATATTGAGTGTTTATATTTTCTTTATTATTTCATACTTTTTAGTGCCTTTTTCTTAAAAGGTTCTTTTTTACCAATATTTTATGCTAAAATTCTAATTAACTCAACATGAAAAATAATCAGCTATTGCTATTGCAAAGTTATCCACTAATAAAGTAAAATATAATAATCTTTTAAAGCCAGTTTTTTTTGCAAAGTTCATATTTCACAATTTTTCAATAGATTATTTTACTGTCACAGGAAATACATTAGTATGGCAAATTTCAAAGCTTCATATAACCTGGAAGATAGTTAAATTAAACTTTTGAATTACTCAAATACTAAATTGCTCATCTATAACAATAAACTGACTACCATCAAAAATATATATGGTTTATACTTGTTGCATATAAAACTTTTCTGCTTTGACCATAAAAATTTAATTTTTTTGGATTAATATTGTCATTTGTTATACATAAGTGTGCCAAATTTCAAAGCTCTATCTAGTCTATAAGGCATTTAAAATTCAATTGCAAGATTTTACTACAGACAGACAGACACCACAGTGAGCAGAGAACAAGAATTAAGTACAACGTTTTAACAGGTTAAAAACATTTTTTGTAGAATACACAATTTTCAAATTTCTAATGGATTATTGTATAGTCATGGGAGATACATAAGTGTGCAAAATTTAAAAGCTCTAGCTATTCTGGAAGGTAGTTAAAAATCAATTGTAAGATTCCATTACAGAAAGACAAAAAGACCACAGAAAATAGATAATGTTTTTAAAACGTTTTTTAAATAGTATAAAAGTATCTAGACATATCTCAAATGCATACGTGGTATTAATGACTTTATCAAGCATTAGTTTAGCAGAGCACCTACACTGTGCAATCTTTTTTCTAGTATTTGGTTTACAATATTGTTTTCTAGAATTGCTCCTATGAATGCTTTTGTTCATGAAATATTTAACTGTAAAACCAAAAATATAAATTCTTGTCACTCTTTTTATAAAAATGTCAACGTAGTTTTATTTGGATTTTTAACTACATATATACTAATGATAAAAGTGTAAGTTAAGATTGCTTGTGTTTTTATGTGTAATTGCAACTTAAGTACAGACATCTGAAGCTTATGCTTAGCTATCATTTAGGATTTTAAATTTACCCTAATTAGACTTTTTAAGTAAAGGCTTTTTGTATATGGTAAACAGATGTATTTTAGCATCAAATTTTAGTATATTGAGTTGCTCTATTTAGATTATACTAAGAGATTAAACTTGCAATTCTAACCAATATCAACATAAAACTTTTTTTAATTAGCCTTATTGATCCACTAGCTCCTAATTTATTTATTTTTAAGATAAGAAATTAAGTGAGTACATTTTCTTTCTCTTTGCAATCATAATTGCAACTAATTTGATTTTAGACTGGTAAGTATGATAATCAACACAAGGAGATGAGTGTGCACCCATTGTCAGGTAAAGGTTGAGCAAGCGTAGTAAAGAGCACAGGGTCAGTCTTCACACCGCCCAAAGTTTTTAAACGCCCTGTTAACGCCAGTGGCCCAGATAAAAATAAGAGATCAGCGGCTAGTATTTCACCAGAGATTTAGCCTGGCAAGCAAAATGCAACCATTACATCAAAACTACGCATTCTCAGCCCCTTTCATCAGTAGAGCATGAAGATTGAGTTTTTCTGGATATTAATTTAAAGACACTTTGGGAAAAGTTCTTTGGTGATGTACACAAACGCTTCCCAGCTGCTGTATATGTTGCACTGCATTATATGACCCACAGATTGTTGGACCTTGGGTTTGAAACTGCATAAGCAGTGGATGCTGCTGCACAGGTGCGTGTGGTGGTCAATCTTCTGGATGATCAATGGGTGGTCAAAACGAAGAGCACATGTTGGACCAAATCTAACCAAGTATTTGTCACTTTTGACTTCCTCCCCACAACGGTGAAACATGAAGTACTGAAGCACCACCTCTCAGTTGAGCATAGATTCTATGGAGAACTTCATTCTTTTAAAATGCAGCGCTTCACGCTTATGCTGAATCTTAGCATGGGAAAAGAAATTGCAGTGATTACCCCAACCACGGTCATTGTGGAAGACTTAACTCAAATTCGCACACCACAGTTGTCAATATTGATGGGCAGGACTCCCTTTCATTCCGCATTACAGTGTATAGTGCACCTCCTATCTGCACCTTTTGTCATGCTTTTGGGCATAAGGCACACACCTGCCCTTCCAGATAGGGCATCACTAAGAATGAAATCCTCCCTAAAAAATGGAAAGCACCAACTCCCATTACAAACCTTCCATTGACACTAATGCCGCCTTCCCATGGGGCGCGCAGGGTGTTACATTCCAGTTAAACCTATGTCCCACAAGAGCACAAAAAGGCCAAACAGGGCTGTAGAGCAGCAGCCAAGGCAACGGCTATGGCGGCGTCCATGATATTGTCTGCCCAAACCCAAGATGACATTGAGTCATTTGCAGCTGAAGCAGCTCAAAAATCCGCTCACCAATTAGATTGGTCCCACCAACCTGTGGACCAGGTGTTCGAGTCAGATTCATCTGTGCAAAGTTACTATGCACCAATCAAAAATGATTACCCCAAAACAACCCTCCCCACGCTTTTTTTGACCTCCAATGGTGCACCGCAGGAGCACTGCAATACAAAATGTTGACCTAAATCAAAAACACCAAAACTGAAAATAAACTCAGTGTAGGAAAACATCAAGGACTTGTACACAAAGCCAAACACATGGTCGCAGTCCAAAGCAGCTGTGATGTAGCAGCGCAGGAAGGGCAAGGGGGCCTTTCCCATTGCACCTAAGGTGCAATAGGGTCTCCTTCACATTAGGGACGTTAAACATTGCTGGACCCAAGGCATCACCGTCCTGGGCTTGAAAAACTGAGTTTTAAAAAAATAATTTACCTGTGGACATTGTCAATACAAGAATCCCACTGTCCACACGGTGCAGAGGAAACATGGGCAACCATGATACTCCCCTCACTTTCTTTTTGGTTGCTGCACTGTGGGGTTGTCAGAATTTGAGATAACAAATAAATCAAATTACCCACTTCTGGATTAAGCTGTGCCAAATTGGTCATTGAACCTAACCAAGCTAAACTAATTTCAAGATCCTCCTCCCCTATTCCTGAGTCACGTGGGGCAGCGTTTCCACCCATTTGGTCAGGTGGGTGGCACAATCCATTGAGGATGCCCATAAGGAGGCCATTCCAGAAGATCAGTAAAGATCCTGAACAGATGAGGCCCCAATGATCCCTGAGGCACTGAGTCCCAACACAACTATAAATATTGAAACCTTCTGACTTAATAATGCATTCAGTATTCTAACTCTATTCTTAAGTTTCCTTCTCAGTTCTTTTTCCAAAGTTCCAGCTTCAAGCCACCTATGAACCTCAGCGCTAGTCTAGAGAACTGTAGCACTGACCAATGTGGTGCTCACTACAGGGAGCTCCGAGCTGTCCTAAGTGAAAACGTCTATCACAAAAAATGGAAAATACTAGTAGCCCTGAAGATCAATAAACTGGTCAGTCAAGAAGTGTTAATCGATGGGTTAGTACCTCACAATACGCAATGCCGCCCTTGCAGCCTGAGAGGCTAGAATTTTGGGCCACCTTCCAACTCTCACTGCCCTCCCTAGATGGAGCCAATACCAACTCCAGTACAAAAACCTTAATGATGTCATCCAACAACTGATAAATGGCATCTACTCTATGGGCGCCCACTCCAGCTGCTCCCATGCCTCTTCTGTACCTTCTACAATGCGAGACCTCTACAACTCAGCTACACTACTGGCAGGGGAACTTGCCCTGGGGCCCAAATGCTACCTTTGTAACTTCGTCCACTCAGCTATCCATCATCTACTTCGGCTAGTCAGGTTACACCATCAGAGGTCTCCTGGCAACTGGGACTCACCCATAATTTACAATCGTACATCATTGACTTTATGACGCTGCCTCCTCCTTTGTGCACAACAACTTGAAGCCATTATTGATAACTGGCGATTGATCAATGAGATCTGGAATCAAATTGTAGTGTTAGACAGCGGGATTTCTGGCTACCTCAAGGATCAGCTGCATCAAAATGCTCAGCTACTTGAGGCGACTTGGAATCAGAATCTCTTTCAAGTCGAAGAACTTATATAATCCCTGCAACAGCACTACCAAGAGCTGGCCTCTCATGACTACCCCTCCATGAGTGCAGGGCCCAAAGGCCCTGAAGGGCGTCCAAAGCCAGCAGGACTATAAGGACCCCGCGGACCTCAAGGGCCCCCAGGCTCTTCAACAACTGGCAAACCTGAAAAACCATGGCGAAGAGATGTGATAACAGCCCTGGTTGCCCTACGTAATCAAATCCAAAAGGTGGCGCTGGGTGCAAACTCCGATTGGATGGAGTCCCCCTCAACCCCAGGGTCTCTATGGAGGCATTGTCAGATGAAATGGATAATTTCAGTGCCTTTACTAAGCATACAAACTCTTGTATCTCCCAGCTTGAACAAACTTGTCAAGGGTTTAAAACCCATTTGACCGCCCTCAAAGACCAGCTTCACCTTCAGAGCACCAAGATCCAATCTCTAAAGGAGCAGGTTGCAAATAAGGCTTCTGCTTCCACCCTCAGCCAAAATTGGGAATACATCCAAGAGGACTTAGAAGGCTTGCAATGACAGCTAGATCAGCGGGCTCCCTAAGATTATGCGGAAACTGAGATCTTGGAGCCAGTACCCATCTCTGGCATTAACACCCTTTCCACTCCTATTGAAGCTAATTTTAAGTCTAATTGTAAGGAAAGGTTCACCCCCGGACAGGAAAGTATCGCCTCCTTCCTGTACGCCTATGAGAGTTCCATAAAGGAGGCACTAATCAACAGAAGGTGAAGTATATCCACTTCTGCCTAGACAGCACTTCCCGGGAAATCATGAACCCCCATTTGAAGGAGTGTAACACCTGGGAACAAGTCCATACAGCCTTGATCCAAGAGTTTGGTAGAAATCAAAGTCTGTCCAACCAAAAGCAAGCGTTCATGGGCATCCAACTGAATAAAGGAAAAAACCCCATGGAGTTTGCCAACAATCTTTATGCCCAAGCACAACCCTTAGTCACAACAAATTTTATCACCCTGGACGACACCATCACCGCTGTCATTTCTGCCTTAGGACCTACCCTGAGGTTCAATGCATATGATTGGGCAGAAGAATGGGTTTACCTGTATTTGGGAGATCAAGGAAGCACTCAACGAGATCCATGCCTTGACTCTACACTTTAAGGCTACGTCTACAGGCTCCTCTAACCTCCCTAGGGTCCATGTGGTTGAAAACCAGAAGAATCCATAACCTTGATGCACCTACTGTAATGGGCTCAGACATAGTGCCCAGGTCTGCTGGAGATGACTTGCCGAGGAGGTGGGAAATGGCCGCCAGCATGAAGGACGAGGCGCTTCATGCTGACACCCCTACCCAGCCTCAAGTATCCTTCTTGAATGAACCTGAAACTGTCATACCTGAAGAAGGAGTTTCAGTAGCTGATGAAAATAAAGAAGTTGATAATGCTTACTCTTCTTCTGATGATTCCCCCATGTTCCTCACATTACCGCCCCAATTTGGAAGTCTGGTTACCCAAGTTGCCATCTGGGTCCACAAGATTCCAGTCCTCACCATAGTTGACAGCAGTTTCCCATGAACGTCATATTTTCCAAGTTGATGAAACGGGTCAAGATCGCTCTGGACCTGCCCCACTATATGGAATATGGCACGGCCAGCCCACAGTGTATCTGATCTATAAGAGCTTATTCCTCTTTGCCATTACCGTTTGGAAAGCTTGCTGTGAACACCCCCACTGTCACAATAGACAACCCCAGTTATGACCTGCTCCTCAGGACTCAGTTCTTTCGAGATTATTCATCAGTGCTCCATTACAATGGTGGCTTCCTCTCCCTACTAGGACAATGGGTCCCTCTGATCTTCAAAACTTCTTGTGACTCTAATATGGAGGTCAAATCCTGAGCCTGTCTACTAGAGAATGAGGACTTAATCAGTTGGCTCAAGTATCATATCAGGGGCTCTTGAGCCTGACTGCCCCCTACTGCTGTTGATGGACAGGAAGGCATGTCAATCTACTTATCCAAGGCGATTACAATACCCAAAGTCCCAAGTCATTGCCAACACTAAGGTCCATGTCAACATTCCCTTGGGATACCTATTGGAAATCTGAGGCCTAGGCAACCCCTCTCCTAAGGAAGCGCTGACCTGCCCTGAGATCCTTGATCCAAAATATGCTGGATCTATATCAGTGTTGCTAGCCAACCTTACTGACAAACCCAATGTCCTAGGTCCAAACAGTCCCGCCGCTTATGTCCATCTTTTACCAATAGGGACTGTTGCTAATGTTCGAAGCTTTGGGGACTTATGGAATTTCAGCTTAGAGTTGCCACCATTAGTTAGTCTGGTCGACGTTAATATTGGGAAGGACTCTTGGACGAGCAGTGACACAAGGTCCAGGAGTTGTTGGAGGAATACTAGGACCTATTCTCAAATCTCAACCTATGATTTTAGAAGAATGAGCGGAGTCCTCCACCATGTGTAAACCAGGGACGCTACCCCTTTGATCACGACCTTACCAAAAAAGCAAGGTCAAAGAGGCCTAGGTGATGATGGAACTTAAACAGCTACTCGACGCTGGGCTCCTGGTGTCATCACGCAGTCCTTGAGCCTCCCCACCTTGCTGGTTTGAAAGAAAGACGGCAGGTACTGGGTGGTGATAAATTATTGATGACTTAACTCCATCACCAAGAAGGACAGTTATCCTATGCCCGGAATTGATGATTCTCTCCGCCTGCTTGCCAGTTCCCAGTACTTTTTGGCCATGGACCACGCCAGAAGATATTGGCAGGTCGAGATCGCCCCCAAAGACTGAGCCAAGTGTGCTCTCATCACCAACGAGGGGCTATTTGAGCCCACCCAGATGCCCCAAGGGCTTTGTAACGCCACAGCCACTTTCCAGCGTGCCATGGACGGGATCCTTGGGGACTTGAAGCTCTCATGCATCCTCGTCTACCTGGATGACATTAATGTTTTCTAGCGGACCTTTAATGGACATGTGGAGCATCTCAGGGAAGTCTACAAACGGCTTAGGAAGGCCTCTGCCCAGCTCAAGCTTTTGAAGTGCTCTTTCTTCCAGTCTGAGCTGATGTTTCTAGGACACAAGGTCTCCAAGCGTGGCATCCAACCTATACCTAACAAAGTAGATGCCATAGAAAAGATATCACGCCCCCAAAGCCTAAGAGATATCCAAGTCTTTCTTGGCATGGTGGGCTATTACCATCAGTTTATCCCACAGTTTGCCAACCTAGCTGAGCCACTGTTTTACCTCCTACAGAAGAATGTACCATTCGAGTGGCGACCTGAACAGGAGCAGGCTTTTAACACTTTACGTACACTCTATACACTAAACTCGTTCAAGTTCACCCTCATTTTGACCAACCCTTTTTGTTGTTCACGGATGTGAGCAACGTTACCATCAGGGCTATCTTGGTACAACATGATAAAAACCAGGTCTACCACCCCATGGCCTATTTTAGTAAGATGTTAAGTAAAACTGAGCAGAACTACAGATTCACTGAGAGGGAATGTCTAGCCATCCTACTAGCCATCAAACATTTTTGGCCTTACCTCTATGGTACCCATTTTACTATTATTACAGATTATTACTCACTCTGGTGGCTCCAACAAATGAAAGACCCAGATGGTCAGCTGGCCAGGTGGGCTCTATGACTGCAAAGCTATGATATCACCATCATCCATTGCGCAGGCACGATTCACCAGAATGATGATGGTCTCTCTTGGATGCTAGTGCTAGCAGTCTTGACCCTCAAGGAAGATTGGCTATATGACCTGATAGGACAGCCTGAGCAATGGGAATTGGAAACTCCTGAGGTTCAGGCTGAACTCCGCATAATGACTTGAGACACGCAAATCAAAGATGGGCTACTTTACAAGAAGGTCAATAAGAAGTGGCTCCCTTATATCCACCCCTCCTCTCAAACCAATATTATCATAGAGGGACATTCAACTGTGGGACATGGGGCAGTTAAGAATACTTACAAATGGCTGAAGTCACGATGCTACTGGGACTGAATGGTAGAAACCATCCAAGAGGTCTTATAGGCCTGTATGACCTGCCAATCTTACAACCAAGCCAACCCTCAATTTCAACACTCGGTCATTGCCCCAACCATGCCCTTCAATGTCATTATCATCAACATAGTGGGTCACCTTCCCACAGGATTGCATGGCCACAAGTATATTATTTTGGCAGTGTACCACTTAACTAAGTGGGTTGAGGAAATTTCAGTTCCCGCTGCCACTGCCAAGGCTACAGCTCTTTTCCTTGTTCGTTCCATTTTCACCCAGCGTGGGTGCCCCTAGACCTTACTTTTGGACAATGGATTGAACTACACCTCTCAGGTAGTACAATATATATAATTTTGTTATTTGGAACTACCCAGAGTTTTGCTGCCCCATACCATCCATTTACTAATGGGGCGGTAGAACGCGCTAACAGAACTCTTATTTCCATCATACGGAAGCTGGCCGCCTCAGATCCTGCCCGTTTGAACATTATCTACCCAGCGCCTTGCTTGCCTACAGAGTGAGCTATCACTGAGTTCTCAATATGTCCCCATTCGAATCCATATATGGGCGGGCACCTCAGCTACCAAGTAGCGTCCAGCCACTGCTTGAAGCCTCCACATCTGAGAACTCTGAATTAACTATGAGGGCCTTAACCAATGAAATTTTATGGCTTCAAGCCCAAGCCACTCAAGGCACTATTACCACCACTGGAAGATGAGACATCCCAATCAATCTTGGATGACCCTCCTTACAAATTTTTCAATTAGGTGACCTCATTCTCTTTTATCACCATTGACCTAGAGGCTGACAAAATAAGCTAGACGTACTCTGGTCTGGACCCTATAAAGTCATTCATAGGGTGAAGTCTGAGTACTCCATTAGTGACATCAACCAAGGGATCGAAGTAAAATGGGTGCATGGTCAGTTCCTGCGGCCATATTCCCCCATCTGATAAGATCTTGAGGGGGGCTTTGTCAGAATTCAAGATAATGACTGAATCAAATTCCCTACTTCTGGATCAAGCCATGCTGAATCAGTCATCAAACATAACCAAGCTAAAAAAATTCAGTATCTTCCTCCCCTATTCCTGAGTCATGTGGGGCGGCGTTTCCTCCCATTTAGTCAGGTGGGCGACACAATTATTGAGAATGCCCACGAGGAGGCCATTCTGGAAGATCAGTAAAGATCCTGAATGGATGAGGCCCCGACGAGCCCTGAGGAACCAAATCCCAATGCACCCTATAAATATTGAAACCTTTTGACTTAATAAAGCATTCGGTATTAAAACCCATTTTTCGTTTTCTTCTCAGTGCTCTTTCTGAATTTCCAGCTTCAAGCCAACTATGAACCTTGGAACCAGTCTAGAAAACTTTAGCGCCAAAAGGGTGCTTATATGATTGACCCATAGCTTTAGACTTATATCTAAAAATTTGTATTTCAATGGTCATGTGATGGTCATGTCCTTTTCATGAAATGATAAAGTGAATGCTATAGTTAATGTTTACACCCCAACCTGTGCGTGGGCTTGCCAGGATTTCCTTTCAGTCATAACTTCCCTCCTACTTCCACCTGATCCACTTGTGGTAAGTGACCTAAACTGCTGGGCCAACCCAGCCACTGACTTCTGGCCTTCACCGCCTACCCCCTGCAGGGGCACGTTGAACTCCACGTTTTAAAATTCACCTTGAGGCTTTTTGATACCCTATCCAAGCATGCACCGTTGCTACCCAACATGTC
>JAKSZP010015825.1:0-240132 GCA_022478985.1 Massospora cicadina | reverse complement strand
GGATAGTCCCAAATCAAAGCCAGCTAACCTGGGCAACACTTTGTGATTCATAAAGATGCAAAGCCACAAAACATCTCTGATTCCCAACCGTCCATATGATGTTAGGGTTATGAGCCATCGCTAAATGGCTAAACAGATTGTAGCGATAGCAGTTTAGAATAAATGGGATGTAAAAACCCCAGATTTGACACCGCTTTAGCTAGAAACGGCACAAAATAAAGGCGTAAACTCAAGCAAGAGAGGAGCCAACAAGCGCGCGTGTAGATCCAATATTAAACTGAAATTTTATATGCACAATGGGTAAACCCCTTAACTATCACGTGTAGCCCCAGAGGGTTAGGCCGTGTCTAGCGGTATGGATCTCCTGTTCAAGGCGTTGGGTATCCGACGTGGTCCATAGCTGGCCCGGCGGCAGAAGGTGTAACTTCTGGCTATCAAAATAGGATTGGTACAGCTGCTTTTTGGCCTTAAGGCGAGTCATCTCTGGGCTGTAGCTGTGCCCCGAAGTCACCATAAGCAGAGTATCTTTGGGGACTTTGCGAAGCACCTGCTCAAATATGGTGAGAAACTGCCCTATGACCTGAGTTGGTGACGCTTGAGAGGAAGCCGGGGGCGATGACGGGTCAGCTTTTAAAGGTCAGAAGGGTGGGAGAAACTTCTAGTACCTAGGTTCTGTTCAAGCCCCAAGAACCTGGCCATGACCATGCGCATGTCGCCGGAGGTCAAAAATTTGACAGCTTGGTCTCGGACCTTGGGAGGTGAGTAAAGCGAGGTGAATAGGACACACCTCCAGATCAGACTCACAAGGGCGGAACACCGCGGCACCGTCGGCGAGCGGGAGTGAGGAGATATAATCAGCAACCCCAGAGCGGATGGCGTTGGTAGGCAGACGAGCGAGGCGAGAGAAGACGGTCTCCAAATTAGACTTGAAGATGCCAAAGGCGGGGCCCTTCTGGAGCTTCAACTTGACAAGATCCATGCACGCGATGGCATCCTCAACCGAGTCGTGGCCTTTGCCCTCGGGTGCCGATTGGATTGTTCTATTGAGCCACTGCTGAGTCAGCCATCGCAGGCTTGGCGTGTAAGGGGGGCCCTTGATGTGTGAGTAAATGACGCCAGTGTCGATGATATAAGGGTGCACCAGCCGTAGGGCCTTAAGATCGTTGCGGAGCCCCTGCCCTACAAGCACGGTTGAGTTGTCCATAATCTGTAACAGCTTTTGCTGAATATCCTTGAGCGTCGTAGTCACCCCCGAGAGCACATCAGCCGTAATTCCGCTGTACCTAGCACATAACGTGAGTGCTTATACAAACACTCAGCCACCCCAGCTAGCCAGCTTACTCTGTGAGGTAGTTGACGATGGGCGACGCCGGCTTAACCAGCTCGTCAAGGACGGTGTTGCCGTTGAGGTCCACCATCGAGATGCGTGTTAACTCCGTCCCCTCCACCGTCCTACACATTTCGCAGTCAAGCGCCAGCAGCTTTACGGGAGTCGTAGGTCCACTGGGGTTAAATGAAACGGGTTGGAACCAACCCTCCCCGAGCGTGCTACCGGGATCAAGCTCTATCGGCATCGGGTAGCCACGGCTTTCAAGCTGCTGAGCCGTGAGAAGATATCGAATCGGATCATCGGGGGCATACGGGCTTCCCTCTAACAAAACACTTTAAACTCGGCTTTTAAGAAACGACTTCAACCCGAAGCGCGAGAAACCAACCTTGCTTATCCAGCCTTCTTTGCTGGGCCTCATCCAGTTTAATTTGAAGCAAATCTATCAGGGGTGAAAACAGATTGTTTTTGTTCCCCGGCCCAAACGTCACGCAGCCAAAGGAGAAAAACTCCTGGAGAAGGGCCATCGCGTGCTGCCCCCTCTGCTGATCCTCGACCAAATTGAAGTTGATGGTGAGACTCGATACGGGGAAGGGCTTTTTAGCAAGCGTGGAGATCTGATTCAAAAACAGGCAATCCAACTTGGGAACCACTATCATAAACGCTTTGGGTGGTAGACTGGTATTTCGCTATAGATTGGAGTAAGTCGAACGTTCGCTTTTTAGCTGCGGCACCTTGGCGAGCATCCGGTTAATGATGGGAGGGCAGGCGGTATTTTCTAAAAAAGAAAGTATAGCGCTCTGTATACTCTAACTCACGATAAGCCATTAACCAAATAGGAAGCGGGGGCCAACCCGCGCGCATTTCTAACCTTTAGGGGATGGGACAGAATATATTGGGGATCTGGGCAAACCTCGCTCGCCGCAGTTGAAGTGACCTAAGGGCTTCCTCCTGAAGGAGTCATTTTCAGCACCAATTTAGTTTTGCTCAAGGAAGAGCCCGTGATGGGGGAACCCTTACAAAAAGCCACACCCCGACCAAGTTAAAACCAACCACCCATAAACCAAGAGTCAAATAGGTTCTTTACCGAGAAAATTGTACATTTAAAACGTAAAATTAAAGCCAACCGTTACCGAAGTGGAGACATTAGGAGCTCTTGCGGCACCTTTCGTAGCCTTCTCCGACTTCTTAATTTTTGAGGGCGGTTGAGAACCCACTAACCGTAACTTTTAGCCCTAAACCAAACAAGATCTATACAGCTCCTCTTGGGATCTTTGGAGGAAATGCTCAAGTTGCTGAGTTCTCGTAGCCCAGTCTCACAGGGGCTACCGCTGGCAGGGGAGTTGAGGGCGGCGGTGGGGCTCGGCTGGCGGGGCCGTTTCAAGGCCATGTTTAGGGTATAAACAGCTGCTCTATCAAACTGTCGAAATAAAAGGCTGCCTGGTGGTCAAGCCTGAAATCTCGGAATGTTCAACAAACGGTGGAAGGTAGGGTTAAAGGCTAGTTCTTATACCATGCCCACCGTTCCTTTTCACTGCTGCCCAAGTGAAGTTGCCAGCCTGAGACCTATACGATCTATGATTGGTTACATCCATCCCTCAGCTTCAATTCGACTGGTTCCAGATTCTGACCTGTCAAAGGATAGGTTCAAGCAGGCTTAGTTTGGTGATAATTTTGCTCTCAGCTAGCGAATCAGCAACACCAACTTGACTGAGCTGGGTTAGTTTATAGCATATAAATTCTATTTAAGGGTGGTTAGCCTGGCAGGTAAAACTGCTTCCATCCTAGTGCAGGTTTCGAGTTCGAAACCTGCACTGGCAGAAAAATCCGGTGTGGTATATTTGTCCCAAGGTCAACCCACCTCAAATATTTTTTTAATACTGGCAAGAAGGGTCCCCTGGTCCCCTTATCTTGAATAAAACAAATTATATTTATTCTATTAAAACTTTACTAAAGAATCAATTGGGGTATCTGATAACAGTTATAAACTAAGCGAATTGCTTTGAGGTAATTTGCTAATTTATGGATATTGAAAGCTGGGGTTCCAGATAAGATGGATAGGTATCACCCAATTTCAGTCAGATGATTCAATGAATTCAACTTTTAGCCAGTTGTAGTTGTGCACACCTGTAACCACAAGCTAAGGTGGGGCAAAAATGCTGTAACAGGTTCAAAACCTGTTCTGGCTAGGATGAACATAATTTCCTCCATCCCCTCTATTATTACTTAATTAATTGATGATATGGAGTTAAAAAGGAAGATTTGGGTGGTTGTCATATAGGGTAGTTCCTGCTACTACTGATCTTTTAAAAAATATTTGAGGTGGGTTGACCTTGGGACAAATATACCACACTGAGAATATTTTCTAGCCAGTACAGGTTTCAAACTCAAAACTTGCACTAGGGTGGAAGCAGTTTTACCTACCAGGCTAACCACCCTTTTTTTAGTACTAGAACTAACCACCCTTTTTCATTACTGAATCTTTTAAAATGAATTCACCTTCACCTCATCTATATCATAAACTATCATGACTGGGGTTATAGGTATCAATTAATACCATAATCAACTTAAATTTATGCTATAAAAATAATAATCATCATTCTCTAATTTATATTAAAACCTACAGTTTATAGATACTATAAGAAATACTTATATAATCATGCACCCAATATTTTTATGCTTTATACTAGATTAATTTAATTATAGATATGATATAGTGGATAGCCTATTTTGATAAGTGTATCTGAAGGGGACACTGTATTACATTGATTTATTTGAGGTATGCTGGCCAGGGGATAGACAGTACAGAAACTCAAAAACAAAATAAAATAAAGTAACTTGCTCAAAAGAATGAGTGGGAAGATAAAATAAAAAACCAGGTGGGGAGTGGAAACTGTTAACCCACTATGGCTGAGGGTGAGGGGGGTCAGGCAGTTTGTCTGCAGATGATTTTGACATGACTATGTCATGTTGGTTGGAGAGATAAACTAAAGTGGAGAGCCAGGGCATTAGGGCATCAGCATAGTATGGGTGGATGGTGGTGTAGTATGAGTTCTCCACCTTCTCATCAAGATTAGCATGGTAGACCACTTCAATAAATTCTACTATGTGAAGTTCATCTTGAACGCAGGCTTTGGAGAAGTTGGGCAAAATTGGAGATACTCTAGTGAGTGATTTTAGCAGATAAGTTAAAATATGCTAGTTTAGCAACATGTATGACAGCAGCTTTGGCATTATCAAATAGTTTTGAAATATTGCTGTAAGTGGACATTGTATTACAAATTTGATTATTGCTAATGCTTAAATTTATAATTCAAACCTTAAATCCAATTGCTAAGGTTGTAGAAGCGCTAATTTTTATACTAGATAGAAGTTCTACAGATAGAACTTTGATGCTACTAGAGGAAAACTTATTGATTTAGTTTTCTTATGCAGTTTTAGCTAATTTATAAACCTGATAATGATCATTTTAATATCTTTCTATTATGTTACTAAAGTATTGTAGCACCACATTGGCATATTCATCAATTTTCCTTTGTTACTTTTGGATTTTGATTAATATTTATCTGTGATGCCTATATATCAAACTATAGTGAATATTATATATTCAGCTTATTAAATAGAACTGTAGATGTCTGTTAACTTTATGTGCTGATAACTGGATTATTTATAATCTAACGATGACAAACTTTTAATAATATAATAAAGGCTTCAAGACTAAAATTCTCTAAAGCTCAATATAGTTCCTTGAAGCTCCAAGTCTATGCCTTGAGGATTCCTTTACAAAATTATTCTATTGAACCTTATAAAATGGGTACACTGGTAGTCTGAGACCTGTAAACAAGTTACCTTTCATTGTAGCATTCTTTACCCTTCAATTTCTAATCATATTGTACTGTTTAAACTTTTATTATCCCTAATTGATGTCCCATCAGTAAATTTAGACTCTAGACCAAGATCCATTATTTTTTTTGGTTTGAATTTATTCCTGGACCAGACTAATGTTATAATAGGAATTTAACTTATAGTAAGTATAAAAGTAACTCATTTAACTAGCTTTATACCCAAACTTTCAGTTCCTATATACTTAGTAGATAGTCATTATAGAATCCCAAATACTGACTTTTTAAATAGAACATATTTATATAATAGCGCTTAACAACTAATGGTAAAGTACTTAATAAAATAATTTAGTAGATAATCAAATGGAATTATTAATAGGTATGCCATATACCTATTAAAAAGCCTACCTTACTTTAAACCTACTTTTTTGCATCTAATTATCTTTGTAGAGAAGATAGAATCCCAGAAGGCATTTGCTACTAGTCCTCAGCATTAAAGGAACAATTGCGGCCAAAGTGGGAAGGGTAAGTTAAAATTAACACCGCAGGTGATAGTTTATAAGAATAATAATAATCTTTGGACCAAAAGATTTACTAATGAAGCAGAGAAAAAACTTCATAGTATCAAAATTTAAAAGAGTTTTACAAGATAATGCATTGCTTTCCATGTAGAAGAGTTAGCAAAATTAGTGAAGAAAAATGTTCTTGAACCTTTATATCAATGAGACCATATAAAATTCTTGAGACAACCTGGTCATTTCAACAAAAATTAAGGTCAAACAGTATAAAAGATACACCCAAAATAGTGGATCTTGGTATACAACAACCTTATTGCAGGCTCTGGATACTATGCTTGGGAAGTAAGAAAGGTTAAAAAATTAAAACTATCATAGGGAATCCAAATACTGTTATAAAATTTTAATTTGAGATAAGAACTCTTTCCATCACAATAAGATCACAATCTGATAAACTTTGCCATACCCAAAAACCAGCATATATTTTCAACTTGAGGATTATAGGGGAATCTGTCAGATAATTGATGTTCCAATGAAAAAGTAGGCTTACACAAAGAGTATTTGATTACCCACAATTAAATCCATAGCTCATATAGTGCCACTGTTCTACCTAATCACATATAAGATCCACCAGGTGAGACATTGGGGAAGTATTTATTGAGGCTATTGTTATAGAATTAAGGGTTATGCTAAGGCTCAATACTAATCCAATCCAATTTCAACAATGCCAGTTTGTAAGTTACATTAAGGGATTGCATGCATGAAGAGAAACTCAAGTTAAATAATATTTTACACCATTTTAAACTTGGAGATTGACATCAATTTACCCCTGACATTTGAGGATTGATTATCCAATTGACTATGTTTGCCCACTTAATTCAGAAACGCTTATCAAGATTATGGGAAAGATCTTTATTTTTAGTATGTTGGCATTTTTAAAGCTGGTACTTGGGTTGGTGCACAAGTTGACCATGAGTTGTGGGCTTTTATATTTGTGGTTCTCTGGGTGCCTCTTATAGTCTAACAACTATGGCAGCCAGTACTATCATCATGAGGGACAAAGCAATATTAATGACCTGGATTAGTGATTGAGAGCCCTCCATTGGTCCTATGAGAGGGTTAATATGACTTTAATTCTTTTGAGAGTGGATGCATATAATTGAATCTTAGAAATTTAATTATTCAAATTTGCAAAAATAACCAACACTTTACTATTAGTGGGGTCTTAGGGTTCTATATTATCTGGTGGAGGATAAAACCAGAGAGAAAACCAAGAAACAACTAGTTGTAGGGATTTTAAAGAATTGGTTGGGTCATTTTTGAACAGTTACAGACTAGTGGCATATAAATTTGGAAAAAAAGATAGTGGAACAGTTGAAAGTTCCTTGATAACATTCTGCCATTTTGGTAGAGACTAATGATTTTCTTTGGGAAGACATGCATCTCAAAATCTCAGAGGAGTTTTAGAATCTTTGTGTAAACAGTTTCTTTACTGACGCCAAAGTTCAAAAATGAACTCAAAGCTGTAAACTAGCGGATAGGTCAAAAAACAAAAGATGGTTTAAAATAGATTAATTTATTAAGTTAAAAAACGTCAATAACTATAGGGCGTATGGCAACTTGGTGCCTCAGCGACCTTCATGGCCATGTACAATCAGGATCTTTCACTGCCTTTCAGCATGACTGCCTGTTGATGAACTCATTGCTCTGTGTCATCCTCAAGACTTCATCAGTGGGGTTCACGCCTCTCAAGGTTTAGGAGGGGGATGGGATTCCTGAAGGCGTCTCCATCAATTCTTGTGCATGTAAGTCTTCCTGATCAAATCTCATACCTTTGCCTTCAGGGTAAGGTTCCATTTGCATTGGCTTAAGAGTTAACTTATAAAGCTCAATTGGAAGAAGAGTTTTTTACTTGCTCATCTTCTCAAATCCTGACAACACCCCCTCAAGTTCCTTTTATAGGGGGCATAGGGATGAAGAAAACAGCCATGTACTTGGTTTACCACTGTCCCCTGGATGATGTCAGAAATGGATTTATTCAAGTTCACCTTATTAATGATCTTATAAGATCCAACCCAAAGAACATTAAGCTTGTTCTGTCAATCTCCAGGTTGATGGTGATAAGAGAGAATGAGGTCACCTAATTTGAAAATTGGTAAAGAGTTGGCTAAAATTAAATTGGAATTTCTCCTTTCTGTGGTGATGACAATGCCTTGAGTGTCCAGGGCTTGAAGCTGTTCAATTTCATTGGCTAAGGCTCTCATAGTTAAATTAGAGCTCTCAGGTATGGAGTTATCAGGCATGGGGTGAACACTGCTCAGTAGATGGGGAGCATGCCCATATAGAGCTTCAAAGGGGGGCATCTTGATGATTTGATGGTAGCTTTATTTGGTAAGCAAGCAAGGCGCTGTTTAAATAATGATTCCAGTAAGTGGGGTCAAAGGCGACCACCTTCTGCAAGATAGAGATGAGGGTTTCTTTAGCACGTCCATCACCCCATTAATTAATGGGTTGTAACTGGTGGTGAAACTCTGCTTAGTTTCAAAAACGAAGTTAGTTCTTGTACTACCTAAGAGATGAAATTCAGCCCATTGTCCAAAAGTAAAGTTTGTGGGCATCCATACTGGGTGAAAATGGATCAAATAAGAAATAGGGCTGTGGCTTTAGCGGTGGCAGCGGGGACAGAAATAACTTTGACCTATTTGGTCAAATGGTCCATGGCTAAGAGGATGTAATTATGGCCATGTAATCCGGTGAGAAGAGGGACTATCACATTGATGCTAATGACATTAAAAGGTCCTGACAGTGCAACGACTGAGTGCTGATATTGTGGATTGGCTTAAATTTGGGATCAGCGTTTCATACACACTTCTAGGACCCCTTGGATGGTTTCTACCATTTTGTTTCAGTACCATCATTTCTTTAGCCATTTGTGAGTCTTCTTCACTGCCCCATATCCCACGGTTGCCTGCCCTAATAGAATAACGTTGGTTTGAGAAGAAGGACAGGTATAAAGGAGCCATTTTTTATTGACCTTCTTATACAGCATTCCTTCCTTGATATGAGTATCTTGGGTTATTTTTCAGAAGTCATATTAAATTTCAGAAGTTTCTAACTCCTATTGTTTTGACTGACCAATTAGATAATACAGTCGGCTCTCTTCAGGGGTCAAAGAAGCCAAAACTGGCATCCTAGAGAGACTATTGGTGTTCTGGTAAATTGCCCCTGAATGATGGACTGCAGTTAAATAATAGTTTCTCAGCCTTAGGGACCATCTGGCTAACCAGCCATCTGGTCCTTCATTTGCTGCAGCAATCATAGCAAGGAATGATCAGTGACAATGGTGAAGTGGGTGCCATAAAAGTAGGTCCAGAAGTTCTTGATTGCTAACAATACAGCCAGGCAC
Organism: Massospora cicadina; assembly: GCA_022478985.1. Classification (NCBI taxonomy): domain Eukaryota; kingdom Fungi; phylum Entomophthoromycota; class Entomophthoromycetes; order Entomophthorales; family Entomophthoraceae; genus Massospora; species Massospora cicadina. Next base: position 231,042 of record JAKSZP010015825.1, on the reverse strand, counting down.
TCCCATTTAGTAACGCTATAGTTTTGTTCAGTCTTGCTCAAGGTCTTGCTAAAGTAAGCTACTAGATGATCAACCTGATTTTTATCATGCTGGGCTAGGATGGCCCCAACGGCGACGTTACTTGCATAAGTGAATAGCAAGAAGGGTCAATCAAAATTCAGATGAGCTAAAATGGGATCAGTGCAAAGAGAAGTCCGCAACACAGCTTTTATATTACTGTTCCTGTTCAGGCTGCAACTCATATGGTACATTATTTTGCAGGAGATAGAACAGGGGCTTGGCAAGGTTGGCAAATTGAGGAATTAACTAATGTAATAGCCCACCATGCCAAGGAATACCTTAATATCCCTAAGACTCTGGGGGCGCAACATCTTCTTAGCGCCGACTTTGTTTGGGATGGTATGGATACCATCTTTTGAGACCTTGTGTCTGAGGAATTTCATTTCTGATTGGAAGAAAGAGCACTTCATAGATTACATTTTATTGAAGCCTATCTAAGATGATTGAAGATTTCTGGAGGTGTTTCACATGACCATTGAATGTTTGCAAAAAGATGGCAACATTGTCAAGATATATGAGGACAAATGATAACTTCAAGTCCCCTAGAATCCCGTCCATGGCGCGTTGAAAGGTGGACGGCGCATTGCAAAAGCCCTGGGTATCCTTATGGGTATGAATATTCCTTTGTTGGCTATGAGTGCACTCTTGGTTTGATCTTTGGGGGCGATCTCTACCTTTCTAATATCTGCTAGTAAGATCCGCCACAGTAAAATATTGTGACCCATCAAGCAAGCGGAGAGAGTCATTTATTTAGGGTTGGGATAACGTTTTTCTTAGTGTTGGAACTGAGCCAATGGTAGTCCATCACCACGCTATGGCTGACAACCTTCTTCTGAACTAACATGAGGGGGATACCCAAGGACTTTGTGAAGGTACCAATAGCCCAGCTTTATGTAGTTGCTTGAGCTCTACAGCCACTTGGGCTTCTTCAAAACTACTTTTTTGGTAAGGTTAGGACCAAAATGGGGGAGTGTCCCCAGTCTCCACATGATGTAGAAACACACTTATTTTTCTAAAATCCAAAGTAGAGGTCAAGAAGAGGTGTGTGTACTCCTTTATAATATTCTTAACAAGCCCTTTTGTCCATCAGTGAGCTTTTTCCCAATACAAGTATTAACTAGAGCCACTGATGGGGGCGTGTCCAAACCAAAATTCCTTAGACTTTTGAAGCTGAGGACATCATCAACTGCCTCTACCAGTAGGAAGCAAACATAAGCAATTGGAGTATTAGGGCCCACTACCCAAGTTTTTCAGTAATATTATAAACAACCATGATATAAATCCAGCATAGAGGGATCTAAAATTCCTGGACAGGTTATCTAGACCCCAGATCACCAGAAGGTATCTGGAGGGATGTTGATGTGAACTTGGGTGTCAACAATAACCTGAAACTTTGGTGGTATAGTGGTTATCTTAGGCAAATAAATTGGCATGCCTTCATGGCCATCAACTGCAGAGGGGTCATACATATGTGAGAGCCCCTTACATAGCACTTGAGTCAGTTAATTCAGTTTTCACTCTCTAATAGGCAAGCTTAAGCTTTGACCTACATTTTGGCATTGCACAAGGTCTCAAAACCAGGGAACCCAATGTCCCAGCAAGGATAGAAATCATTCATTGTAGTGCACTTCCGCTGAGTAGTCCAAGTGAAACTGAGTACTGAGGAGAAGATCATAGCTCAGATTATCTAGTTCAACAGTGGGGGTATTCACAGAAAGCTTCCCAAAAGTGGATAGGTAAGTAAGAATATGCCCCAATGGACTGAGTACACTGCAGTACATCCGTGCCATATTCCATGCAATGCGGCAATTCTGGAGCAATTTTGATGTGTTTCATCAGTTATGGATGAAATGACATTCATGGGGGAACCACTGTCAACAATGGCGTGTAACAGAATTTTATGGACTCAAACAGTTACATGGGTAACCAAATTTACAAACTATGGTTATGGCGTGAGAAACATAGGAGATCATCATAAGAAGAGTAAGCAGTGTCAGCTTTTTACTAATAGTTAAAAACATTTTCTTCTGGTACAATAACTTTAGGTTTGTTAGTGGTCACTGATGGTTCTTGAGGCGAAATAGGAATGTCAGCATGGAGTGCCTTGTTATTAATGCTGACAGCTCTCTTCCCGCCTCCTTGGCGGCTTTTTCTAACAAGTCTTGGCGCTGTGATGGAACCCATTGAATAAGTGCATTGAGGCCAAGGATTCTTCTGGCTTTTGACAATATGGACCTGGGGATGGTTGAAGACAGAGACGGTGACCTTAGGATGCAGGTTTGAGGCATGTGTATCATTAAGGGATTTCTTAATTTCCTGAATTCGAGTATCACCATTCTTATACTAATCATGTGCAATTAAACCTCATGATAGTACCCCAATGCGGAGATGACTGCAGTTATGGCTTTGTCTAAGATAATGCAGTTAGTGGTCACTAAGGGATGTGCTTGGGTTTAAAAGCAGCTGGAGAATTCCAAAGGGCTCTCCCCTTTGTTCAGACAAATATCCATAAACGCTAACTTTTGATCGTCCAGGGTTTTGTTGCTGCTGAAATCCTGGATTAAGGCGGTACAGACCTAATCCCCTCTGTGGCATTCTTTTATATGGGGAGCAATATTCTCCAAAGCGGTGCTATTCAGGATTGATGGATATGCTTCACCTTCTATCAATTTGTAGCCTCTTCCATGAAACTCTCATAGGCTTGTATGAAGGAGGCGATGCTTTCCTGGACAGGGGTGAACTTCTCCTTAAACTAGGCTTAAAACTAGCTACAATAGTAGTGGAAAGGGTATGGACACCAGGAGTTGGTGTAGGCCCAAAATTTTTGATTTCAGCATAGTCACAAGGAGCCTACTGATCCAGCTGTCATCTCAAACCCTCAAGGTCCTCCTAATAGTACTCAAATTTGGTTTAGGGAGGTAATGGAAGCCTTGTGATCAACTTGCTCTTCTAAGGCTTGAATGTCAGCGCGTTGAAGAAGAAGCTGGCTCTCTAGATTGTTCAAGTGTGTGTAAAACGCTTATCAGGTTTGCTAAAGCTGGGAATGCAATTGTTGATGAGCTTGGTGAATGAGATAAGATTATTCATCTCATCTGACAAGGCCTCAATTGAGACCCTAGGATCAAGAGAAACTCCGGCCACTCAAAGTTTGCACCCCTGAGCCACATTGCATATTTGTTCCCATAATATGGCAAGGGCTGTCAAAAGATCCTTCTTCATGGAGTCATCAGGATTGCCAGGAGTAGACGCAGCAGGACAGAGGACCTTGAGGCCCACAGATACCTTCTGTCCCTTTGGGCCCTTTGGGGCCTTTTGGATCTTCTAGACCCCTAGGCCCCTCAGTCCCTTCACTCCTATAGGTGATGTCATGAAAAGCTAGCTCCTGGTGGTGCTGCTGGAGAGTCTGCACCAGGTCCTCAATTTGGATGAGGCGTTGATTCCAGGGATCCTCAAAGAGTTGTATGTTCTGATAAAGCTGGTCCTCAAAGTAGCTGAAAATTCCACTATCTAAACTGCAAGCTGGTTGCAGATATTGTTAATTAACTTGCAGTTAATGATAATGGCTTCCCTTTTTTGTGAATTAAAGGAGGAGGGCATATTATAGAAGCTGACAATGTGGGAGTGTAAGGTTTGCGTTAGCCCTAATTTTCAGGAGATTTCGTTTTGGTACAACATTATTACTTGTAGGAGTTGATGAATGGGTGAATGAACGAAATTCTGGAGATAGCATTTGGTCCATAAAGCCAATTCCCCTGCTGGAAAGAGAGTTGAGGTATATAAATTCCGCATTGTGTAAGGCAGCAAAGAAGCACATGAGCAACTGGAGCGGCCTCCCACAGGATAGATGCCATTTAGTATTTGTTGGATAATTTCATTGAGGTTCAAATAGCAAAGTTTATACTGATTGTCATCAACAGAAGGTAGAGTAAACTGGAAAGTGGCCCAAAAACTCTAAGCATTCAGACTTTATAGGCAGTGCTTTGTATTGCGAGGTGCTAATCCAGTGAGTGATGCTTCGTGATAAATTGGCAGGTTGATTTTTTTACTGCTATTATCAACATTGTTCATAAAATTTTTCATTTGGACAGCTCAGAGTTCCCTGTAGTGATCAACACTTTTCTCAGCGTAATAGTTCTATTGACTGACGCCAAAATTCAAAAATGGCTCAAAGCTGTAAACTAGTGGTGAGGTCAAAAAACAAAAAAATGGGGCGAATTAAACTACTTTATTGAGTAAAAAAGTGTCGATATTTATAGGATGTGTGGGGACTTGGTGTCTCAGGGACTTTAGTGGCTCTGTAAAATCAGGATCTTTCACTGCCTTTCAAATTGACCGCCTGATTGGCGCCCTTATTGTTCTGTGTCATCCTCATGACTGCTGTAGTGGGGTCGCGCCTCTTGAGGTTCAGGAAGTGGGGATGGGATTCCTGAAGGCGTCTCCATAGATTCTCATGCACATGAAGCTTCTTGAACTTTTCTAATGTTGGTGCCTTCAGGGAAAAGTTCTGTTCATGCTTGCTCAAGAGTTGACATATTGTGGCTCAATTCAGGAGTAGGAATTTCATTTGCCATTGTCTCAAATCCTGATACACACTTTCAGATTTGATTCAGAATTCTTGCAGGGTTTTGAGTTGCATGAAGAGTTTGTGGGGATGTGTCCACCTAAATTTCCCTTAGTTAAGATATTTGAATTGGAACTTTCTCAATCACTCCACTGATCATTGAAGTGGTTTTAGTTCATGTTGAACTTTTCTTGGTGATTCAGACTTATAATTTTTCTTTTGGCTAATTTTTATATCTCAAAGCTGTTCATATCTTAAAAAATTCACTAAAAATTTATCAGGTACCATGTAACATCCATGTTTACTTTTAAAATAGGGGTGGTGGTGCGGTAATAATCAAGCATTTGTCCAGATTATTCTTCTATTATTGTATATTTTTAGGAAGCATAATATGGGGTTGGGCCATTTTTTAGTTTAAGATGATTTCTCCATATGGTTCAACCTAAGGGTCTCAGCTAGGGCACTTGCAGAATTTTAGGGTATTTACATGTGAGTACCTGAGATTTCTTGCTTTCAAGCAGGGCGACAACCCACTTTCTGTCAATGACCTTAATAAATTCTCAATGGTCTTCAGAGGTTTTTCTTTGGAACCAATGGTCTTGCTTTTAGACTTCTTTTGGCACTCAACATCTTGATTATATCGCTATCTATGACATTACCAACCACATTTGGATCATCCTCTACATTGAGTGAAGGGATATTTGCTAAGGCAATGTTATTGTAGGAAATAAGTAGTTCATGGCATAAAGGAGAGTATTAAACAGTACGCCCTGCTGCAATAAAGAATTTCTCTAAAATTGACAAATAATTTCAAGCTATTACACAGTCTTTAGAAAATAAAATGTTTTTTGTGTTTATATAGGCCTTGTGAAGAGAGTGTCTGTACCTCTCCTGTTCCTGAAGAAGTGACGAGAAACATTCCACAGAGAACCAGGGACTTTCTATAAGCAAAAGAAAACCCAATGAAAACAGTGATGATGCCAAGTTCCCTGAATAAAACAAACATGTCAATAAAAATGTTACATAACCCAAAAAGAACAACACTTGTTGGACCCCATGGAAGAGTTTAAGACCAAGTATAATTAAAGTCTAGACCAAGCGGAGCTTTAAATAGAAGTGGTCCAGACTCAAACAATAGCAGAATAGAACTTACATAAAACTTAGAAGTTATACAATGTTTAATATCGTTTAAGACCTCCTTGAGGAGGTCTGCGGTGAGGCTTAACCAAAGGTTCATCTGATATATGTTTGATATAGTTTCCTTAAGAAAGAAGAAGACCGAGAATAAGTTGATCTAGTGAGAATGGCTATAAGGAAATTAGAAAAAAGGCCTTAGTCAAGTCATTTTGGAACTAAGCCAAAAAAGAACAACGAATTAACTTACTATCACTAAGAGTAACACATTTCAAGTAGGCCCAAACTGTATTGGAACTTTCTGAAAGGAATAAGACTGCATTGCCACTCAGGATGGGTTAATACCCCAGCAACAGCCAGAATACCGCCAGTACAGTCATCATTAAGGATTGATGTAACTTGATAGGAACAGTACCAACCTCTGCTGATAACCCAAAATTGGCCTCATAACTGGAAATTAGTGTTGGAATATGCCAGGGGGGAATCATTTGAGGCGCGATCTCTAGAGGTAGGAATTTGAATTATGTAAGGTTGGATGAGACTTTAGATATTAGAAAATTATAACCAAATAAATTAAAGTATAATAGAATATTCAGTAACAAAAAGTGGTTTATTATAAAAAAGGTTAGTAATACTTAAAGTATCAGGAGAGAATCATGATTATGACGATTGATAAGTAAATACCATGTGTGAGGATAGAAGTATATTCAGGAAGTGATGGCACAGTCAGGGTTTAGAGTGGAGTAGATCAGGATTCTTGCAGAGCTGGAATAAGATCAAAAATAGAAACATAGCAAGGTGGTTTCTTTTATCTGCCATCAGGAAGTCAACAGGTGTTAAGGTAAAATAGGTGGCTGTTGGACATTTGCCCTCACAGCTGCAAAGTAAGAATGTTTTGGGTCAAAATCTACCAAAAAGGGGAAATGTCAGCCATTTGCAAGTTTGAAATAAAAATACAAAAGATCTAAGTAGTACTAACATTTGTATCAGCCAAAAGACCCTGCCTGATTCTTGGTGGAGCCCTGCAAATCAGATTAACACAATTTAAGATACTTCATGAGCAATAACCACAAGATTGAGCAGGTGGATTTCTCTGACCATGCGGCGGACCCTGGGGCTTCCATCAGATGGTACTCCCCTAGCCACAACTTGGTCCATACAAACACCTATGAGGGGACTACCCCTTTTATAGGCTTAGCGGGGTCCCCAAGGGTGCAAACAATTTAGAAAATGGAGATTGGCTGGAGTTATAAAACTTGATACCCACAGTTACATCTTAGCCAAAATGATTCCTCATCCATCATTCAGCCTAAGTGAAGTGAGTATTCCGAGCTTTGATAGGCTACTTTCCCATATAATTCCTAATTCAGATGATAACAAGCCATTTTGAATGTATCATTGAATTCCCTTTGACCCTTGATAAAGTTTAGAAAGTGATTGGTCAGATATTGAGAGGTAGATTTTTCCTGCACTGACACTAATAAAACTTATAAAATCCAACTTTTTATTTATTAGTTTTTTTAAGCCTTTTTATTTGTAAGCTTGTTGAGGAATCCAGCGGCATCTAAGCACCATCAAGCATCCAAACAGCTAGATTTCTACAAAGTGGTGCTCACTAAAGGGGTTTAACCTGTACACCGCAAAAAGTCATCTAAAAATGGAGGCTTTAAAAGTGAGGAACCCACCAACTCTTCTTTTTCCTACAGAACCAAAATTAGTTGCTCTTGAATAGCAACTAGAAAGCGCTTTATCACGTCTTAAAGAGCTTGAGCATCGCCCTTACAAACTCCTCCTTAAAGAAAAGTTCACCCCCAATGAGGGAAGCATTACTTCGTTTTTGTATGTCTATGAATCTGTAATGCAAGACTCATCAGACAAGCAAAAAACTAAACACATCTTACCTTGATTAAGTGTCATGAAAATGGCAGAAGAAGTTTAAAACCTGCCAGTTGGGGTGCGTAAGCATTCAAAAAGCAAGCCAGAATGCCAGAGGCATTGCCGCATGTATAACGTTGTATGGAGCCGGGCATTGGGAAATGATTAACCGTTGGTGCTGGGCAATAGTGAACAACAACTTGATAACGAACCAAATAGAGACAGCCCCAGACACTGGTGGTCTTGCTGCAGGGGGTGGTACCACAGGTATAGTTTCTACCAGGTCACTGACTGGTGGGTTCAATTCAATGAGGAGACAAGGGGCAGATCCTTGCTTGGAGATGGTGGATGTATGGCCACAAAATCCCAGTATATTGTTGGCGGATGTTTGTAATAACGGGGTTGAATTGCCAGAAGTATCTAGTTCGCTGAATCCAGTTGATGATGGTAGGGGCCATAGTGACCATCAGTACTGGTAAAGCCCATCCAGTATAAGGACTGACAGGCCACCAGAGAAAAGACATTGGGAATGTGCCAAAAGGATATCAAAAATAAAATTGATAGTTTTTAGGGCAAATTTTATTGTAAAGGAAAGTGAAGAAAATTGAACAACAATTTTCTCAGTGCGATGCAACTGATTAAATAGTGGTCAATTGATGCAGGAACAAGCTGGGACCAAGACCCTCAATTTGACCTAACCGGCAGGTTTTTGGGAATGGGGGCAGATAAGCTCACTGGGAACTGATATCGAAGGATTTGGCAGCAGGCTGAGTCATTGTTGGTTCAACCTCAAACGCCCAAACCGAGGCTCAACTGCGTTTCTGATGGTTGGTGCAATGGCATCTGGCCTGACAAGCAACAGGAATCCCCCAGGGCCACCACACATAGGGGCAGTCCCAATTGGTTGGGAATGGGTTTTGGATTCCCAACCCAACTGTGCCTGGTTGCTGGGCCATTCTTTCAGTCAAAAGCGTTGCATTAGCCACAATGCCCAATTTGCCAGAAGGGAGCTTCAAACTCTCATCGATGGTGTCTGATTCTACTACCTGCACGTTGGGGATCATCCTCAACAATTTTGAGAGGGGGTTAAATTTTTTGATCATAGTGTTAGCCGAATTAAAACTGTTGGTGATTCCAGCTGATGAATCAGTATTCATCCCTTTTTGACTATGTGGATCCCAATCATGGGGCTCGTTTCCACTCGTTTTTAGACTGATTGACTTCAATTCAGTGATCTCAGCGCAAATTTCCCTGATCAGACATACTAGTTATGACGAGGTGAGTGTAGAACTGGAAGAGAGATCTGAAGAGGGAGGGCTGTTACCCAGCGCTCATCTACCATGTGAGCAAGGTCGCCCTGGATAACGAGGGATACAGCCACCCTCTTCAGAACCTTCTTACTCGGAAATGGGAAGAGGGCCCAATTAACGCACAGGGGATGTTCCCAGGACTTACATTTAGTCATCTAGCTTAAGAGATGATAGTTCAATACATGTACAATATGCATACCTGGCCAGAGGTGAAAGAGGCTCTCTTAGCTGAATTTGGTTCAAAGAAGAGTCTTAACAGGGACAAACAGGCCTTTATGCGCCTAAGTATGTATGAGGGCAAACCAACCACTGCTTTTGCTGAACGATTTTAGCTCGCTGCTCAAATGTTGTCAATGTCAAACATGCTAACCCTGAATGATACTATTGCTTCCATGTTAACTGGGTTAGCTTCTCAACCCTCTCTAGCCAGGCATATCATTTCAGTGAAATATTACTTCAAATACATCTGCGACATAAAGGTGGCTCTGTTAGATGTTGCTGATTATCATTCTTGTGAAACAATAAATGAAGCTGAAGTGGAACCTTCAGTTATAACCACTGAGGAGGTTTCAGATGTAGAACACTTGGGGGTTAGCCCACTTGTGCCTATCCTCCCAGTAAAACCTGCTCTCTCAGTGCCACTCAAAAAAGATATTACTCCCTCCTGTAATTTTGAGACCTGTAATGCAGTTAATACCATGCTCCCACAAAAGCTCTGTAAAGCCGTTGTACCTTCCCCTCTAGCCAAGCTGGTAGTTGCGCGCCCTAAGGCTACCCAATCTCATGTGGCCATCTCCTCTGCCTCAATAACGGCCATGTTAGTTGTTGAGAATACCATTGGGGATGAATCTGAGGGGGTGAAGATGATGTTGGCTACACTTAATGGGAGCTCCCACGGAAGTGGAGGTCCCTGATTGACTGAACATTAAAGGAGTAGACAAAACCACCATACCTAAGGAAACGTACCTCAGTAAAATATTAGGTTGCCTAAAATTACTTGAAACTTCCAGCGATGGTGATGAGTTCTTTACTGGCTTGATTTGAACTCTTCAGCTGATACATACCATGAAATCCATCCTTGATGAATATCCTGAGACTGCTCATAAATTAACCTCCACTTTCCAGCTCAAGGAGGTCTTGGCCTTGTCTCCTAACTTTGGAGGCACACTCACCAAGGTTGAAGTGGACATTCAAAAAGTCCAGGTAATGGCCATCCTGGATACTGGCTCTCCAGTTAACGTAATCTCCACTTAGCTCATCAAGAAGATAAAGCTGGCGCCTGACTTGTAATACAATCAGGAATTTGGTACTGCTGGCCCAAGTAACACCCGTGCCATTGGGGCATATTCTTCAATTACCATTCGAATTAAGAAGCTTATCTTATTATCCCCTGAAGTGGCTTTGGACAACAACGCCTATGATATGCTCATAGGTACCCAGTTTATGATTGAGTAAAAGTGAATAATTAACATTAAGCAAGTTTTCCTCTCATTACTCAAAAATGAAGTCCCTTTAGCCTTAGCCAATAAAGAACTCTAAAGCACGAATACTCTTGCCTGGCTGAATATCCCTTTTCTGCTATGACTTTGCATTCTTCCACCTCAGGGTGCAACATAAAAATTGCCTGATTAAGTGGATGCTAGGGACGAAAACCCTTTCTATGCTGCAGATGTAGTCTTGATTAATTCCGGTGAACAACGAGTAATGGACACAAAAATTACTCTCAAATTCCACACCACAGCTTGTTGCACCTTATAAGTCTTGAGGGCGTTAGCCCCTTGGACCCTCAGGTATTACCTTGGATACTGTAACGGTCAGAAACGCCCCAGTTTCTAATTGCCATCTTACCTTAGGTTTGACACAATTGACACCAAATGTCCAGAATGCACTGGACTCTCAAGGTAGTAAGCCTCAGAATTAGGGAAATTCAAATTGAGGCAAAGACAAATAAGGATGAAAGGTTGCAAACCCCGAAATTAACCTTATTTTTTATTATTAAATAAAGAGTTGCGGATAACAAGGTCCTGAAAAGCTAATGCTGTGAACACACCAAGTAAAAGACAGGATTTTTGAGGGAGATCAAGCCCCAAAATCCCAAGTTTTTGTTAATGTGACAAAAACTTGTTGTGCGCAGATCATCAGGTAATATAAGCTAAGGGTGGCCTCAGACCACCAGAGAAACCCACGCGAGAGTGGGAAAGAGAGAGAATTCCAAATGAAGTTCATATTTGCGTGGGATTGACCTTAAAGACCACCCTTCCAGGGCCTCGCCCAAATCATTGACTAAGCTCACAAGAGCCTAATCATTAATTCAGGCGAGGCACAACCCGCGCCCAAACCCAACAAACACCAAATTTTTTTAAACAAAATGATTCAAATTTGGAAAATATGAACCCAAATCAAAATGCAATGAATGGATTAATGCCATTTGTTACATCACCACCCACTAAAGAAGGCCTCTCCCCAAAGAGGGGCCCTGCAGTGGGAGGCCACCAATATGAGGGCTTCCTGGGGAGAGTTTCATTAAGCCCTGGGAAAATTAGCCTGGAGAAATTCTGAGCCCATCACGGAAAAAAGATAAACAGCAAGAGCAAATTGGGACTGGGCTGCTAGTATCATCCCACCCAGCATGAGGAAGCACGCCCGGTGCTTGGCTGTGGTGCGCCCCCCTCCCACGCCCCAGTTGGCGACAGAATTCCTACCCTGACCAGGAAGGCACTCTCTCCAACTGAAGCATGGAAAGGGCGCATGGTCCAACATGGCTTGATGGCTGTCCCCTTTCCAGGCGGACTGTCCATCAGTGAGGGAGCCCTGCTGGGCCAGGTCCCCTCAGTGCCAACTAAATCCCTTTTGGGGGGAGGTCCCACCAGAATTTTGTGCCAATGATCGCTTTAGGTCCAGGGTTGGTCATCAGTAACTGGCTCCCTCTGGTGCTGGTTACAAAATACTAGGCCTGATGCAACCACTGAGGTCAGCTGAACTGGAGATCTGGTGGCGTGCTGGCAGCACATTTAGTTTGGAATAATGTAATGGTTAAAAACGTCCCAGTTTCTAATCACCATCTTACCTTAGGTTTGACACAATTGATGTCGAATGTCCAGCATGAGCTGGACTCTCAAGGTAGTAAACCTCAAAATTAGGGAAATTTGAAGTGAGGCAAAGGCAAAATAAGGATGTGAGGTTGCAAACCCCGAAATTAACCTTATTTTTTATCATCAAATGATGAGTCTTGGATGAACAAAATCCTGATAATCTGATGCCACTAACACACCAAGTAAAAGACAGGATTTTTGAGGGAGATCAAGCCCCGAAATCCCAAGTTTTTATCAATGTGACAAAAACTTGTTGTGCGCGGATCATCAGATAAGATAAGGTAAGGGTGGCCCTGAGGTCACCAGAGAAACCCCTGTGAGAGTGATAATCATGAGGGAGAGAGAATTCCAAATGAAGTTCAAATTTTGTGGGCTTGACCTTTGAGGTTGCCCTTCTGGGGCCTCATCCAAACCATTGATTAAGCTCACAAGAGCCTTATTATTAATTAAGTTGAGGAACACCCAGCGCCCAACCCTGACAAAACCAAAAACCTTTTAAATGAATTGATTCAGAGTCAGAAAATCTGAACATGAATTGAAATGCAACAAACAGATTCATACCGTTTGTTAAGATACTAGACCTAGCCTAAAAGAGGCCTATTACTATTCTGCTGAAAAACCTCCTGGCAAGGACATGATCATAAGAAAACACCAGGAGATTGGCTGAAGCTTTTTAATCCCCGTGGAGGACATTGAATTTATACACTACATTGGCTTGATGGCGGATTTGGGTTTGACAATGTATAACTTGGTATGTACTTTGCCCAACGTCCATATTTTGGATGTTTTGACCCCAAATGAGCTGGAATTAAGTTCATACTTTATTAGACGACTATAGTGACATATTATCCAAATCAGATAATGACTATGGCCACATTAAGGTCTGGTGCCACTCCATTGATGTGGGTGATGCCCATCCTTTAGGTCCAAACCTTATCACAAGCCAAAGGTATAAGAACAGCAAATGAAGATGGAGCTTCAGCAGTTAAAAGATGCGGGGTTAATATACCTTCACAAAGCCCTTGGTCTTCCCCTCTCCTGCTAATAAAAATTAAAAACGGAGGGCATTGGATAGTCATGAATTACCAAAAATTAAATAACCTCAATAAGAAGGATAGCTATCCTATCTCCCGCATTGATGACGCCCTAGCACAACTCTCCGGAGCTAACTTCTTCTCTGCGATGGACTTGGTATTAGCTATTGGCAAATGGACCTTTCTCCCTAGAATCAGGAGAAATGCGCCCTTATTTGCAGAGGGTCTCTTCCAACCCACATGATTACCTCAAGGGTTGTGCAATGCACCTGCATCTTTCCAGCGTGTGATGGATCACATTTTTCAGGACCTAAAGTTAACTTGTTTCATCGTCTATCTTGATGTCATCATGGTGTCCTCAAAAACCTTCAAATATTACCTTGATCACTTGAAGGAGATGTTTCAACTTTTATGTAAGTCTAGTATTAAGTTAAAGCCATTAAACTGTACCAACTTCCAAAGGAAATCGGATTTCCTTAGCCACTCCATTTCCCAGGAAGGAATTCAAACCATACAGGACAAGGTCGAAGCAATCTCAAAAATGCATCCCCCTAAGATCTACGGAATATTCAGGTATTTCTAGGGATGATGGGGTATTACCATCAGTTCATCCCTAAGTTCTCCCAACTCAGCGAGCCCCTTGTCTGTGTATCAACCAAGAATACCCCTTTTTATTGGGGTGCTAAACAAAAGACCGCTTTTGAGATGCTAAAGCAACTTCTACAACAACGTCCTATCCTACGGCGCCCAGATTATAGTAAACCCTTTATCTTGTTTACCAATGCCCCATACTATGCCATTAGGGCCATCTTACACCACTTAGATGAAAACAGTGTATATCATCCTATATCCTATTTCAGTAAGATGCTTTAAAAAAACTGGAACGCAACTACAGCGTTACAGAGAAGGAGTGCCTTGCCGTTTTATCTGTAAAGTACTACCGCCCTTTCCTATATGGGACCCCCTTCACTGTAGTTACAGACCACGCTTCGTTGAAGTGGTTACAGAATATGAGGGACCCTACTGGCCAGTTAGCTCGCTGGGCTCTAAAGCTCCAGCATTACAACATGAAGATTGAACACCGTGCTGGGACCTTTCACATGAACGTTGATGGGTTGACTTGGCTGCCAGTCCTTTACTTGAATAATAGTGAAGCGGAGAGGTTACATGACCTCTTGATGACCCCAAATGAATGGGAGGATGAGGATGAGCCTGTTCAGAAGATGTTAGCCCAGCACTCACATAACACCAAAGTGGAGAATGGGAAGTTGTATAAGCAGGTGGGAGCAAAGTGGCTACCTTACCTTTGGCCCTTGGAACGTGCACCTGCTATCCTAGAAGCTCACTGCACTCTAGGTCATGGAGGGGCAAAGAAATCTTATGAGTGGATTAAGGATTGGTTTTATTGGTATGGAATTATGAAATCCATTGTTGACGTCTTGGAAGCCTGCCTTATGTGTAATAAGCAATCTGGTTTCAAGACTAGATACCAGTATCAACCAACTACCCCTCAACAACTGTTCCACACCATCAGTCTGAATGTAGTAGGTTCTCTTCCTCAGACTACTAGTGGAAACAGAATTATCCTAGTATCCATTGACCACTTCACTAAGTGGTGGAAGCCGTGGCTCTTCCTGCCCAAACGGCCAAGGCCACAGCCACCTTTTTACATCAAAACATTCTCACTCGTCATGGCTGTCCCCAAGTACTACTCTGCGATAATGGTAAGAACTTCACCTCCAGAGTAGTTAAAACCTTGGTCACATCCACCGGAGCCTAACAACTTTTCTTAGCTCCATATAATCCCTCCACCAATGGGACCACGGAAAGAGAAAATGGGACCTTGGTTTTCCATTATACGAAAAATGGCCTCCTCTGATCCTCCTCACTGGGATCAATACCTACCCAGTGCTTTTATGGCATACCGTATTAGCTATCACCAGATTTTAAAAATATCTCCATTATGTGTCTTTTATTGGTGGGAACCAGGAATACCTGCCCTCTTAGCTAAAGATGTATTCTCCTCTAGAGGTGAGGAACCTGAGAAAGTCATGAGAAGATTGGCTCATCGCATCATCCAACTCCAATCTAAAGCTATGACCAATTTACTGAAAGCGGTGACAAAAGAAGGGCAGGATGCCAATGATCTCCAAACCCCCTACCTACATTCCAAGTGTCTGACCTGGTATTATACTACCATAACCGCATCACTCCTAGGAGTGGTAAGCTTGGATCAATTTGGGAGGGTCCTTTCACCATCACCTACAAAAGAGGTAATGAGTACATCATAAAATCCTTGGCTACTGGGATTACTATCATTCAGGTACATAGTTGATTCCTACAGCTTTATTCTCCCCCCAACATCCTTGAGGGGGTGATGTCGGATGCTTTCCCTCCCAGCTGCAAAATAAGATTTTTTGGGTTAAATTATGCCAAAAAGGGGAATTGTTGGCCATTTGCAAGTTTGCAATAAAAATTTGAAGGATTTAAATAATACTAATGATTTTATCAGCCAAAAGACCCTGGCCAATTCTCAGTGGAACCCTGAAAATAGGGTAACACAATTTCAGATGCTTCATTGGCAATAACCACAAGATTGAGCAGTCAGATTTCTCTGACCATGCGGCGGACCCTGGGGCTTCCATCAGATGGTACTCCCCCAGCCACAACTAGGTCCATACAGGGACCTATGAGGGGACCACCCCCTTTTATAGGCTTAGCATGGCCCTATGGTGCAAAAAATTTAGCAAATAGGGATTGGCTGAAATTCATTCCTCGTTACCCCACAGTTACATCTTATCCAAAAATGATTCCCCATCCATCATTCAGCCTAAGTGAAGCAAGTATTCTGAGCTTCGATAGGCTACTTTCCCATATTTCCTAATTTGGATGGCAACAAGTTAAGCCAAATTTAACATTGAATTCTTTTTGACCCTCAATACAGTTTAATTACTGACTGTTTGGATATTTAAAGGGTCATTTTTCTTTGCACTGACACTAACTAAACTCATAAAACCCCAACTTTTTATTTATTAGTGTTTTTAAGACTTTTTATTTATAAGCCTATTGTGGAATCCAGTGGCATCTAAGCACTAGTGAGCATCCAAACAGCTGGATTCCTACAGTGACATAACTTTTTATTAGGCAAAAAATAAGAGTTAAATACTGAATAGAACTTCATTCTTTGAAATCAAGATAATATAAAGTTAGAACGTTTGTCCTATCTCATCAGCTAGTGGAGCACTATTGGAGAAATTTAACCAAAATATGGTGAGTTGTGAATTTGGCGTTATTATGAGAAATCGCATAGTGGTAATAAATAGAATCTTTTTAGTGATTTCAGGCCATAGGCTTAATAAAGTATTGGTTTACAAATAATAATAATGTTTTAGGTCTTAGGTCTAAAAAAGCATTGAACAATAAAAGATCGATTATAAAAGTAAGCTGAAGTCAAGGTAAACAATAAAAAAGTGGAAACCATAAGTTGAGGTGTTAAAATTTATAGGGTTTCTTGATTATTCTCGGCTAATAACCCCTAAATTAATTAACTGCACAGGTTTTTGTTGTGCAATTCTCCATGTTTTATGATAGTAAGATGTATTATTTGATAATAGCATGGAGACTAATATTAGTAGTTAAATAAAGTACTAGTATTTGGTCCAACGCTTGACCAGTATTTCCTCTCAAAATACTCAGGATGTCTTCAATGGGGATTTTTTCCCTGGTACCGCCTAACTTGATCCAACTTAGATCCTCATTTACAGTTTTTCTCTGGTGACACACAGTTGGCCACAATCCCTGATTCAGTTCATCTTCTCTTCTCTTAATCCATTCTCAGATCCTTACTTTTTATCCTAAAGAGTCTCCCAAATAAAGCACACAGAAATAATTTCCTTGAGAAAGAATAGAACTTGAAATGGATTCTTATATAAGTATATCCATATAAATATAAGTATATCTGCCTAAATGTGTATATTTTTATTTGTATATTTGTGTTAAGTCACAAAGTGTTTCTACTGTTCTTCTCTTCTCTCATAAGGTATATAAAGGATATAACAGATAATGATAAGACTTTGTAACCAAATGGTAAACCATTTAGCTTGCACAGCTGAGAACCTGGGTTTGAATCTCCTTGGGGACGCATATAACTTTTTGCTAGATATTACTGATACAATTTTCAACTATAGAATGGTATGATGTAAAGGATAGAGAAGTGCTAATGTTAAACAACAGTTAGCCGCCAATCTTCTTTATAATTGATTTCCACCTCAATCAGGTAACCTCTTACATCCTAGTGATTTCTCCCTCACTTCATGGGACTATAGACATAAGCCTATGTCTTTCATGGCTCCTGCCATACAAGGATCTTGGTCCACCTGGCCGATTGAATCCTTATCACCTGTATCAACCCCAGGATGGGTGACACCAAATGGAGAGTCAATCTGATCTTTATCTCTTCCTAAATTTATGTATATCTTTATCAATAATTCTTAGGGAAAAAAGTGGGAATTCGGCGCCCAAACCTCAGTTGGCACCTACTCAATGAAACGGCAGCCGCTGCCATTGAATAACCCATCCTAATCACATCAGCGATGGTCTTCCTTATCCTGGCTAGTATTACAATATTGGACATCCTTGAGACCTAAAATGGAAAGAGTCAGAAAACGTGTCCCTAATGTTTTCCTCTCAATCCCAGTAAACCAACCATATTTGGCAAGCGACGTGATTAGGTAATAGAACTTGTTACCCATTAAGGAAGCTTGCAAACCAACTGATCGATTTGCTAGTTGCAGGTGGCATCACTCACCTCGCAACTTGATCCTTAAAATCCCAATCAGTTGGTGATGAAACCTGATTGATCCCAATAAGTACACCCAATAGTTGATCATTGATCAACTATCAGATGCCTCTATTTCATCAGCAACTCTGCCCAACGAGATCTTAAGCATTCATTGAATTGATCTCCAATGGATCTGACCCAGGCGAATAACCTAAAATCCCCCAAACATTGTTACCCCAAAATAAGGGTCAACTGATATCCTATTCACTTCGCTATAGGGAATTATCCCCTAGTGACCCCTGGTTTTCTAGTCAGATGGGAATATGGACAAAAATACCAACACAAGGCTTCACCTAAATTAAGGCAAAGTCCAAAAGTTAAAATTTGTAATTTTCTTAATTTTAATTGAAGTTGGGAAATTCAAGTAATTTATTTAACTTTTCTAAGGGAAAGAAAATAAAAAAGTGATGACAGTACCTGTTGGGGACTGTTTTTTATAAGCTCAACATGTTGGAATAGAGGAAGGTGCATTAATACTTGAGTAATATCTTTGCTAGAAAAGTGGTGGATCAACACACTAATCTACTACCAATGTTAATTTGGATCTAGCCCAACTGGCCAGATTCATATCAATTTTTACAAAGATTTTTTCTCCTGTGATTCTACCTTGAAAGCTGGTGCCAATTTGCGCAATCTCTGACATATGCAACCAAGCTAGGAAAGGTATAGGTAGTCCTTATTTTAAATTGTATGGTTTCAGCTTGCTTGAACCTGTTGGGGTGGATTCCCCTTCACTGGCAGCAAGGGAGTAAGTCAGAGGGGCGATTTTGAGCCTAAATTCAATTCAAACGATTTGAACTTGTTCATTGTTGACTTATTATCATTAATGAGACCCAAAATAGGAGGAAAAATCTTCTAAAAAGGTGGGGAGCTGCAACTTTACTGCTAGCGGTGGCTTCTTACCACTTCTACCTCCTGACACACATTATTGATCATTTCATAAATTCCTTGGTGATGAAAAAGGGGGAGTAAAGGAGCCACCTCAAGGGGGTAGGCCTTCAACCACCTTTTATTTATCACATGGGTTAGATCACCCTGAGTGATGAGGGGTGCAACCTTCTTGACCCCTTCTTGGTCCTAAATGGATACTACTCCTGGTTAAGACACAGGGGGTGCTCCTCAGGACTTAAACAAACTCAATCTATAGATTGTAAATGTATATTGCCAGATTAAGTAGTATTATCTGGAATGGGACTTGAATCCCCTTTTTTTCTATATACATCGTCCCATTTTAGTTTATAAAGTAACTCAAAATTTAAGGCTAGTGATGTGATTCTAGCTGTCAGGATTCAAGTTAAAATATAAATCAGAATTTCTGCATTCAAATTGAGCAAATTATGAGTTTACTATCAAATGATATTGTTTGCATCTAGGATATATTACAGGAGATAGATTGGAAAGGTCCAAACATGAATCCTCACGTGATCCAGAACCAGTGGAGATGGCTTAAAAGTTAAAATCTTGGCTCCCTAAACCTTGCAAAGGGCGCTCTGGTCAATTCAGTCATGAGGTCATTGATAAAGGAGAACAATGAAGACTTTAACTAATCAGTCAACTGGGAATGATTTAGATAATTATGATTGAAATCACTTAATGAGATTCTCTGACGCTTTCAACCCATCATTAGATGTCAAAAGCTTCTAATAAAAGTATACTCTATACAATCCTTTTTTATGGATGCTTCAATAGTTATTTTCATTTACTTTTTTAAACTTTTTTGAACCTCAAATTACAGTCTAGAATACTGATAATCCAAAAAAAGTGGTGCAAACTACAGGGGCCTCTGAGATGTGTTATGAACTCTTCTATAATGAAAAATAAAAAAAATCATCAGAGTGAACCAACTTTTAGATTGGGCAAGGAGTGTGAACTAATGGATCAACACTTCCAAATATGAGGTAACTCCTTTCTCAGCCTGAAAGCTTGGAATATAGGCCACATTTAAGTTTACCTTACCTTCTGCCAATCAAATTTAGTATTAAATTGATCATTAAATTATCAACAATCTTAAGTAACAATTAATTTATGGGATCTAATTTTTGGGTGGCTGTTCCATTTGAGCCCTGCTGGACAATTACAAGTCTGAAATTGTGAGAAAAGTGTTTGGAGGTAAATAACGATAATATAGGCTAAAAGGCCCTAGATGATTCTTGGTGGAACCCCTCAAATTGGGGTAATACTTTTATAAATACTTCTTAGCCAAATAGCAAAAGATTTGGGTAGTCAGATTGCATCAACCATGTGGTGGAATCAGGGGAGTCTATATGAGGTTCCTCCCCAGCCCATTTGCAGTTTACTTCAGACACCTAGGTGGAGACCACCCCCGTTTATAGGGTTAGAGGGGTCCTGAAAGTGCAAATATTTTCCCACTTAATGATTGGGTCAAATATATCAAATCCTTACTTCATGGATTTGCCCTACTTGCCATCAACCCTCCATCATCTGTTCTATCAAAGTGAGTCAAGTTTTAAGAGCTACTGTCATGATTCTGATATGACTGGTTGATAATTGTGGGACAGCAGGGCGGAATCTGCCAAACATATTATCAATTATGATTATTTGAGTGCCTCGAGATGAGGCGATATTGGGATATAATGGGTTTTTATTAGATATAATGGGTTTTAGTGGATCGCCTCTATATTAGGCGATAAGGCAATGTCGACATTTGACAAATACAAAGTAAATCGCCTACAATTAGGGTGACAGAAGATTAGAGAATAACAAGCCAAATTCGAGGAGAATTGGCAGAATAGAATAGCCCAAGCTATGAGAAGCAGTATTGCCTGAAGCTGCTGTATATAAACGAGATGGGCAATTGAGAGAGGAGGTTGTCTTAGTGTAGAAGAGATAGGACAGCGAAAGGTAGCTGTATTTATAAAAAATAAATAAAGAATTGGTTGGGGAAATTGCTCCTATTTTAAGTATATTTTCAAGTGTGTCCAAAGGACCAATGATCCCTACATTGTCCGTCTGTTGCTCAGTGGGTTTGACCTGTGCAAATAACACAATGGATCCTAACGATAACATCCAAAATTATAACAGTGGTGCTCACTACAGGGGCCCATTGATCAACCACCTAACACTCTGGAACTCTTGTCGTCAGCCATGCCTTACCCAAGATGTGTTGTTGGGGAGTCTTCACAGAACACCACACCAGCTGGATATGAGGAGTTTAAAGTTACTTTAGATACGGTGCTCAAAAACCAAGATGAACTTCTTCAAGAATGAGATGCTGTCATGCACCAACTTGATAGTACATTTAACCAAATGCAAATCTTGGGACTATAAAAAAAAGAACTCGCTGAACAATTGAATGATACCACTGAGCAGCTGCAGTACACAGAACGAAGATTGACCAATACTTCTTGGCCTTCTCACTGGGACTATGATGACTATTAAGAAGGGCATCATACGTGGAAGAATATGACGCTGGTCAGAGCTACTACACCCAATATGGTAGTACCAGATATGCATATGAGTCATAATGACACTTCTCTCAAGTAATGGTGGTATTTACCAACGGCAGAAGGTCATGCTACCCCTGAAGCAGCGGGCATCCCAACTTCCGCTAATCCAGCTCCTCATTGAGAATCCACTTTTGGATCTCAATCCATTCCTCAATATGGCCCAAAACCCCATGAACGGGATGAGGAGGTTAATATCAAAGAACTACCTCTGTTTGACTGAAATGGGAACATTCATGGGTTCTTCAAACGGTTTGAGTTTGCAGCGGAAGGTGCCTCTGATAGACAAAAGGCTAAATTGTTAATATCTGCCTTGAATGTCGGAAGCACTGATCAGGTCACCTGTTACCTTCCAAGTAGCTCTGTCACCTATAAGGATGTGAAGGATACCATACGCCGCCTGTTTGGGGGTACCTTGAAGATGTCACAGCAAAAAGCAGGATTCTTAATGATTGGGTTCCATCAAAATGAGACTCTCCTAGAGTTTGCTGATCGATTCACCACAGAAGCCCATGTGCTTATTAGAGCTGGGTACTTAGTAGAAGCTGACATGTGTATTGCCATGTCCTCCACAGTGAAGTCATATCAAAAACTTCATAATGTTATTTCGCCGCTTCTGGATGATGATGTACCTATGCTCAATATTGTAAAGTTTTTGCGTCATGTATCCCCTAAATTTTCCACCGCTGAATATGAAATGGAAGACTACCGCTGCTACTGCACCCTCTTATTCAGGAGAATACTCTCATCCGCCTTCAGCTCTAATTAGTAATCCTCAGCCTTTATATAACTCTGCGCCTCATCCTTGGCCGAATTGTACTCAACGGTTCAATTAGCGCCAATGGGCTGGCCATGAAAACCATCAGCAACCCAGTTATTGAGCATGACCTAGCTATGCCAACCATCAACAATCATCTTACTGACCTGTGGTTGTTTACGCTGAACAACCCCAAACTTTCTGGTTTGGATCCACTTACAATAATCAAGGATGTGGCTCTTATGGGGTAAACTGCTACTAATGCGGTTTCCCTGGTCATTTGGCAAAATTCTGCCATAACTGCCATGTGAATTACGTACACCAAGATCAATATTATCAGGGAAAAGATGGAGCGGAGTAGAGACAGGACCCTCTACCTCCACGATACCAACACAAAACATCCCTGAATCAATAGTAGTATACCCTGCGAAAGTCTCTCAGTATAATGATTGACTTTTATATCAGCAGCCGGTTGGAGGAGTAAACATAGTAACCTGAGCTCAAGCCAAGGCAGTGGCAGAAGAAGAGTCCCCTGAACAACTGAAGCCATTTCCCTGTCAAATGCTTGATCAAGCTTCCTCAGACCAACTTTATTCTGCCGCGGATGCGCCAACTCTGAAAGGAGTAAACGTCACCCTTATGGTAGATGCCATTGTCAAAGAATACCCTCAAGTCAGTGAGGGGATAATGAGTTTTCTTGGGAATAAGGGCCCATAAATGTTCACGTATTAAACAGTCAATATTATTCTTATTCTGAGTGTACATAATGTATTATTTTTGTAGCGAAAAATAGAGTTTGCACTATAATAGATACTGGTTCTCCAGTCAATATAGTGTCCACTAAATTAATGGCAAAGTTGACGTCGAAACCTGATGTGGACCATCAAATGGTTTATGGAACTGCTGGAGCAGTAAGCACTGTCTCTGAGGGCTTACAGTGCACTACCTCTGCGCTTTGGGTCCATTGTCATTGTAGCCCCGGCAATTGTGCTGCTGAATGAAAACTATGACATTCAAATTGGGACCACTTTATTGCACCATTTTGGGGCTGTTGTTAATTTGACGGAGGAGACCCTTGCCATTCTGGGTCAGCGGATCCCAATCTAATTTACCACTAGTGGAGTACCAAAGGATCTGGTGCATATGAGCCATATCAACCTTGCCTATAGTGATGGGGTGAGGCCAGTTTGCTACCACCAACTAATGAGCAAGACTTGGGCTCTTTCCCAGCAGATATATGAATATCAAGGGATACCTCTTCAAGCGGCAGGGCCCATATCTATCCCTTCTGGCCTTCAAGTCTTAGTGAACACTGAGCTAGAAGTGGAAGTGCCGAGTGGGTTATATGGGGAATTCATCGGGCTCTATCATCAAACATGGTTTGAGCCACAGGTGGCTCCAGGGGTTATACTTCTGGGACATAGGGAGATTAAGGTTTTGTTAGCAAACCTCCAGAGCGAACCAATGCAAATCCGCTGCCACCAGATTGTAGCATATTTACATCTGATTCCAATAGAAGAGGTCCATCAGGTTCATGATTTTGGGTCATTAGATGAATTTGGTCTACCAGCTGAGACACCTGCTGACATACTAACGGTGGTATTGTGGAGTAATTTAACTGGATTATCAGAAGAACAAAAAGACCAAGAAATAGCTTTATTTCGGAGGTATAAGGAGACTTTTGATGTCGACAATCATGATTTAGGGTTTTCTTGGGGGGCAGTCCATCAAGTAGACACAGGAGATTATCCTACTATAAGGTCTCAGACAATATACCAATTGTGGGCATGTCAAGAGAGTGTCTGTAACTCTCTCTTCCCCAGCAAGGTGATGTGGGATGCAAACCCACATTGCTAGGGAACTAGCCATTATAATGGGTAGGAAGGCACCTCAAACGGTGCCAGTGCAAAGGGTACCACAGGCAAGGGTGTAAAGAACAACATATAATACCAGGTAAGTAAGGAACATCACCGCTTGAGTGGACCTAGAGGGGCGTCCATAATCAAGTGTAGCTTGGCATCAGGGGGCTTGGGTGCCTCGATCTGGAGGGAACCTGGGCGGCCCACAGGTGCCCCTGGGATTTTGGTAAATTGCGAGATAAGGTAGTGGCCCACATGGTTGGAGACCTCCCCGAAGAGGTCCACCACTAAGTTTGCCCAAGGAACCATTAGTAAAACATAAAATAGCGGGGTTTATTTAAGAAAAGTCAACCATCAAGGAATGTTGGTCGCAAAAACATATTTAAAGTGGACCAGGAAATTCAGGTTCTGCGGAAGTGTGCCCAAGCCTTGATGCTCCAATAAACAGATGCTTCCATCCATTTTAGTAAAATACACCAAAAAGTGCCTTCACTCGAGTAATCAATTGAAGTTGTATTTTACCCAAGCTCAAAATTTCATAACTTGAGTGGGACTCAAACCCTTGCTCTCCAATAAACCGAATCAAACCATCATCATTTACAACGTAAATTGTTTGTTTTAGTGCCTGGGCCGAGATTAGAGGCTGTGCGTTTTGTACCCCATTAGTATCAACCTGGGCATGCTTGGCTTGCACCCAGCGTTGATCTAAGATGTGTTCAGGTCAGGAGAGCCTGAAGTTTCACTTTCTGGGCCTCCTGTCGCCCAGCCTTATCTCTAGCATCAGTTCCTACTATAATGTCATCCAACCATGACAGGGCAGCGGAAGATGTTGTTACTGAGGAAGTGACAAGTTGTTAGAGCAAGGGATGCTCAAACTGTCCAAAAGCCCATGGGCTTCACCTGTTCTAATTGTAAAAAAGAAGGACAGCACCAACCGCATAGTAATAGACTACTGGAAGCTCAACAGTATTACAAAGAAGGATTCATATCCCTTTCCAAGATTTGACAATGCTCTGGACCAATTAGGGGAGCCCGTTATTTTTCTGCGATGGACTTGATATCAGGTTACTGGAAAAATCAAGTTACCCCTGGCGGAACAGAAAAAATATGCTGTAATCACCTCTAAAGGCTTTTTTAACCGACGCAGATGCCTCAAGGGCTGTGAAACGCCCCAGCTACGTTTCACTGAGCCATGGACACTATTCTTGTTGACCTGAAACTGTCATGTGTCCTTGTATACCTCGACAATACTAATGTTTTCTCTAGAGCCTTTTTGGAGCATCTTAATCACCTTGAAGCAGTATTCCGCCAGCTGGCTGAGGCAAACATTAAGATTAAACCTCAAAAATGTAACTTCTTCATAGATCAGCTGGAATACCTGGGGTTCGTGGTAGACTCTAAAGAGCTAAAACCACAGCTGGCTAAGGTGGAGGCCATCAGCGAAATGACTACTCCCAATAGTAAGCGTAACGTACAGGTATTTTTGGGAATGGTCAGTTACTACTGGCGCTTTATCCCTAATTTTAGCTGTATTGGGGGCCCGCTATTTGAGTTGTTAAAAAGGACGCTGTGTTTAAATGGATGGAACGTCATAATATACTTACAATACACTCCATATGGCATTAATCAGCGCACCAGTGTTACATTATCCAAACTTCAATCTGGAGTTTATTCTACATACAGATGAGTCCCTTTCCGCTGTTGGGGCTGTACTTTCTCAAAAAGATGATGAGGGAGAGGAACATTTGGTAGCATAATGTAGTCAAAGTCTGAACTGTCACGAGCGTAATCATACTGTGACTGAGAAGGAGTGCTTAGCAGTGATCTACACATATAAGCAATTCAGAGTTTATCTGCATGAGGTAAAGTTTAAAGTCGTGACAGATCACACATCATTATGCTGGTTGCAGAACCTCAAAGAACCTGAAGGCCATTTGGCTCGATGGGCTCTTAGGTTGCAGGCTTATGATTTTGAGATTCTCCATCAGCCATGAGTAAAGCATCAGAACACTGACTTTATATCTCAGTAACTGACTATTGCTGTGACAGTGGATCTCAGTGACATGATGTACAATAAGATTCTCAGCGGAAAATATGATGATGATCTTCCCAAGTAATCAAAGTGTTAAATAAGATGCAAACGAATACCTTTCAATGGTTTGGGGAGCTGTACAAGTGGATCAGCAATTCTACGGTGAATTTTCTGCACCCCTCAGCATGACTGGGAATCATTATGAGCGTGCACAAGGCCATCAGGCATGGTGGAGTGCATAAGACTATGGAGTTATTATGGCCCTGGTGCTACTGGGAATTTATGAGCTTCAACGTGCTCAAAACTATTTCCTGTTGCCATCAGTGCCAAGTGGAGAAGCCATTTCACCGTATGATGTCATATTGGTTGGTAAAACCACTTTTTGCTTGGTGCACAGTTTCTCTCAATGTCGTTGGCCCCTTGCCAACTGGAGCCAACCGTTGTAAGTACATCCTTGTGGCTATCGACCACTTGACCTGGTGGGTTGAAGTGAGGGCAATATGAGACTTGGGGGCAATTACTGTGGCCAGGTTTGTTATGGAATGCATTATTCAGTGACATGGCTGCCCTCAGTTTGTTCTCACTGATAATGGAACTAACTTCACTTTGAACATCCTCCCCAAACTGAACGTGCTTATGGGAATCTTTGGGGTTCTGATGACCCCATACCACCCCAAGTCCAACAGAATGGTCAAACGGGTGAATGGAACTCTGGTAAACATACTACAAAAATTAGTAACAGATCGACCTTCCAATTGGAGCTCTCTCCTTTACTCTGCCATGTCTACATATAACATTAGTTACCATTCCACCATGGGAAAAGTCCCTTCCAACTACTATATGGCCGACGCCCAGCTCTTCCAGCGTTGCTTTATTTGTGTGTAGAAGACACCGGCGGACTGGAACCCCACTGCTATTTGACTAACCTCACGAACATTCTGATCAAACTGCAAACCAAAGCATATTCCTTCAGCTTAGCCAAGATCAGGAATCAGGCTGCTGATCATGAACGTCATAGTGGGCTGGCACCATTTAAGGAAGGCGATATTTCTCTTTCATGACCAACATGGATTCAGGTGGAAACAAAAGCTGGTCAGTATTTGGATTGGTCCGTTTGAAGTTATAGAGAAAACTGGAGTCTATGCATATACCATCAAGGATCCTGCAAGTGGTCAGATCATTAACTGAGTACATGTGAAGTTCCTCTGACCTTACAAACAATAGGATCTTATCATCCAGTCAAGGAGGGGGTAATGTCACAATTCCAATATGACTGGACAATAATTGTGGGACAGCAGGGCAGAGTCTGCAAAACATAGTATCAGTTATGATTATTTGAGTGTCTCAAGATGAGGCGATATTGGGATATAATGGGTTTTTATTAAATATAATGGGTTTTAGTGGATCTCCTTTATATAAGGCGATAAGGCAATGTCAACATTTGACAAATACAGATTAAATCGCCTACAACTAGGGTGACAGAGAATTAGAGAATAACAAGCCAAATTTGAGGAGAATTGGCGGAATAGAATAGCCCAAGCTATGAGAAGCAGTATCTCCTGAAGCTGCTGCATATAAGCGAGATGGCAATTGAGAGAGGAGGTTGTTCTTAGCATAGAAGAGATGGGACAGCGAAAGGTAGCTGTATTTATAAAAAATAAATAAAGAATTGGTTGGGGAAATTGCTCCTATTTTAAGTATATTTTCAATTGTATCTGAAGGTCCAAATGATCCCCACATTGTCTTTCTGTTGTTCAGTGGGTTCAATGTGTGTGAATAACATGACAGATCCTAATAGTACTATTTGATTTCTATAACAGCTACAATAGGTCAAAGCCTTATTCGCAATTTGGCTATTACTAACCTAATCTGAATTTTGTGCCTCATTCACTTTGAGCCTTGATATAATTTAAATACCAAGCATTGAGATATCAAGAGGGTTCACTTTTGAACCTATCACAGTAACTAATAAAATAAAAATTAAACCCCAATTTTTAAGTATTTATCACAAGTTTTCAAATCTATATTTTTAGTAAAAATCCCCCAAAAATAGTTACCCTTGCAGTCGAGAATAGTCCTACTGCAAATAAAATTGTTAAAATCTAGGGCTGAAAAGAAACTGCAAGCATAAAACCACCTTGATTTCAACAAACCCAAGCTACTACCATAATTTCCACAATAGAGGGCTTATACCCCATGTTCAACTGCTCTCAGGAAAGTTGACCCTTAGATTTTTACAATAACTCAAGAGTTTTGTTCATTCAGCCATCGACCATATCCTTTAAAGAGTAGGTATCCATTTTTATGAAGTAGCTTAACAGATGTGACTTACCCTAAAATTGCATTTATATGTTGGAGATGTCTACAACGCCACCCCTTATTTGTCTGCAATAAATGTAATGCTATTGTAGACAATCTCCAATTGATCAATGAAGTCCATAGCCATCTAACTATGTTGGATAATGTGATTCCTATTTACCTTGAGGACCAGCTCCACCAGAACATATCACTCTTCAAGTCTTCTTAATGTCACAATCTTGAACACATCAAATCCTTTCTTTGAGTGCGACAACAATGCTATCAATAATTAACCTTTGCAAAAGCTACCTGGCGATTGATGGGCCAGAGGGCCTGAAGGTCCCCGCAGCCCCCAAGATTCATCTTTTTCTTGATTACAGCTCCTAATAATCTGAATGAGTCTTGGAAGTAAGACGTCCAAACTGCAATTGCATCTTAACATGATCAGATAAAAAGTGTAGCCCAAGGGTGTATGATCTGCCTAGATAAAGTCACGTTGGATCCCAGAGTCATGCTTTTTGCTTTTTGGATGAGAAGGACAATTTTAGTGCATTAATTAGGGTGACTAATGATTGCCTCACTCAACTTGAGCACACCGGTCATGGATATGAAAATCATCTGAGTAGTCATAAGATCTAAACCCTGCTTTAACATGCCAAGTTTAAGCCCTGAAGGAACATCTAAACCCAAAGAATTCAATTGCTTTACTAAATTAACATCTGGAATAAGTTAAAGACAATTTTTAAGGGTTATACTGACGATTAAATCAGATGTCTCCTCAGGACTATGCAGATACTGAGATTTATGAACCTGCTCCTGTGTCTGCCATCAACACTTTTTCTACAACTATTATACTTTATTCCTAGTTTCAAAGAGAGATTTACCCCAGGCCAGAAAAGTATAGCTTCATTATTGTACGCTTATGAGAGCTTTATGGATGAAATGACTGAATGCCAGAAGGTGAATCATATTCAACATTGCCTAAATAGCACAGCTCATGAAATCATAATACTTATATGAAGGTTGCCAAACGTGGGATTACGCCCTTAAAGCCTTACTTAAGGAGTTAGGCAGCGATCAGAACCTTGCCAATTAAAATTTAGGCATTCATGGCTATCCGTTTGAAAAGGCTATAGAATCATATAGTTTGACATTCGGTTATATGCTCAATCTCAGACCTTAGTAACCATAAAGTGAATCACCCTAGATAAAGCTATAACCAATGTGATCTCGACCCTAGAATCTTATCCTAAAGTTCAATTACATATTATTGAATGCAAAAGTAAATTAAACTGCTTCCAGGAGATCAAAGAGGTCCTTAATGAGATACCATATTCAAATATGATTTCAAAGGCCTCTACCTCAGCCTCCCTCTCAGCCTCCCTCATGTCCACATTATTGATAACAAAAAGAGTAAAAAGCCTCAGTAATATTATTGTAAAGGATTTTTCCATATTGACAAGGACTGCTATATGAGATTGCTGAGGAGGAAGAGAAAGGGCTGTCAGAATGAAGTTGAGGCGCTCCATGCTGATCTCTCTATAATGCAAAAATATTTTGATTACTCATTCTGAATCTGCCGGCATTGTGCCTGGAGGTGACAAATTGGTACCACATGATAATAAAGAACCCAATACTGCTTACTCTTCTTCTAATGTTACTCCTATGTTTATCACCTTACCTCCTCAGTTTAGGAGGCTTCCTTATTTTTGTTGCTGTTCATGGTCAGAAGGTTCCCATGTTACACTATTATTTACAATGGCTCTTGTAAACATTAATTAATTAAAGCCAATAAATTGCATCAATATTGCTCCTAACTTGCCCTTCTATATGGATTATGGCACAGTTGGACCACAAAGTACTTATTTTATTTAGGCATAATCATCACTTCCTATCCAATTTGAAAATTGGTGCTTAGCACCTGTGCTGTCTCCCTGGATACCACATATATGAACTTCACTTAGGACCCAGTTTTTCCATGACTACTAACCCATAGTACATTATGACAGTGGTTTTTATCCTTCTTAGACATAGGGTATTACTGTTTACTACCTCTCAAGATACTAAGCCGTAAATCAAAGCTTGAAATTGCCTTTTGGAAGATGAAGACTGGATCAATTGAATAGAGTATTATGTAAGGAGTTTGCATGTGCAAATACCGCCTCATTTAGTGGAGAGACATAAGGGTTTGTCTCTTTATACCAGGTTGACTGTTACACCACCTAAGTTTCAGGTTATAACCAACTATCAGACATTTGGCTGTTCTCCTGGATGAGAAGTATATTCAGGTGTATATATTTTGAGTAAAATTAAAATTTTTTTGCATCTAACCCTCAGATAATTAGGCAAACTAATTTTAAAGTTCACTAACGCACTAATTTAAATTTGATGTTACCTCCTAAGAGAAAAACCACCCTTTATAGACCTGAAGGGATTATAAAGGGTTAAAATATTTACTTGCCAATCATGAGCTAGAAATTTCTCTAATTAACCAAAGTGAAATATTTCTGAGCTGGCTGGTTGGGTAAAATAATAAGTCATTACCACATGGATATGTCATTCATACTATTAACCAATCATCTAGAACTAAGTCATGCTGGAGCGAAATTTTTTGGGTTCTGATAGGCATTTTTTCATTTATCTAAAAACCTATCTGACCAAATGAAAACTCGTCACTTCATATTTAAAAAGAGTCATATTGAATAAGAATTTGGACTAAAATCAGAGCGATAGTAAATATCAGTGCTCTCCCAGATTATTAAGCCTCCACGAATATTGAAAAGTCAAAGGTTGCATATCTGAAAGCATCTAAAAGTATCAATTCCCACATTGACAATCAAGTATTACAAAGGGAAAAACTCCTGAAACCTGGACACCTTTTATGAGCCTAAATTAAAAGTTAATATTCCATTATGTTGGAACGCGCGCATGACCATATTTTGACACAGTCAATGACTATGGGGTTTCCATGGAAAATGGGTTATAAAAAACCCCAAATTTCTTATTTAATAAATTATTGTTTATCACCTACATCTTACTTGTCAATATTAAGCCTGTTTGGGGTTTACTTTTTAGTTCCAAATTTTTTGGACATCTTCCAAGTTAACAAGTAATCTTGCAAATGTTATATTGTTGAGATCTTTCACCTAAGCACCTGCAAGCAGCTCCTTGCCAGGATTTCAACACCAACATCAGGGTCCATGTTAATATTCCGCCAGGGCACCTATTAGAGATACAATGGTGGAGAATCCCCCAGTAAATAAAGTCCTACCTGCCCAGAGATCTTATATCCTGCTAATGCTGGTCCCAAATCAGTGTTATTTAAAAAATTTACTAATAAACCTAGGATAGTGGGTCCCAATACGCCAGCCAATTACTTTCACCTACTTCCTGTGGAAAAGATCAAATGAGGTACATAGCTTTGGGAGTTTACAAGGCTTTAGTCTGGAGTCTCCTCCTTTGTAGTCATGGTAGAGATATCTTTTAGCGGCGAGTTGACCAGTGAATAATGGCCCAAGTTAAGCAGTTTATAGAAGTATAGCTCAACCTTTTCTTGACCTTTACTTTTGATTTTTGATAATATTTCGGGATTCCTAAAAAATGTTGAGATGAGATGTGCTAAATCTATCTTAGTACATTCCTATTGGATAGTAAGGTCAAAAAAGCTCAATTGGCTGTTATATTTAAACAATTATTGGATGCTGGATTGCTGGTGCCTTCTCATAGCCCCTGGGCCTCCCTCTCTTGCTAATCCAAAAATATGGTAGTCATAGTGTGGTGATAAACTTATTGAAGGCTTAACTCTAAATTAAAAAAAGATAGCTACTCACTGTCCCAAATTGATGATTTGCTCCGCTTACTTTCTGAGTCCTAGTACTTCTCTGTGATGGATCTCACCCAAGGGTACTGGCAATTAGAGCGGGCTTTTGGACTAGTCAAATGCACTACAATATGTAAAGATGGACTGTTTGAGCTAACCAGGATGCACCAGGGGATTTGTAATATACCTACCACATTCTAATGGGCAATTGACACGATTCTGGGAGGCTTGATATTGTCCTGTGTCCTCATTTATTTTGAAAACATTACATATACTTGAGAACATATAATAGTCACTTGGGTCATCTTAGGGAAAGGTTTTGACACATTTGGAAGGCCTCTTAAACCAAAACCTAAATAATTCTCCTTCTTCCAATCTTAAATAAAATTTCTCAGACACAAGGTCTTGAAGCAGGGCATTCAGCCCATTCCTGATAAAGTAGTAGACGTAAAGAGGATGGCACACCCCCAGAGCTTGAGAGATATTTAATTATTACTCAATCTGGTGGGTTACTATTGACAAATCATCCCATAGTTTTTTGACCTGGCTGAGCCTCTCGTTTATATTTTACAAAAAAGAGTTTCCTATAAGTAAAAACCTTAGCAGGAGCAAGATATAATATGTTGAGAAATGCCCTAGTACAAAGTTTATCCTATATTACCAGTGGTTCTATTGCCCATTTCTGTTAAATAATGATGATACTGATGTGGCAGTAGTACCATATTAGCTCAACATGATGAGAGTCTTGTTAACCATCCTTGACCTACTATAGCAAAACCTTGAGTTAGGCCAAGTGAAACTATATTGTCTTCAGCAAGAGTGCCAAGAGGTACTACTAGTGATATAATTTTTCTAAAAATACCTGTATGGAGCCCATTTTTTGGTCATTAATGGCTACTCCTCACTCTGGTGGGTACAACAAATGAAGGACCAACGGCAGGTTGGCAGGAAGAGATTTACGCTTACAGAATTATGAGTTTACCATCATTTAGATCGCTGACCACAGCTCATTTAACTTATGAAGCCAAATTGCTACTAAGGGGTTCTACTACGCTTAGATTAAGAACCAGACAACCGTCTTTAAGATCATAATTATCCTCATTGAGAAAATTTTCTCTGATGTTACCTGTTCTGGCATTGATATCCTAGTCAAACTGGTTGCGCTCATGGTGAAACTCTTGTTAACACTCTCTGACATGTTCTCTTTATGTTGGCCCTCATGACACAATGGAATTTGATCCAACCTATACCTTGGCAGCTCAGCTCCAAGATCTAAAATACTGAGGGTCTTTTAAAAAGAGCAGATCTCAGACTGGTTAATGTATTCTTCTCAATTGTTAATCCCAGACTGGCTACTTGCAAATATGTCACTCAAACCAATAAAAGTGAAAAAAGGATAAAGCGAGATTCTGTGAAAAGGTTTGTATTGAAGTAAAAATTGCGATATTTTATACTTCTAGTGAAAAATCAAGACAAAAATTAATGTAAGTTGAAATTAGTTTGGGAATTGGGATAGCAATATTATGGGTTTTCAAGTTCCCCAAAGATGCGGCATCTTATTGCTGCTTTAGTTGTTTTGTTCATTTGAGACAATTATTGTATCCACAAGCTCCTTCTCATGGTGATTACTATTGAACCTGGATGTCCGGAGGCCCTACTTCTATCCCATTTCTGGGTCATGGGTTTATCTTCTCCTCAGGTCCTTGCTTTGTTACCTAATTTGGCAATATGCTACTCAACTTTGAGTTCGTGAGATGCCACGCCTTTAATATGCATCACAAAAAATTTTGAGCAACTCTCAAAATAGATGGCTTGCAAATTTTGATAACATTCATATGAGAGCCTCAATCATTCCCATTGGGGTAATTTTAATTGAATCATTGCATAATCATTGGGGAGCTACAGTTTATTTTACCCTAAAGGTATAAAAAGGGGATCAATTTTCATAGTCCTTTTTGATGACATTGTCACTTTAATTTGATAAAGCTTCTGGGGCGTCAAGTATCAAAATAAATTTCATGAAAACATTCTTGCATGGTAAATTTCTTGACTCATCTGAATCTATAAATGGGGGTAGTCCAACTCCATCTGCGGCAGATAAATTGCCTCCACTTCCGCCAGTTTGGGGTTGAGCTCTATTCATTCTACTAGTCAAGGAATGATCTGCTAATGCTCTCAGAACTTCAGCTGCAACTCTTCTCCCAAGATGAGACAAGTAAATGACCTTAGGTGCTGTGCATACTTTATTAAACACTAAGTTAGTATCATCATCCCAGATAGAGTATATGACTCCTTTCTTTGCTAAAATGTAGCAGGCCCAGTCCAGATGGCCTGCAGCTTCTCTGGCTGTTCTCCCCATAAATGATAGAACAAAACTTAATCATCTAGGATGAACTCCAGTAGCCTAGTTCTCCTTAATTCTCCCATTGGCTTTGAGGATAGACACCTCTATGTCGTTTAAATATTCCAATTGTATTCTAATAAGTTCGTCTACTAATTCTTGCTGGTAGCTTCCAGGAGCAGATTCTTCTGGTCCATAGTAATGATCAGTGATAGAAGGGTTGGGAGTGCTGCTTCTAGCATATATAGGGTTTTGGAAGGGGACATCCCAATTACCCAGTGGTGGCTAAATATGTAAGTCAAAAAATGTGGAGGGCAGCAAATGATCCCATTTTGATTTGTGATTAAGTTCATCTTCTTCAGTATCCCTCCTAATGTTACATTTACTCGCTCAACACTTCAGTCTTAATATGATGTGTAGGGAGGGAAAAATTTTTCTCACTCCCACTAAGTCCATTAGCTTCTTCGTGAGATCTGATATAAAATTATGTCCATTATCTGAAGAAAAACTTGAGGGCATCCATGTCTTGGGATAACTTGGCTGTAGAGGAGTCAAGTGGTAGAGTTTGTAGTGTAAGTCTTAACCATGGATGCTTCGACCATTTGGTTAAGTGGTCAATTGCTACAAGTATGAACTTTGATCCATTGGAGGCCGTCAGAAGTGGTCCCACCATATCAATAGTCATTTTACTGAATAGTGTTGTAGGTGGGAATGGTACAAACTCAAAGTGTTTCTCCAGCGGGTATAAACTCATTTAAGGTATAAATACCTCTAAAGCTTAGTGAACTTTGTCAGAAATGGACTCCCAGTAAAATCTCTCCTTCAGGTTATTCATTATCTTCTGAAATTGTCCATGGCCAACGTGCTTTCGCGCCTCCATCACCAGTTCCATCTGGTCACTTGTCTGATATAAGGGTACCATTTGTTATGAACCTTCTTCTGTAAGTTTCAACTACAAGCCATATGTCTTTGGAGAACCTTCTTATAACAGTCTTTACTTAAACCGTTCTGTCCTTCCATGCTTCTTCTAGTAATCTGATTAGCTCATATAGTCAATCACTCTCTGGCGCTTGTAAATGGAACACTGGTAATCGTGATAGTCCATCAACATTAAGATAATTGTCCCCTGCTTAATAGATGTTCTCGAAATCATAGACCTGAAGCAGTACTTCCTATCTTATCTGGCAAGGCGTCCGTCGAAATCCTTCATGTTCTGCAAGCTGTGGAGTGATGTATGATCTGACATGACCTTAAAAATGTACCCCATACAGGTAAGATCAGAAGTGCTTGACTGCTCAGATCACTGCCAGCCGCTCTCTCCAGTGATAGTGTAGTTCATCTTGGCTTTTCTAAGCACCTTGGAATAGTACTCTAATGGGTGGTCCACCCCTTCTTTGTCCAGCTGGACCAGTATTGCGCTAAGCCCAGCTTTACTCACTTCAGTGTAGAGGTAAAAAGTCTTGTTGATTTCTGGGGTAGGCCAATATTGGAGCCCCTACAAATAAAATTTCTTTAATTTCCCAAAGGCCCGCTCCTGTTCCAGGACTACTCGAATTTTGTTTCCTTGGTCAGCAGGTATTAGAGGGGTGCAGCCAAATCTGAAAGATAGGTAAAAGACTGTTGGTAATATCACACTATAGTGAGAAACTTGAATGTCCCTCATGCTCTTGGGTGGATTTATGGCCACGATTGCTTTGACTTTCCCATCCTGAGCTTGATTCAGCTAGGGCTGATCTTGTGCCAGAGGAAATCCAGTGCCTCTTGAGGAAGGTGCACTTGCTTCATAGAAACTTCAATTAGGTGCTTGCAGCTAGGTAAAGACTTTGCAGAGGTGTTGTAGATGCTCTTAGAAGGTCTGACTAAACACTATTTTGTCAGAAAAAGAAATAAACACGCTAGACAACTTCATATTGCAAAAAATGCGACCCATCAAGCGCTGGAAGGTGTCAGGGGCGTTGCAGAGCCCTTGCAGCATCCTTGTAGGCTCAAACAATCCATGACTACTGATAAGGGCGCACGACTCCTGGTACTCTGGTGAGAGCTCCATCTGCAGTATCCGCGTGGCCAGATCCATCACCAAGAAGTAATTGAGCTTACCAGGTGCTCAGAGCGTCGTCAATGCATAATAGTGAGTAAGAGTCCTTTTTTATCTCATTTATATATGGTGGTAATCCATGACTAAGCAATAAATACCATTCTTTTTGCATACTAGCAGCAAAGGAGAAGCCAAAGGACTCTTTGACGGTCTTATTAGTACTGCTTTGGCTAGTTGATTCAGTTCTTGAGTGATAACAGCATCTTATGCTTTAAAGAGACATTAGGGTTAGGACTTAAATGATATATAAGATCTGGTATCCATCCTGTGAATATCGCCCTTTCAGAGTCCATAGTCGTTAGATCCATCACTAAATATGTCATTGAGCTTGTCCAACAGCTATTCCACCTCCTTCTGCTGTTTGGGGGTCACACCCCCAAAATTGAGCTTATCAAAGTACCAATGGCATATACTGATTCAATGTCGTTGCAGCTGGTAAGTTGAGCATGTGCAATGACTTGTCCTTTTTTGACCCTTATGGGTTGAGTTGTAATATTTACTAAGACAATGGTCAACTCTCCTGAGTAGTTAATATCATAGAACCTAGTTAAAAGACTTGTTTCTTGGTTGTTGATTCCATCGCAGCTGTAAACTTCTAAGATGGTATCCAAAGGAACCTTCATGCTAATTGAAAGGTCATATGGCTATAATCCCCTGGTCAAATCTCCATGTTTTAGCTAGTACTCAGAGGAAACCCTTCTTCCATTCTAACAATGGATGTTACTACTTCACAATATTCTATGTAAAGTTGTAGTGTATGGGGTAAGTTGTTTGATCCATCTCCACCAGACACATCCATTGTTTCCACAGTTTTACATCCTTATCCTTCAATACCAACAGAAGTTGATAACTCAAAATGCTCATGGTGCTTGTTGTGAAGTTAATTTTTGACAAAATTAAAGGAGGAATTGTATCTGGGTTAGGATCATCTAGTACTAAAAAAAGGAGGAATTGTATCCTTATCATGATGACATAGTGGTTGTTATAAAAACCACTGCTGGTGCCGTTGGGACCATGCACACAAAAAGTAAAGGGAGCGCTGAGAGGATCCTAAGGTGAGGGTAACATCAGGTCTAGCGGTTTGATACTTCACGCCATAGTCAATATTAGCTATGAACTTCAGAATCTTTATTAACAGAGGATATGATGTTGACTGGAGCTCCATGGTCCAATACAGATAAGAAGCCCCTTTCTGTAAAACACTTACATGTTTGCAACACTCTTGCAAAAAGGGTTTCCAGTGGTCAAAACATCAGTGGAAGATTCTTTAGACTATCTCAGAGCGTCAGTGCTTATTGTAGCTTTGATAATATCCTCGCTATCTGGTTCCAAGACCTTGAAGGTAACCAACGCCAGCTTCTCTCCTTCTTCAACTGAGTTGTTGATCCAGGTAGGTTGGGTCACTTGAGCCAGATAGTTGCTTGATTTATCTCTGTCAAAGCAGTTAACTTTTGAACTATCAGTCACAGCCACCACGTTAGGTGCCCCTAGCACGTATAATCCTGAAGCAATTAAATCTCCATCATAGTAATTGTATTCACTCTTATTATGAAGGTCTACCCAGTTTATAACGTTGGTGGTTCCTCCTTAGAGGTGTGTCCTTTTTAGCGGTGAGTAGCAGACAAAAATGGTAAAGATGCCCAAGTTGATGGAACTTATTGTAGGTCAGTTTTCGATGGGGCAAGCGCTCTGGTGGTTTATGACATTTGTCCTTAGGATTTTTGCACTTGTTTTTAGCAACGTAGACTGCCTTGCCAATCTTTTGAGGGTGTGTTCCCTTTGCCTTGTATTCTATTATGTATGTCCCTTGTACATCAATTAATGATTCTATAAGAGCCTTTATACCATCGTGCTCTTCACTGTGAGGGTTATATGCATCTTAAAGGAGGGATGAATTCCAATGAGCTCAGGAAAACTGTTTGCAGTAGGTAACTCCATAGCACCCATTGTCCATAACTATTGAGCTTTATGATAGTAACGATAGGCATAGTTTACTACAGACTCATTATTGCTCACATATACATAAATAGGAACTATTGCTTCATGTTTTGGACGTCTTGTTTACTACTGTACTCTGAGAGAGGGTTACTATTTACTTTGATACAAGTTAGTTCAGGATATAGGCTCGTGAAGGATCTCCTGAGCCTCATGGTTCACACGACCTTGCACATGGTGAGCCTCTGGCGGTCACTAGCACCATCCATGCTGTTTTTGTATATCTAGGGGAAAACAGCAATTGTCCCTTCTCCAGGCGTGTACGTGGTTTTAAAGTAAGGTTGAAGTCAAGCTCTTCTTCATATGGGTTGTCACGCTTCATGAGCGGTTTTGTGGCAGTCAGTTGAGTGGCCAATAATGGTGTCTCCAACCAAATGACTGATCGAGTTGAATAGGTTCTGTTATAGTATGCAATTGATCCTTTAACTCAACTATATTCTTGTCCATATTAAACAGCATGTTGTCATTCTGTTCTAAGCGCTCTCCATAATTGTTTTGAGGCAAATGTTTTCTATGTTCTTTTTTTAAGGATTAAAATTTGCTCCTCCAGATTCTTAATGGTGCTTCAGGCTTCACTAAGGGTGAAGGTCCTCTCATGGTAGGAATGGAGGCAATTTGTGCTAATTTAGAGAGGTCTCCTTGACACGCTCAAGATTATTATGTAGATCATGCATCTCTAGCTCTAGGGTATGAAGTCTTGAATGGATATTATCCTCCTCCTTCACCAGGAGTTCTTTGGAATCCTCTCCATGATATATTTCATATCCACTTCAATGTCAAACTGCTCATGAAGGATCTCATGATCTTCAATCTGGCCTGATGATGCCGCCCCTGTTGTAAGCACCACAGTCAGCTCGCCTGTAAGGATCCCCAACGCCGCCATCAAGACTGAACAGGGAAATACACCCCTTTGCAAAAAAGGAAAGGGCCTTAGAGCGTTGCCCCTGAAAAATAGCAGACTCGGGCATACCCTCAACAAGATGTTGGTAGCCGCCGCTTCCATAGAACGCCGTCCCCATCTTTATAACTGTGAAAATCCCAAACCCCCAACTATCATGGAATCCGCCGAAGAGTACACTATGAATATCAGTAATATACTGACAAGTGTATCTTTGCACCAGGCCTTGTTCAAATCATTGGAAGGGACAAAATCACTGCGCCAAATCAAGGGGAAATCACCAAGGGAAATGAATTAAAAATTCCTGAACGCATGACTGCATGAATATCAAGAAAGTGAATTACATGGGCAAAAACACAATGCTTGAAAAGTCTAAAGAGATTCTCAAATTGCAATGACGCATGGGCTATCTGCTGCATCCAATTCTGGAGGCCCAGGCGAACATGAGCAACGTTCAAAAATAATGGACATGTTCCGCCACATGGGTAATATTAACTAGTGGACTGAATTGTCACTCTAGGACATGCACCCTTCCCCCATGGCTTACGCTATAAAAACCAACGCTTTGCTCACAGTAAAGTGCTGGGCTATTTTGTAGTCTCCTTAAATAAAAATTTAATTCTCACATCTTTATTCAAGCCGACTTCTAAGTTTACCAAATGAAATACTGTATCCCCTTAATGAAACTGCCTTTACTAATGGAGGGACACCAATCCCTGTTCACTATAGTTGTTGTTGCCATTTACTTGTTAATTATGGCGCTGGCTTCACTTAGTGGTGGAAACCAGGAGGCTCTCCCAGTAGAACTGGGTTACAATCCGTTGCCCCTAGACCAGCAGGCAATGTTCCCCTCCCAAAATTCCAAGCAAATCGAATTAAAGTGACCTATTAGTGACCATCCCAGCCCAAAGAAAATATTGCAACAGAGTGAAAATTTTATGATGGGACTGGAGGAGAAGAAGAAGATCTGACAAGCTCCACAATATCAGGTGCAGAAAGAGCTCATCTCTGGCACTGAGTCCTATTCTAGGTGAGCTCTGAAATTTTTTCAATCAGAGGCCATGGATGCCCCTACTCCCTAAGAGGTATAAGCAAATCTACTACTTATCCTCAGCTATTAGTCAGGGTCAGACTGACGTTCGTCAATCAGTACTTCCTGCACCTCTTCCCCAGCAGATCCAGATTGTGCATCCTCTGAATGATGATGCCATGCGGATTATGGATGCTATCATGGGTACTTGGGTACCCCCAATGGAAGCCAAGTCTTTCCTTGGCACATCACACGTCTGGCATTATAAATTATCCCCTTAGTACAGTGGTGAAATTGATGGCCAAAGACATGTTAATATGGGCCAATAAACATTCAAACAAAGTCTATATAGGCTCATTCATGCCCTCCTGACATGTTGGTCATGGATACGCTCATAAAGAACCTTTGAACAAGTGCTCCTTGCCCAGGCAGCACAACTGACCTCCCCCTCTAACGCCCAAGCTTGCAATGTTACAGTAGTCAGACCCACCTCCTGCCCCCTCCAACGAGATAGCCTGACAGGTACTGAGGTGCTAGACAAGCTGCGCTTGAGGACCTACCTAATGGACAATACAGAAACCCCTAATGAAAAACAGTTGCTGATTCTGCTCGATGTGCTGCAAGATGATGCATACATGGGCCCACACAGTTCTTTAACAAAATTCTCATCTGAGTGAGGTTCCCCCTCCCTCTTGACAATTGTTTCATCAATGGGGCCACCCCGTCATCAAGGCCCCAGCTCATATACTCCTTGTTCCTCTAGTGAGCCCTCGTGTGAATCTTAATTGACCATGTCAAGGCGTTCAGAAAGATTGATGACTCCTTCCAACTCCCAGAGGACATCGCCATCGCCGCCTTCTGGGCTTCCTTAACCATAGGGCAAGTGCACATGAGACATGGTACAATGGGCCCCAGACCTTAAGAGGAGTGTATATCTTGTCTCAACAAATGAAAGCCCACCCTAGATACAGATGGAACTGAATATTGACTCCTCCAAGACCCTATCACCAGTCCAGTAGACTTCCCTCACCCTCCTACAACATTGCTGTGCTTATGCTAATAGATGGAGAAGGTGAGGCATTGGGAAAAGATGATGAGGAATCAGATCAGGACACAAGTGGCACACCAGAGACCAACCCAGCGGACATGTACCATCTTATGACCCACCTCCAGGCGCCATTGATGCTCTTCCTCGCCCCCTCTCCCAAAGCACAACCCCAGTTCAATGAACTGTTTAAATTAGTACCAACTATGCCCACAACCTGGACCATGCGATTTGACCTTGCACGAACAACCAATCGCCCTTATACCCAAGTGAGTTTCTGACGCCTCACATGGTCCCCTGGGATTTTGGTGGCACAGTATGACCCCAAGGGGCCCAACTTCATAAAATACGTAGGCAACGTAAAAAATAGGCACCTGGGCATGCTAGTCATCTCACTCAACCCAATGGCTCCTATAGTATCCCCCTACCAGCTCAAATGATGAGAGATAAAGAGAATAAACTCCCCTGAAATCTGGTCGTCAAAAATCTTGACCATGTCCACCCATTTTCAGAAATGATTGACCCCAAATCGGCCCCACTGTCCTATGCCCACGTGGAATTAATGCCCTCCCAGTTTCTGATGAAATCTCGAGACCAAGACAATAAATCCACAGACATAGTTATCAACTCAGTTGTTTGCGCCATTAATTGCTCCAACAAACATGATTGCGCTTATTTTTTGATTGCCATTGAGATATCAGTAGGGTCAAAACAAATGACAATCAACGATTTAATGGACATTGGCGCCTCTGGGAACTTCATAAAACTCAAGGTGGTCCAAGAACTAGATCTAATGGTTGCCACGAGAACGCCTGTCATCAATGCCTCACTCTTACTGATTGTCATACTACCCCTCAGCGAGCCACTTCACTTCTCCGCCCATGGGCACCACTTCCACGCTAAGTTTTCAGAGATCCCTGACGTACTGTGCACCATGATCCTGGACGTGGGATGGTGACGCTGGCAATTAGTAGCTATTAACCTTGAGCGGACTACCTTTGCCTTCACCTCCTTTTACCACGCCAGCGAAATTCCCCTACTCCCCACCTTAGTTGAAGGCAAGGCTATCACGGCAACTGTGGAATAAATCCCCTCCAACGCTGCCCCAGAACAGCTACAATGCCCTGCATACTCAAAATGTACAAAGAGATCTTAAATACAGAAGGTGCGAACTGCCTACCATTTTTTTTAGTACTAGATGGTCCCAACCCAAGGGAGGATTCATCGATGTGCGAACTGCCTACCATCAAATCAGAATTTGACTTGGGTTTTTGCTTGAAAGTGGACCACATAAAAAAACTAAATCTCCCTCTTTACCTATATACTGCTGCTAAAGAATAATCCCTAAATACTTGGATTGACGAGATGCTGGAAAAGAGGTGGAAAATGAAGGAGACCTTATCCATATTATCCCCAGTGGTTTTTGCTCAGAAAGTGGATGGTACCCTACCCCTTGCATGGATTACGGCCACTTAAACAACTTAATTGTGCCTGACCCCTACCCCCTTCCACTTGAGGCTGCCATCTCCCAAGCAATCGCAAAGTCCAGGGTCTTTTAAAACTTGACCTGGTGAACGCGTTCCACTAGGTCAGAGTAAAGGAGGGTCAAAATGGCTAATGAAGATCCGCACATGCTATGACATATACCAGTTCAGAGTCATGCCTTTTGGCCTTAAAAATGCTTCAGCCATATTCCAAAATGTCATCGCCATGCAATGGGTGAACTTCGCTTTATATATGCCATAGCATACATCAATGATTTCTGGTCCAACTAAGAACACTGGTACAGCGT
This sequence comes from Massospora cicadina, assembly GCA_022478985.1. NCBI lineage: Eukaryota > Fungi > Entomophthoromycota > Entomophthoromycetes > Entomophthorales > Entomophthoraceae > Massospora > Massospora cicadina. The sequence goes on along the minus strand of JAKSZP010015825.1, from coordinate 187,710 downwards.
GAGAAGAATTTAGCAGTCTTGGCCGCCGCCCTGCAGAAGGAAGGGTTGCACGCAAAGTCCTCAAAAATGCTAATTTTTTAAGGATGAAGTACTGTTTCTTAGGAAACCTCATACTCAAGGATGTACATGCTATTGCCCCTTCCAAGCTGGTGAAATATGATTCTTGTCTAACCCTACTAACCAAAGGTAACTGCGTAGCTTAGGATTTGTCATCTTCTGGAAAAAATTCTCCTTGGCGATTTCAGAGCTAGCTGCCCCGCTCCACCCCCTTACAGACAGACGTGCACCCTTTGTCTAGTCAGAAGAATGCCAAAGCTTATTTGATGCCATAAAAGAGGTCTTCACTACTGAGTCAGTACTATACCACACTAATGAGTATAAATTATTTATAGTAGCCTGTAACGCCTCCAGGTCAGCAGTAGGAGCCATCCTACTGCAGGAACATGATGGACGGGAACATCAGTGGCGTATTTCTCACACAAATTTACAGGCGCTGGACGTGTGTTGGCGATCTATGACAAAAAAATTAGCTTCAATCGCTTGGTCCCTGATGCACTGGCAATAACTGCTGAAAAGCAAAACACACAGTGACAGTGCACACGGACCATAAATCACTCACATAATATAACAAAACTCAGAAAATTGTGCATCAATAAACAAGGATGCACCAAGACCTCCTTATTTAATTTTAAATATGAATTCGTCCAAGGACTGACGCATATTCTGCCAGACATCCTTTAGAAAAAACCCATCGGCCAGACCTGACCCAGGAGAAGATGCTGAGATAGTGTTGGTAACTATGCTGGAGCATTTGTGACAGCTCCTCCGGCGGTATTGGCAGTTTTTGCTGTATTTTAGCTCTGCCCCAAACCAAGGAAAAACCCGCTGACTCATCACCCCAGCCCAATACCATCAAAACAACCCTGTCAATTGACCCCAAACTCCTACTCCTCGATGCCATACTGCATGCCCAAACCAAAAACCCTGAAGGACAAGCCCTGAGCAAACGGATCCAGGCAGATAAAAGGCCCTCCGGGCTGTACATGCAAAAGTAGAGGGTAAACTACTCCACGACAAGGTTTGGGTACCTGAAGCTTTCCACCCATGGGTCTTAAGTGGACATCACGACCCACTGCCATGGGGCACCCCGCACAAAAAAATGCATTAAGCTGATCATAAGCAAATATGGCTTGAACTGACAGATGAAATTTACCACCTGGATAGAACGCTGCCTCACTTGTGCGCAGTCAAAGCCAGATAGGCCAGGCAGGAATGGACTTCTGCACCCCCTTCAACAGGCGGTGGGACCCTGGACGTTGATAATAGTAGAATTTTTAGGCCTACCAACCTCAGTGGGGCATGATGCAATCATGGTGGTGGTGGTGGATTGTTTCACAAAACACTCCATATTTATCCCCTATTTACAGACAATCACCATTAAGTACATGGCCTGGTTGTTTGTGCCCCATGACTTTTCCAAATTCAGCATTTCGTAGGAATAATAAGTGACAGAGGGCCATTTTTCACCACGAAATTTTGGGATTCCCTGAGTGGTATGTTAATAATCAATCCCTTCCAATCGTCCACATTTCACCCATAGTCCAATGGGCAAATGGAAAGGCCTAACTAGTCGTTATAGAAATACCTCCATTATTATGCTACATCCTCAAAGGACACGTGGGAGAATGACCTCAACCTAGCTGAGTTCACATACAACAATTCCCTCCATTCCTTGATGGATATGTCGCCCTTTTGTGCTAATTTAGGTTACAAATCAGCATTTACCACTAGCCCCAGATACGCTCTGATATTCCTGCAGCAGATGGATTCACAGCACACATTTGCAAGATACACCAATCAGTACATAAACAACTGTCAAAGGCTGCCAAGGACGCCAAGTGGTTTGCCAATTGGAACTGACGCTCAACCAGAATATCAGGTGAGCGACATTGTGATGGTGGACACATTAAATTTCCTCCTCAAAGTTCCCTGCCAGAAGCTGGCGTGCAAGAGGTTGGCCCTTTTCCTATCAGCAAGGACCTCCCCACTGGGTCCTTCCACGTAGAGCTCCCCCTCTGAAAATTCACTCTGCCTTCCACGCCTCCACCATGTCACCTTCAAAGGAGAAAACCCCGCTGAAATTGAGCTGATATTGATATAAGGAGCACCGTGATTTGAGGTAAAAGAGGTTTTGGACTCCTAAAGTTAAGCGAGGATCCAAATTTTAAAGGCCTGGAAGGGATACCCAGCGTACAAGAACAGCTGGATCCTTTTCGGAGACTGCACTAACTACTGAGACCTAATTGAAGAATATCACGCAAGGAAACCTGAGGCACCAGCACCCCACATAACCCAGAACACACATCTATTGCATCCATCAAACCCCCTCTCTACACAAGAACTATGCGCTAATCCAAGCTCCTGAGGGAGGAGTAGAAACTGTCCTTCTAGGAAAGGGTAATGTAAGAATCCTGACGCTACCATAAGTTTGGTAAGGAAATGCACCCCCTTCACAAATAGGGAAACAGCCCCAGAAAGTTGCCCTGGAAAATAGCAGACTTGGGGCACACCCTTAACAATCAGTGGGTGGCCATCGCTACCCCAGGATATGACGTCCCCATCTACATACCCATGCCAACTATTAACCCCCAACTAGCATGGTATCCACCAAAGAATACATTATGAAGATTGGGTAAATATGCTGAAAAGTTGTTGGGATTTTTGCCCATATTCCAAACCTGCTAGATTACCTGGTATCGCTAGGGGAAAATTTCCTAAGGCGAAGTGAATCAGAAATTGGTTGGCCCAAGTTTTGGAGGAACTACGTTTGAGGGATTTTGAGATATTCGCCTGGTTGTATCCACCAGGGATCAATCCGGATGAATACTTAAGATCTCATCGGGTGGAGTTGCCAATGAAATAGGGGCATCTGATAGTGACTAAGTATCAGGTGTACCAATTGTGATTGGTTGGGTTTCATCACCATCTGATTGGGAATGAATAGCGAGTTGCAAGGTGAGTGATGCCGCCTGCAACTAGTGAATCGATTGGTTGGTGAGTGACCTGCCATAATGGGTAATAAGTCTCATTACCTAAGCATGTCGCTATCCAATTAAGGTTGGTTTGCTTGGATCAAGAGGAAAACGTTAAGGACACGTTTTCCAACTCTTTCTGTTTTAGGTCTCTAGGATGTCCAATGACAGAATCCTAGACAGGATGGGGAAGACCATCGCTGCTGAGAGGAGGATGGGTGATTCAATGGCAACAGCTGCCATTTCATCAAAGAGGTGTCAAATGAGGGTTAGACAGCTGAATCCCCTACTATATAATTCCCTAGGACTTACTATATTAAAAAAACATCATTTAGTAAAACATTAGTATCTACAGTATCTACAGTTATATTATCAATTTGGTGTATAGTTAGACTATCAGCTTCTATTGTGTCATTCTATCCCAAGGATATTATTGCAGAAGGCAATAATTGGAAGACTCTCAAGGAGAAGAATAAAGATCTGAGTGGGGATCTAGAAATGTAGGAACCACAATCATGGATAGCTGCTGACTGTGTGTTGGGCCAAGAGAGAATGTCACCAGGATATCTTAATGAAGATTGGGTGGACAAGAGTATAGGGAACGAATCCCTATGAGTACGACTTCAAGAGTATTTAATCAGAAATACTGGCCAAGGCGTTGGGCCAAAAAATAGTTCAATTTCAACTACAGATAATAGTCTCCACACTATTATCGATTAATACATTCTATACAACTTGAAGAAGTGCATAAGGAAATTGAACCTATGCAGTAAAAAGATTACTGGGTTGACAGCCAATAATCAACCTTGAGTAAATTTTTTACAAGTTGGTGCTCACTACAGGGGTAGTTGAGTGAAGAATCTATTCTAATGTCATATAAAGATGAACTACGCAAGCTGTGGACCAAGGTTGCCACTGTAAACCAGAATGCCATAAACTCAGTGGACCATTGGGAGTTCACAGCCTTGGAGGAATGAGTCGCCAAGGTGGAGGAAGGAGTAGAGAATGTAGCTAACTTTGGGAACGAGTTACTCAGCAAAGTAAACTTGTTGAAGAAGAAAGAAGCGGACCTTGTTCAAGAGGTCCTATACCTGAAAATGGAGCAAGAAGCAGATCGCGTTCATTTAAGAAAGTTTGGTGCAGATATCAAGAAATTAATCAAACAAGTGGAGGAACTTCAAGCTCACAGATGTGCTTGTGAGCCCAATGTAGCAAGCAATGCTGAAGAAAGAAGTCCTCACACTATACTTGGGAAGTTGCAAACCCCGAGGAACATGCCACCCACTTTCAATGCCATTTTGGAGATGACGCCCAAAGTCACTCCACAAGTTAGCAAAGTAGCTGAACCAAGAGATTCAGCCAGAAATGACTTGGAGGAATTTAGGGCAACGCCAAAACTGCCAACATTCCATTGGGATAACGCCCCAGTATTTTCTGACTGTTTGACATGACTATAAATGGCTACAGGGATCATCAAAGGCGTTGACAGTCATGAACTGCTTGGACACTGACTGTCAAAACTTAGTGTTACCTCACCTGGAGGGGGACAGCTGGTCATATGCTGAGGCAAAGGCGGCCATCATGAAGGTCTTCAGGAGTCTGACCTGCATGTTGAAATGCAAGCAAGAGTTTATGGGAATTCAGTTCCATAAAGATGAGTCTCTTGCTAGCTTTGCAGATCGATTTTACCAGGAGTCACAGATCCTGGCCAGAGCGAAAGTATTGGATGACTTTGATGCTAGAATCGCTTTGCAAGCAGCCCTTCAGCCCATATCGCAATTTGCATCTTGTGATGTCTTCAGTGTTCGTGACGGAGATAACTACCTTGCAAATGGTAGACAACCTGAAGATTTTGGGAGCAACATTCGATGCCCCAAATAGAAGTTTTAAGTCCAATCTGGTATGAAATCTGAATCCCACAAAGGGAAACAAAGGAGCAAAGGAGGCTACCAATTGAACTGTGCCAGGAAATAAGCCCAAAGAATTCAGATGGTTAAGCAAGAAAGAGAAGGTCTGCTATCAGTGTGGTGGGAAAAGACATTATGCTGTACACTGTAAAAAGCTGAAGGATCAGATTAACGTGGTCCAGGCCAATGAGGCAGCAGCCACCTATGATTCAGGAAAAGGGCCCACCGCCTAGACATGGAACAGTCTATAGTGGTGGAGAAACCTGTTTCTCCCAATATTTATGAATGAAGAAATCGATATTAGTGATCTGTTTGTAGACATAGAGCAGTATCAGCTATACCAAGTGGCCAATATGAATGTGAATGCCGTGACCAGAGCCAGGGCAAAGAGAATTAACCCTGAGATAATCCAGGAAGTTGCCTGGCCGTACGCCTGACAACTGGCGGAAAAAATTCAAACTGCCAAGAATACTGAAGAGTTATCAGACATCCGTTTAGATGAGGCTAATCTGTCTATCCCCCTCTGAGCAATAAAGGAATCATTTTCTGAATTATCAGCGCAAATTATTCACACCCTAGATTCGGCTAATAATGCCAGCATTCACTCAGTAAATACTATATTAAAATATTCTGAGTGTAAATATATAGATATACAAGTGAATAGAGTGAGGGTGAGGGCGATTGTCAACAGCGGAGTGCTCATCAATATTATCTCGACCAAGCTGGTAAAGAGGATGAACATCTAGCCAGACTTGGAGCACAAGAGAGAATATGGGACAGCTGGGCTGTACACCACCGTTTCTTATGGAGCATATAGTGCGCTGCCACTACAATTCAGATCATTGGTGGTATCTGCGCCAGCCATAGTTTTGGAAAACCAGAACTACAACATCCTGATAGTAATGGAGTTTCTAAAAAAGTACAGAGTTAAATGTAACTTCAAGGATAATACGTTAACCATCTTGGGTTAAACATTATCATTGGTATACAGAGGGACAGTCAAGCTCCGTTGAATCAGAGAAACAACTTCATCAATCTGATATACAATGATGGCATTGTACTGATTCAATACCAATTAGTTGGTAGTAAGTGTTTCAAAATGCCAACGGAAATCCTAGAGAACTGGGGAATTCCACTAAGGATTAAAAAGAGAGGACCATACCAGCCAGATCACAGATAATAGTTGACACAGGGTTGACTTTGGAGATTCTGGAGCTGTTGTATGGGGAGGTCAGAAGCCCCTGGAAGAAGTCCAGAGTAGAGCCATAGGTGGCTCCTGGGATAATAATGGCGTGCCACGGAGAAATTCAAGTTCTCCAGGCGAATTTGAGTGAAAACCCAATGAAGATCAAGAGGAATCAGATCATTGTGTTTATTCATCTGATCCCAATGGCCAAATTAGGAAGATTCCATGATTTTGGGTCTCTCGATGAAATAGGATTACTGGCCAGGGTAGATGAAAGTATCAACCTATTGGTTGATTGGGAGCAAGCTGCTGATCTGCTGGAAGGCCAGCAGGAGGAGGTGCTTGAATTATTTGAGAAATATCGGGAAGTGTTTGCTCAGGATGACCACAATTTGGGATGCGCAAGAGGTGTAATTCATAAGGGCGACACTAGGGAAAATTTACAGATAAGGATGAGACTGATCCAAAGATTGAAAGCCGCCAAAGTGGTAGTGGAGGATAAAACTAGCAAACTAGTGAAGCTTGGGCTTCTAGTTCTGTCATCAAGTCCCTGGGCGAGTCTGATTCTGATCGTGAAGAAGAAGGATGGATTAAAACAAGTAGTGATTGACTACTGAAGGCTGAACAAAATTATGAAGAAAGATTTGTATCCCCTACTGAGGATTGACAATGCGCTGGATCATTTAGGAGAAGCAAAGTGTTTCATGATAGATCTAATATTGGGATATTGGCAGATCGATTTTCCAAAGGAAGACCAAGAAAAATGCGCTATTATTAACATGCAGGGGCTATACCAACCAACGAGGATGCCCCAGGGTCTCTGCAATGCGCCTGCAACGTTTCAGAGGGCCATTGATGCAATATTAAGCGACCTGAAGTTGTCGTGCATCCTGGTATATCTGGACAATATCAACGTGTTCAGTAAGACGTTTACTGATCACCTCCACCATGTGGAAGAAGTATTTAAGCGACTGTCCATGGCCAACCTGAAGATCAAGCCAAGGAAGTGCCACTTCTTCAAGAAAGAGTTGAAATACCTGGGATCTATAATCAACTCAAGTGGATTGCAGCTGCAAACCCAGAAGATAGCAGCTATAGAGTGTATGGCTGTACTGAAGAGTGTCCAAGACATCAATGTATTCCTTGGGATGGTCAGATACTATAGAAAATTAATTCAGGACTTCGCCCAAATAGCTGAGCCATTATTCCATTTATCAAAGGATCCAAAAAAAGGATTTTTGTGGAATGAAGAGGCCCAGAAATCCTTCGATGAGTTATGCTGGTATTTGATAGATTTGCCGATTCTGAAATATCCAAATTTTGATTGGGAGATTATCATTCAAACTGATGTTTTGTTGATGGCGATCGACGCCATACTGAGCCAAGTAGACAAACTTGGGGATGAACATCCAGTGGCATATGTGAGCCAGACACTCTCAGCCGCTGAGAGGAACTACACCGTGACTGAGCAGGAATGCCTTGCAGTCATTTACGCATGCAAGCAGTTTTGGATGTACATCCACGAAACGCATTTTAAGGTGGTAATGGACTACTCTTTGCTGTGTTGGCTGCACAATCTAAGAGAACTGGAAGGATGACTGGCCCAATGGGCACTTAAGCTTCAGGCTTATGATTATGAGATAGTCTACCAAGCGGGGGCTTCTCATCAGAATGTGGATGGTTTTTCGTGGTTGCCGATGGTCCAGTTGGTATACCCACAGGCGGATGAGCTATTCCAGAGAATGGTCAAAGGAAGAATTGGGGACGAGCCCCAAGAAATTCAAGGTGCGCTTCAAAAAGTGATGGAAAACACTGAGACTATGGATGGACAAGTATTCAAGATGATCAATGGGAAGCAGCTATTATTCCATAACCATTGGAAAGAGCAGCGATAGTATAAGCAGCTCACAAGGTTGTCAGGCATGGAGGCCTGAGGAAAACAACCAACCATATTTGCCAGTATTATTACTGGGAATCAATCAACTACAATGTCGCAGATTATCTGGCTTGTTGCGTGGAGTGCCAGCTGCACAAACCACATAATAATACAACTGGATACTGACTGGTCCGCCCTGGATTTGCCTGGCACATAGTGTCCATTGACGTGATGGGACCGCTGATGATGAGCACAGGGGGAGTCAATTACATCATAGTTGCCATAAACCATCTGATGAGATGGGTCAAGATGAAGGCCCTAACCAGATTAGATGCTACCAGTACTGCGAGATTCATCATGGATCAAGTGGTATACTAGCATGGATGTCCACAAGTCTTGCTGAGCAACAATGGGACTGACTTCACATCTCATGTGATCCTGAGGTTAAACAAAATAATGGGGATCTGAGTAGTCATGTCAGTATCGTACTGGCTAGAGATGAACGGACTGGTAGAACAGGTCAATTGGACGCTGGCTGTGATGCTGAGGAATCTAGACGCAGGGAGAACTTCCACGTGGGGAATGTACCTGAGTTCAGTGACATTTTCCTACAACATTAGTCATCATACGGCGATGGGAAAGACACCAGTTTGAATTATTATATAAAAGAAAGGCTGCGTTGCCACCGATTTTATAGTTGGTGGTGGAACCTACATCGGGGATGAGTACTGAGCAATACTTGAACTGACTGACAAGTATCCTGATTGATATGCAATTGCAAGCATTTGATACAAACTTGAAGAGAAGGATACAAGCAAAATCGATGGATGACAAAAACTGACCAGCATTAGAAGAATATTAAATAGGGGAAAGAGTTGCCTATTGCAATATGCATGTTTTTGGACAAAGAAATAAATTAGATGATTTGTGGTCAGGTCCAAACAAAGTAATAGCCAAGATGGCGACTGATGCTTACTCCATCAAGAACCTCTTGAATGGAAGAGTTGTTATCGAGTCCACACTAAGTATCTAAAGCATTGGATTGATGAATAAAATAAAAGAGTCCTAAAGGACCAATGAACCATTAAGTTGATCATGTCCTGATGATTAGGTTGTCTGAAAAAGGACCTCTGAACCAATCTCGATGGTTAAGTCTGAAAAAATGACCTCTGAACCATGGAAAACTGGCAGGTTTAAGTACCCAGGACCCAGTTTGGGGGAAAAGAAGGACCTCTGAACTGAAACAAGGTCACGTCCCATAGTAAAAAAGAATAATAAAGATAAAAAATTGATAAAGATATTGGAAAAAAATAATAAAAATAAAAAAAGGTTATAAACCGCATAGATAAAAAAGCCAATCTATTTTTATAATTTTTATTTTTATTGATCATCCTTGGTATGGGGCTGATTCCGCCTATGCTGCCTCTTGGAAGAGGGAGAATGGATCGCGGTAGAAATGAACAGCCTGACAAAATCAATATGTGATTGGATGCTTGTAAGGGCGAGACCTACACAAAACCACATTCGTTGAGCAGACGCTGAGCCCTGAGAAAAAGTGACTAGGGGAAGGGAAATTGAGATGTCAGAGGAAGCCATTTGTGAAACCCCAGAGTGGGGAGGAAAGCAGCAGTATAAAAAGAGGCAATCGGCGAATAACCTAAAGTAATCCCAATATGGCACCAGAGCCAGAAGATTAGTCCCGAGCGCCTGTCAACGGGCTTCATCAAGGACACCAGATATGTGGGCCAGCAACAAAGAAGGAATGCTTGACGGGGTTGCCAAATCATGCCCTTATCAACGCCATCAGCGGAAGATACCAATGAGAAGCTCTGGAGAAGAGATATTTGTGCAGAGAGCGGATTGAATCCTGCAAGCGGCGACTACAGGCTTCTAGGAAGCTAAAGCTGAATGAATGGTGGAACCCAGGCGAGGCTGGAAGCTTCATGGACCAACTTTGAAGAACTTGGCCAGCAAAGCTAAGAGCATATGCTGCAGTATCCTGATCCAGAAGGTTATCAAAATCAGAGGGATTCAGCACTAAAGTCAAAGCCTCAGTGACTTGGGTTCAGAGTTCAGCATAGGGGAGCTCAAAGTGAATTCTGTTACTGATTGAGAGCTCAGAGACCAGAACAGCGGGTTTGTAAAATTGATTGAGTTGGAAGAGGAACTCAGGGAGCAGGTCTGACCCAGCCAGAAACAAATGATCCAGAGCAACTGGCATAATCTCCAAAGCATCTACTATGATGCTCAGAGCATCAGCAAAAGGAGCCAAATCCAGGAGAGTTTTGAAGTCCAACTCTGAAATTGACTGCAGAGGAAGAGTCAGCTGAGAGCTGTTCAAAACAATGGCCAGCCTGGTTTTGGAAGGATTAGTTACCGTTTCCAGTAATTTGATGGAAGGACTAGATGCTTGCACCAGACTAGGTGTATGAGTCCTGGAAGGACCATAAAAGAGGTTCCGTTGAGCATCCCAACTCATCTGCTGGAAGAGATGGAGGTCTGGATCAGACAGACTATTGAGAAGCTGCTGGTAGCAAGACTCGAAATTTGACATATGAGCTGGACAAGAGGGGGATGCCAGACTTATATAGAAGTTTACATTATGCACTCTATAATCTATTAAGCTCCAATTTTAGAGAAATTAATATCAAAATTAGTTAGATAAGCTCTCCAAGGGGAGAATTAAGAATGACTTATGACGAGAGGTTATGCACAAAATAACAAGGGCGAATAAGAAATAAGTACTCTAAATGAAGCCACAAAACAAACATTGACAGCAAGAGTATCCTGTCTAGGATGAGGAGAAAATCAGGAAATCAAGGATGCCAGACCAAGAATCCTGAATACGACAGTGGGTCATATACCCTGACAGGGGGAAAACTGGATCCTGGGACTAATATTGTCATGAGTAAATTGATCAGCCCAGCATGACAGAAGGTCATGGGGACTGCGCTCTGAGAAGGTGGTAGCGAGGAGGAAGAGGAAGAACTTTGTATGCCAAAGGTCATCCCGAGCAGTGTTGAGTATCAATGAGTGTACTCCTCTTGAACCAATTAAGTATTTGACCAGGTGTCCAAAGTGGTGTTCTCATGCCCCTATCCTTTTCTCGCAAAGAAATCTAGGAAAGTGGGGGGATGTGTTGGGATTTTTGCCCATATTTCCAGCCTGCTAGATTACCTGGTATCACTAGGGAAAAATCCCCTAAGGCAAAGTGAATTGGAAATTGAATTGGCCCAAGTTTTGGAGGAACTACGTTTGGGGGATTTTGGGATATTCACCTGGTCATATCCATTGGGGATCATTTTGGATGAATACCTAAGATCTTATCGGGTGGAGTTGCCAATGAAATAGGGGCATCTGATAGTGATTAAGTATCAGGTGTACCAATTGGGATTGGTTGGGTTTCATCACCATCTGATTGGGAATGAATAGCAAGTTGCAAGATGAGTGATGCCATCTGCAACTAGCAAATCGATCAGTTGGTGAGTGACCTGCCATAATGGGTAATAAGTCTCATTACCTAAGCAGGTCGTTAGCCAATTATTATTGGTTTGCTTGGATCAAGAGGAAAACATTAGGGACATGTTTTTTGAGTCTTTCTGTTTGAGGTCTCAAGGATGTCCAATGACGGAATCCTATCCAGGATGGGGAAGACCATTGCTGCTGAGATGAGGATGGATGATTCAATGACAACAGCTGCCATTTCAATGAAGAGGTGTCAACTGAGGGTTAGACAGCTGTATCCCCTACTATATAATTCCCTAGGATTTACTATAATAAAACATCATTTAGTAAAACATTATTATCTACAGTATCTACAGTTATAATATCAATTCAGTGTATAGTTAGACTATCAGCTTCTATTGTGTCATTCTATCCCAAGGATATTATTGCAGAAGGCAATAATTGGAAGACTCTCAGAGAGAAGAGTAAAGATCTGAGCGGGGATCTAGAGACAAAGGAACTACAATCAGGGATAGCTGCTGACTGTGTGTTGGGCCAAGAGAGACTGTCACTGGGGTATCTTAATAAAGATTGGGTGGACAAGAGTATAGGGAACGAATCCCTATGAGTACGACTTCAAGAGTACTTAATCAGAAATACTGGCCAAAGCGTTAGGCCAAAAAATAGTTCAATTTCAACTACAGATAATAGTCTCCATACTATTATTGATTAATACATTCTATACAACGTGATGAAGTGCACAAGGAAATTGAACCTGTGCAGTAAAAAGATTACTGGGTTGACAGCCAATAATCAACCTAGAGTAAATTTTTACACAAGTGGTATTTTTGCACCAGGCCTTGATCAAATTCCCAAAATGGACAAAATCACAGCGCCCAATTGAAGGGAAACCCCATAGGGAAACAATTCGAAAATCCCTCAAACACACTAGTGCATGAATCTCAAGAAAGTGAAATTGCACAGGCGAAACCCCCAAATGCTAGAAAAGGCTGAAAGAGATTCTCAAATTACAATAACGCATAAGCTATCCGCTGCATCTAATTCTGGAGGCCCTACAAACAATGGGCAATGTGCAAACAAATTATGGATATGTTCCACCAGCTGGTGAATATCCAGCAGACAGGTTGTCTTTCTTGAACATGAACCCTTCCACCTCATGGCTTACACTATATAGAACTAGCGCTTTGATCACAGTAAAATGCTGTGCTATTTTGTCATCTCCTTAAATATATTCTTTAGTTCTCACAACTCTATTCATGCCAACTTCTAAGTTTACTAAGTTGAATCCCGTATCCCTCAACAAAACTGATTTAATTAATGGAGGGCCTTCACTCCTGTTTGCTGCGGTGGCAGTTGCCATTTTTTAATTACAGCGCTGGCCTAACCTAGTGGCAAAAATCAGAGGGTTCAACAAGGTGAACTGGGTTAGCAATCTTCCACCTTTAGACCAGAGGTCAACGACCCCTCCTGAAACTCCACTCATATCAAATCTAATTGACTAATAGGGACCATCCCCACCTGAAGAAAATATCCCAATAGAGCAAAAATTCTATGATGGAACCAGCAGAGCAGAAGATGATCCATCAAGCCCCCTCACTATCAGGTGCAGAACCAGCTCAGGTATGAACATAATCCAATTGAGGCGAGCTCCAAGAATTTCCCCATCAGAGAGGCCACAGGCGCCCTTACTCATCAATAGACATGGGCGAAACTAAAACCTATTCTTAGTTTGGTAGTCAGGGTAATATTGATTTTCGTCATTCAGTACTTCCAGCACCTCTCCCCAAGTGGATCATATTTGCTTATCCTCAGAACAGTGATGTCATGTAGACTATGTATGCTATCATGGGCATTGGAGTACCCCAATGGAATCCAAGTCTTTCCTTGGCACGTCGCATGTCTGACATTGCTAACCTTGGCTTGCTTAATTTGTGAGTCTGATTTTCTGCTCAGAGGGCCTATTATACACAAATTAGGCAACTGAAAAGCGTTACTTAGATCATAATTACCTTCATTTGAGCAAATTCTCCTCTGATGCTACCCATTGTAGCATTGATCTCTTAGGTAAACTGTTTGTACCCATGGAAAAACTTTTGTTAAAACTCTCAGACATGATTTCTTTAAGTTGTCCCTCAGGACACAATGAAGTCCAATACAACCTCTTTCTTGGAAGCTCAGCTTAAGATTTCCACAGTACTTAGTGTCTTTTAAAAAAGCAGATTTCAGACTGATTAATGTATTCTGCTCAATTGTTAATACCAGACTGGCTACTTGCAAATATGTCACTCAAACCAATATAAGTGAAGCAAAAAGGATAAACTGAGATTATTTGGATTGGGTTTCTATTAAAATAAAAATTGCGGTATTTTATACTTCTAGTGAAATTAAAGGTATAAAAATCTGAATGTAATTTGAAAGTAGTTTAGAGATTGGAATAGCAACATTGTGGGTTTTCAAGATCCCCTAAAGATGCAGCGTCTGATTGCTGCTTTAGTTGTTTTATTCATCTGAGACAATTCTTGTATCCACAAGCTCCTTCTTGTGGTGATTACCCTGAACCTGGATGCCCAGAGGCTCTACTTCTATCCTACTTCTGGGTCATGGGATGTATCTTCTCCTCAGGTCATTGCCTTGTTACCTGATATGGTAATATGATAACCAACTTTGGAATTTATGAGATGGCACTTCTTAGATGCGCCTCACATCATATTAATGAGAGACTCCACAAATGGTTGCCTTCCATTTTTTTTAATATTCAGATGAGAGCCTCAATTATTCCCATGAATTAATTTGGTTAAATCATTTCATTGACATTGGCAAGTGCAAATTATTTTGTTTTAAAGTTATAAAAGGGGGTCAATTTTAATAGTCATCTTGGTGATAATTTCATCTTCATTTAGAAAATTTTCCGGAGCATCAGGTATCAAAATAATTTGCATGACGTCATCCAGAGTTCATGGTAAATTTCTTGTCTCATCTGAATCTATAAACGGTGTTGGTCCAATTTCATCAGCGATGGGTAAGTTGTCTACACTTCTGCCAGTTTGGGGTTGAACTTTGTTGATTCCACAATTTGTGAATGATCTGCTGATGCTTCATGGCCTCATCCACAACAATCTAACTTTATAAAAAGCATGTTTAAGAAAAGGTATAAACTATTAATCCAGGGCAAAGAAGGCCTTTTGAAAAAAATCAGGGAAGTAATAGAAATTGAAGCTTACTCAACTGTTTATTCTTTATTAATAGACCTAGCAGAAGTAGTAAATCTTCCTTTATGACTCAATTATGAATTATGTGTGTAGCAAAATAGTTTTAGTTTTTCCATGTGTAATTTAAGGAATAAATACAACTTTTTCTTGAGAGGAGCAGAACTATTTACAGCTATTTCAAGCTGCTTATTCTAATAATCAAACATCAACCTGTAATTCTCAACAAGGGTATAAGGGTCCCAGAGCATCTATAAAATTGGATTGGTTGATTCACACCTTTTAATTGGAGTTGGAGGAACGTTCCCAAGCCTTTACGCTAGAAAGTTTAATGGATTTAGGACAAACCCTTGATGAGCGGTGTATTCTGCTGAGGCCCCTCAACTCAATTTTACAAAAAGTCGAAGAGCAAAAGGGGATGATTTTGCAAGAAGTTTTATTTGTCTGAAGCCTAAGTCATGGAAATTGCAAGGATCTGCAACTAAATCTGAGCATGAGTGGGCAGATTGAGACCAAAGTCCTGATAGGAGCGCCAGCCTAAAAATCACTCCAGCAATGATCCTCTTTGATAATAAAGAAAATTTTGTTGGGAAAATTGCGAGATATGCTGGCATGCTGAAACCCAATGGAAGCAAAAAAATTCAGCAACAAGAACCGCAAATTGGGGCACAAAAAATATGCAAGTTGAGCCATGATGCAAAAGCCCTGGCGTTTTTTAGAAGATTTATGTGTGTCCAGTTGAAAGAAATATTCCACAGCCTTGCACCTCAATTCCCTTCAACTATAAAAACCCAGAGCTCAGATAAAAGTATAGTGCTGGGTTATTTTGTATTATTTTTAATAAGTTTTTAAATTTATAAAACTACTTTATTTTTATTATTTTAAAGTGGTCTAACTATCTCCAAGGAACTACCCCATTCAATAGAGACTATGCACTCACTTGTATCACTATAGTTTGTGGCCATTACATTTATTATTTCAGGTATTGTCTGTCTCAGTGCGGAAACCCTTGAAAGTTGTACCCTTTTAGTTTCACAAGATGCCCCTGCTCAGAAGAGCAAATATTAAGAATATTAAATTGATCAGAATGACCTATCACTCAACTTAATTCGTCCTGATTATAAAGAAACTGAAAATCATAATTTGATTACTAATCAGGAAGATACTGTTGGCAGTAAACCCAAAAAAGCAATAGCCACCCCTTGTTACCAAGTGTGCATCCAAAAAGATAAAGAGCATGGCTCAAATGTAAACCAAGGAGGGCGAATTGACCTATCACTCAATACAATATACTTATATCAGGGGGAAACTGTAACAATCGATGATTGTACTTGAATTTCATAAGGTTGGGGATTATGAGATTTGTGTATGTCAATAGTTGCAATTCTGTTATTCCAAGTAGGATTTTCCTATTTGGGTCAATAATGGAATAAATTAAATAAATCATCAAATTTTTTTAATTGTTCATTCTGAGGTTCCCCTCCATTTCTCCTCTGAGTTGCCTGGATGCCATTAATTCTGGAGGCTTTTGTGCCTCTCATTACCCGCAATTCATTTCGCCTTTTTAGGAAGTATTTCAAAGTGAGGTCAGCTCCAATGGACCTCACTTTGGAATTCTATTCTGACTCCTAGTCTACTTCCAATAAAAACCACTATTTGCTGAACTTGTTTATGTAATTGTATTTTTATTTAAGCAAGGTGGGTGGTGCAGATGGTGGTGTGATAAGGAGGAGAGGAAGGGGGTGGATGCTCCAGAATCCTTTTGAGAGTGGTCTTGCCCTGGCGAGAAGGGATGGAGCCAGAGTGGCCCAAGGTGACAGAGGCTGGTTGGCCGCACCTCAGCCTGGTGACCCCGAGGTGACAGAGGCTGTAAGAACGCACCTCAGCCTGGAGGCCCAAGGCGACAGAGGCCTGTGCACTGCACCTCAACCCAGTGTGCCTGGCAAGGCCATCCATTTGGACAGGACCATTAGGAGTTGGTACAGCCAAATATGGGGTGGTGGTTTAGGGATGGTGGCGGGCTGGGCCATGGGAGCCCCATCCATTACATTATTCCAAAGTCAAACTTAACTTGGTGGGCTGTGGTTCCAGCCAGCCTGCAAGATAGCCGCAGCTGATGTCCCAATAATTGTATGGGCCATCAATCATTTTCATTGGTTTGTAGGACTTTCCAATAAAAGGGGATGGGGTGCTTGGGGGGTGGGCTGGACTGCTGGCGGTTGATGGCCTCTTGTGCCCACCAGGAGACCTCCAGAGAACCTGTTGATTTAATCTGGGAGCTCTGGATTTCTGGTCAATTTCCCCAAGCTGCTCGTGGAAAAAGGTCCCCTGGCAAAAAAGTCATTGGTCACTGCACGCCTGCCTTGCTGGTTCAGGTTCAAATCTGCCAGGATTTCCATTTTACAAGGGGGTAATATAATGATTGACAATTGTACATGAATCTCATAAGGTTGGGGATTATGAGATTTGTGTATGCCAATAGTTGCAATTCCACTATTCCAAGTAGGATTTTTCTATTCAGGTCAATAATGGAATAAATTAAATATATTGTTTATTTAATTGGTTGTTCATTCTGAGGTTCCCCTCCATTTCTACGCCAAGTTGCCTGGATGGCATCAATTCTGGAGGCTTTTGCACCCCTCATTACCCACAATTCATTTAGCCTTTTTAGGAAGTATTTATAAGTGAGATCAGCTCTGATGGACCTCACGTTGGAATTCTATTCCAATTCCGAGTCTATGTCAGGCAAACAGCAAGTAAGAATTAGACTTTTAAATTTTAAATTTTAAATTTATTGTGGGGAAGGCCGACCATGGGACGGACACTTCTGAATATGACTCAGACGAGACAAAACTTAGTACCAGGGGAGGCACCCCAGAGAAGCGATGCTATCTCTTGTTGCCAGAGGGAACGCCACTTATGGGAAGGGGGAGGGAACGTGTGTAGGGGACGTAGCCACTATTGAGCACGTGTGGAGGAAGGGGTCTGATTTGATGAACCAGACTGGGAACCAGGAGGAGACCAGCTGTCAGCGACGCGGTGGGAGATATCCAAACATCCACGCTTGAAAGTGATCCACCAAATGAGACCGGAATCTGTGGACAGCTTCAGGGAGGGTGGGGATGGATCCAGCGATGGCATCCAAGACAATCGTGTGGATAGTCCACATGGCGATTGCAACCACCAGAGCATGGAGGGAGGGTGGGAGGGGGGAGGCCATTGATGAAGCAAACATATCTCTTGACAGACTGAAGGGATGTGTTTGATCCTGGCCTAGCAGACGTTGGACTTCGCGCCATATTACTTTAGAGGTGGGGCACTTCTCCAGGCGGTGAAACAGCGTTCCATACTGGCCACACACGACACAGGATGAGTGTAAAGCATTAGAGCGCTCAGCTGTACGATACACCCGCCTCAGGCAGCGCCACACATGGGAGCGGACTTGAGGCTGCAACAGAGGATGGTGTGCGTATTTCCAGATAGTCTTTTGGGTCTCAGTGGAATAAGGGATGTCCATCATGTCCAGGTAGTCCACCCTGGATAGGACTTGGGGTCGAATGGGGATCACACCATCATGGATGGGTAGCCCCTGTACCTCTTGTGTGAACTGAGGAGAGGGGCGGCCTCTTCGGGTTGTATGTCCACTAATACGAATTCTCCACTCTGCGCTTCGCATGGAGAGTAGGATTCGTTTGTAGTGGGTTTTGGTCCCGTGAGGACCTGTGGCTGATGTGTGTGATGCGAGGTATTTCATCAGGGAGTGGGGGTTTGATGGATTGTTGAGGCCCAAGGCTCAGGAGAAGTTGGAGCGGGCCGCGCGGGACCAGTGTTGGGATGGGAGTGTAGGAGCAGTGATGGCCGCAATCCAGGTGCCCAGGATCTTGGCGGCATGGGCTTTGAAGTCAAGTAGGCCCATGCCACCATGATGATGAGGGCCAAACATGACCTCTAGCCGTACTGGTGGAGGGCGGCCTGACCAAAGCCAACCTTGTAGCAAAGCATACAGGGATTTGAAGAAGCTTGGGGAGAAGGGGATGGCGTGGGCTCCAAACCAGACTTTGGATAGGAGCATAGAGTTGGCAAGAACAACCCTGCCAGTGAGGGTAGTAGGGTGGGCTCTGAGAGAGGCGATTCGCTTTGTCACGTTGTCCAGTATATGGCACTCCATTACTGCTGACGCGTATCCACCTGCCTCCAACCACACGCCCAGATGGCGTACCGGTCCTATGGTAGGTCGTGGCACAAAGGGGAGCACCAGTGGAGCGGTGTGTTTTGAGTTAGTAAGTCATGGACGTGGGCGAGCAGATGGGCCGGGTTGGGAACTACTTTCTGGGGCCCAGCAGTTCTGAAACTGACCAAGGAGGATGATTTCAGTTTTGGAGGCGTTCAGTGCCGCGTTGCTTACCCGGGAATATTCCTGGATGAGGGCTTCAAGCGCGCGTGCATCTTTGTTATTAGACACCCCCACCACGCAATCATCTGCAAATGCCATCATCTTGACTGGGGTTTGGCCTGGCACATGGACCCCAGTGAGTTGGGCATTCACATTTCGCAGTAGTGGGTCAAGACTGAAGTTGTATAAGAGTGGGCTAAGGGGGTCCCCTTGTCGCAGGCCCCTTTGAGGACGGACTACTTCCATTAGGAAACCTGGGCCGTGCACTGCCATTGTTGCAGATTCCGTGAGCAGCATCACCCAGTTAATGAAGCGGGGAGGTAGGCAGAATTGTTGGAGGCAGGCCCTAAGGTATTCCCAGTTTACTCTATCATAGGCCTTTTGTTGGTCCAAGAATACAAGTGCCCCAGAGGCTGTGGACTGACACACATTAGCCACAGAGTGCACGTTATCCCAAATCGACCTTCTGGGGATGAAACCAAATTGTTCTGGGGAGATGGTGGCAGATGCTACAGTCCCTAAACGGTTAGCCATGATTTTGGTTAAAATTTTGGTGTCTGTGTTTGTTAGAGAAATGGGGCGCCAGTTGGCTAAGTCTAGCCTATCCCCTTTCTTGAAGAGTGTGACTGTAAAGGCCTCATGTCCTCCTGGTAGGAGGCGCATTTCCAACAGGCTTTGGTTGAGTGAGGCTAGCAGCAATGGGGATATATATTTAAAATATTTTTTGTAGAACTCATATGGAATGCCATCTGGGCCTGGGAATTTTTGGTTTGGCGCACTGTGAATGGTAGTCCATAATTTGTTTGGAGTAATTAAATTCATTATTTCTGGGTATCAGAAAATGGTGCGGATATGAGCTCAGTTGAGAAATTCTGCCATTTTGGCCAGCTGAATTGGTTCAGCTCGGTATAACTCAGAGTAATATCTTTGCGTTTTGATTGCCACTTCGGCCAGTGTGTCCACAATAGAATTATCTGATCTTCGCACCTGTGTGCAGGCCACGCTCTGGCGTGGTGCAAAATTTTTTTTGAAGAAGTATGCAGTGCACTTGTCACCTTTAGTGATGCGTGTGGCCCTGTATTAGACACAAACCCGATGTTTGTGTTGCCTTTCAAGTGCGTTGAGGTGGGCGGCTGCCTCCGCCCACTTCTGGCCCCATGCAGGGCTATATCCTGAGGCTGGAATGTTGGACTCCAAGTGGGCCAATTCTGCCAGCACGCGCGATATAACTGCTGATGTGGCTTGTGAGCATCTGGATGAGAGATGGTGATAGTGGCGGATGGTGTCTTCTTTGAAAGTTGCCCATGTGGAAATGGGGTCCATGCAAAACGGTGCAACAAACGATTTTGCCAAAGTTGCCTCTTCCACCCACATGTGAAAATCCTGGCGACGCGAGCTCAGGGGGGCAGATTTTGCACCAATGTGGGGCCTTTGCAACTGTGATGGGTAAGTGGTATGTTATTGAGACCAGTTGGTGATCGGAGAATTCCATTTTTGTTGTTTTGAAGTGGGAGATGTGGGGTTGGAATTTCGCTGGCGCTAGAATAAGGTCGATGCGGGTCATAAACCTTAATTGGCCATTGTGGACGTGGGGACATGTCATGTTTTCGAGCAGCGGGGCATGTTGCAGCAGCGCATCCATTAACCCAAGGGTGGCTTTTACAATGTGTAGTTCTACGTGACCCTGTGGGGCGTGGGGTGAGGGCGGCCACCAGTCTGTTGGTGAGGTTAGCCAACAGTTCATGTCGCCAATTAGGAAAGAATTGGGGGTAGCGGGAGGGATTTGACCGATGAGAAAAATTCCTGACGCTCATGTGCACCGTTTGGGGTGTAAATGTTGACGATTGTGTGTGCAACATCAGCCCATGAGAAGGTGACAATGAGCACTCGACCATCTAGGAATGTTTCTGAAGATGTAAATTTGAAAAAATTGTTTTTCTGAATTAGCACCCCACAGTGCTTCGACCAAAAGGATAGGAATGGTAGGAGCATTGTTTTCCAAGCTTCCTTGGAACCTCGTGGACAGTGGGACTCCTGGATGGCCAGGATATCCACGGGTAAATTGTTTTGTAAAAAACTCAGTTTCCTAGCCCAGGATGGGGAGGCCTTGAGTCTTGCAATAATCAGCATCCCTAGAGTGAAGGTTTCCCCCATCGCACCTTAGGTGTGAGGGGGTGGGCCCCGGGCCCACCAGCCTCTTCCAGGTCCCCACAGTCTTTCACAGCAGCACGGGTATTAGCAGCAATGCTATCAGGGTTTTTGTTAATTTTTGCGGAAAGAGTCACATTGGCTTTGGCCTTCGCTTTTTGTTTTCCCGACGTCGGACAAATTTTTTGCAGTGCGGATAAGTTTGGTGCACCGTCGAGTGGGGCAAAAAAAAAAAATTTTGTGGTTGGGATAGGTCCCAAGTCAGTTTTGACTGGGGCTTGGGTGCAGCGATTGGGTGAGATCAAATCTCCCATTGGATCCTCAGATTGAGTGGCCCGTTCAGCATGGGCCTCCCAATCTGATTGGGTGATGGATCTCTGAGTTGCTTCTGCCGCGAAGGTCTCCATGTCCTCCTGGCGTTGTGAGTGCGGGATGGTGGTGGTGGCCTTGGCCGCTTCCTTGGCCACGGTCCTATGGGCCTTCTTGGCCTTCTTCTGCTCCTGCAGGGAGATGGGCTTTACCAATAGGTAGCAGCCTTGTGCTCCCCATGGGAAAGCCTCCTTGGTGCTTGCGGTTGGTTTGTAGTGCGCCTCTCCACTGGCCATGGCCGCCGAGGGGTGCTCTTGGAATGTGACACCCTCTTTGATGGGGCATGCGTGCGCCTTATGGCCGAATGCATCACAGTGGGTGCAAATGGGGGGCGCGCTGTCCACGGTTACCTGGAATGGGTGGGTGGTGTGCCCTGCAATGTCAATAAAGGTGGAGTGCAGGATCTGGGTTAGGTCCTTCATGATCTCCTCAGTTGGGGTCAGAACTGTGATGGCTTTGCCGGTGCACAGGTGTGGCATCAGCGTGAAATGTTGCATTTTGAAAGATTGTATTTCACCATATATGGCGAGACCATCTTTCAGGTGTTGCTCCAAAATGTCACGTTTTACTGTAGTAGGAAAAAAGTCAAACGTGAGGAAAATTAGGTTTGATTTTGTCCATCTGGTGCATTTAGTTTTGATGACCCGTTGCCCTTCAGGGAGGTTGACCACTATGCGCACCGCTGCAGCCTCGTCTGCTGCTATTTTGCTTTTGAAACCTAGGTCCAGCCAACCGCGTGACATGGAGTGAGGTGCAATGTACACCGCGGTCAGGAAAATTTTGTGTACATCTTCACAAAACTTTTCCCATAGGGCCGTTTTTGATGTCCAGATACACACGGACTCCAAATTCCACCGATGAAAGTGGCTGGGAATGTGGCGTGTTGATGTACTGGTTGCATTGTGCTTGCCACACGAGTATCTCCAGGGAAATTGTGACCGCCAGTTTTTTTAGATTTTTTTCTATTCTGCCAGATTCTCCGGGGCGTTTTCGAACGTTAGAGGCCGTGGGCCTTCCGCCTGCTCCTCTTGCCTTGCTTGCCCAACTGCTCCCAGACATGGGCGCAGACTAATACCCCTCTATGAGATTATCAAACTAGATTTAGTCTTGAATTGAATGGGTTGCAAAAGTGTTTGCAACGAGAAAGAAAAGTTTAGGGATCTTAATTTTCAACAGATAAAAATAGGATTTTGGGGGAAATTATTTTTATTGGAAAATTTAAGGAAGGAGAATTAACCAACAATTTTCTCAGTGCAATGCGCCTGATTAAATAGTCATCAATTTTGAGGGAAAACAAGCTGGGATCAGGTTCTGCAAGTTTGACCTAAGTGGTGCATTATTTGGGAAATGGGCAAATTAGTTCCCTGGGAACTGACATTGCAAAATTTGGCAGTGGGCAGAGTTGCGGTTGGTTCTACCTAAGCAGTGAACTATTTGGGAATGGGCGGGTTAGTCCCCTGGGGACTGACATCACAAAATTTGGTGGCAGGCTGAGTTGCAGTCGGTGGTATTGCATCAGGTGCAACATCCAATTTGCTGGCAGGAAGCTGCCCATCAGGGGTGATGCCTGATGGATTTGAGAGGGGGATTTTTTTGTTTATCATGTAAACCAAATTGCAACCATCGGGCATTCCAGCCAATAGCTTGGTCTTCATATATTTCAACCATTTGAAATCCAAGTATTGGGCTGATTGCCACTCAAATTAGTTGAGATCAATTCCATTTTGGTGATCTCAGCTCAGATTTCACTGTTTCCTCATAACATTTCTGCTGAGGAGAGTGCGGGTACCAGAAATGGGATCCAAAGTGGAAGGGCTATTACCCAGCGCTCATCTACCATGTGAGCAAGATCGCCCTGAGTAATGAGGGGTATGGCCATCCTCTTTGGTACCTTCTTGCTTGGGAATGGGAAGATGGCCTTATTGATGCCCAGAGGACATTCACCGGGACTTACATTACCCTTTCCTTTTCCCAAGAGAAGAGCCTCATCACTGGGAAACTGTATGAGAGCCACATTCTTGTGCGCCTTGGGTACCTTGATCGCCATTACTGATGCAGGTTTTCTGGGGGAAACGTAGAATCTTGGGGTGGGATATGTGGAACTCTTCACCAGGTTCATACAATTCACGCAAATGCACGCCTTTCCCTAACTGTTCTTGTAGGCCAGATACCCTTTCCAGGCCACAAGATATTGGATGGAACGTCACAATTTCTGGGATGCCAGGATAGCCTCTTCCTCAGCCTCTTCCTCATTTTCAATGATGATCAGTTCCAGTTCTATGGGAATTTCACCTTTTAATGGTGGCAGCTGGGAAACTACTGGGCTTTGAGGGGAAACGGAGAATCTCAGGGTGGGATATGTGGAACGCTTTGACCAAGTTCATGTAATTTAACAATTGCGCGCCTTGCCCAAACTGTTCTTGTAGGCCAGATATACTTTTCAAGCCATGAGATATTGGATGGAACGTCACAATTTCTGGGATGCCAGGATAGCCTCTTCCTCGTCCTCTTCCTCATTTTTGATGATGATTGGTTCCAGTTCCATAAAAATTTCACCTTTGAAGGTTGACAGCTGGGAAACTACTGGGATTTGTGGAGCAAACTCATTACAAATTGAGATATCAGACCCTACTGGCATGGGCAAGATAGCCACGGCAACTATGGGATATGGGTTTGGAGTTTTGAGTGGGATGGGACTAATGTGGGCAGGGATAAACTTCTTCATGACCTGATTCAGTTGGAAAGAAGGGACCATTGCTGCGCCAATATCTACAAGAAAGGCGGAAATGGTGGAGAATGATGGTTGGTCAATTATGTCAGGTGATCAGCAAGTAATAATTAGATTGGCCTGCCATACCGGATGCCAGAGCATACAAATGGCAAACCAGAATTCCAGAGGCACTGCTGCTGGTATGACGAATATGGAACTGGAAGGGATCTTAATTTTCAACAGATGAAAATGATATTTTGGGAGAAATTATTTTTATTAATAATTTAAGGAAGGAAAATCAACCAACAATTTTCTCAGTGCAATGCACCTGATTAAATAGTCATCAATTTTGAGGGAAAACAAGCCAGGATTGGGTTCCATAAATTTGACCTAAGTAGCAAATTATTCAGGAAATGGGCGGGTTAGTTCCCTGAGAACTGACATCACAAAATTTGGCGGTGGGCTAAGTTGCAGTCAGTTTGATCTAAGCAGTGAACTATTCAGTAATGGGCGGGTTAGTCCCCTAGGGACTGACATCACAAAATTTGGTGGCAGGCTAAGTTGCAGTCAGTGGCATTGCATCAGGCACAACACCTGATTTTCCAGCAGGAAGCTGCCCATTAAGGGTGATGCCTGACGGATTTGGGAGGAGAGGATTTTTTCTGATCATTATGTAAACTAAATCACAACCGTTGGGCATTCTTGCTGATAGCTTGGCCTTCATATATATTGACCTTTTTAAATTCAAGTATTGGGCTGATTGCCGCTCAAATTAGTTGAGATCAATTCCATTTCAGTAATCTCAGCGCAGATTTATAAGTCTAGGGGAGTGTCCTTTGGCTCTCAGTCAAGCTCTCTTTCCATTCCCAAGTAAGAAAACACTGAAGAGGATGGCAGTACCCCTCATCACCCAAGGCGATCTCGCTCACGTAGTTGATGAGTGATGGGTGACAGCTCGCCCGCTTCAGATCCCACCCCCAATTTCCTCACTCACCTCAGCAGAACTGTTGTGGGGAATCAGTGAAATCTGTGCTGAGATTATCAAACTGAAATTAGTTAGATCCAATTTGGATGGCAATCGGGCTAATGGCCAAAATTTGAATGGTTTTATAAGCATGAAGAATGAAACATCAGCTGGATCACCCACAGTTCCGATTTGACCCCAAAATCAGCAGAACAAATATTGGGCGCCCTTGCTGAGAGTTTAAACCCTCCCAATAGTAATTCATGTGTTGCACCCGATGGCCTCTATCAACCAAATGAATGGTTAATTGATTAAATGTGGGCAGGTTGGCTGCCCTGAACCCATTCCCAACCAAATGGTCCCATCCCTATATTGGATGGCCTTGGGGGATTCCCATCGCTCATCAGGCCAAACGCCATCATGCTAACTGTCAGAAATGTAATCAACCCCTGGTCCAGACATTTGAGGTCAAACTGACAGAAACTCGGGCTGCTGCCAAATTCTGCAATGATGGTTCCCAAAGAATAAACCCCCCTCTACCATCCAATCCACTGGTTAGGCTAAATTTGTGGACCCCAACCATGTTTTCACCAATCAACCACTATTTAATCAGTTGAAAGGCACTGAGAAGATTGGTGGTTGATTTTTCTTACTTTATTTCCCAAATAAAAAAAATTTTATTGAAAAATCCCAAATTTTTTATCTCCCTCCTTTCAACCACATTCCATATGGTGTTTGCCTGGTGGTCCGCCGCTCTGCACTCTGGGTGGGCCTTACCAATTCTTTTGGTTATCATGATTCCCTCTATTGCCAATTGGACTTGACAAGTCCAATATTTTTGGCTCTACAAACCAGTTCTCATGACCTTTCAGCAGCAATATACAGGGATTTTATGGCCCTATGTTTGCCAACTATGGGAGAAAATTCACCTCTCTTTTACCCCCAACAAAATGGTCTTAACAACCAAGAATCTCACAGAAACTATCCCCATAGTTTCCACCCCTGTTAGCAGAGCCGCTGGGTCTGAAATCTATTTGGTATGGTTTGCTGTTGGGATACTCCTAACCCTGACACTCTGCCACCATTTTGTGGTATCCTATTTCCCAGCTCCATATCAAGTCATATGGTCAGCAATGCCTCTGGCATTCTGGCTTGCTTTCTGGATGCTTACACACCCTGAATGGCAGGCCGGTCTAAACTTCTTCTGCTGTTTCCATGGCATAATCGACCAACCATTACTTCCAGCCACTTCCACCTTGATTTTTGAATTTGGCGCCGCAGTGGTTACCCTCTACCAGATGAACATGCAATCAGTTGTATGCTGTTTGTTGCTTGTGTGGTCACCTTATGACATCAGGAGAGGCATCTGCTCTATTCTGTGAAAACTCCTTCAAGCTACCCAAGAGGTGAAGATTGCATCTCTTCCTATTTCCTCTGGCTTGGGGAAAATATCGAGTATCCCTTCCCAAGAAATTGCCAATCAGGTTCTGGATGCACTCACTGAAGTACAAATGTTCATAACAATTGCACTCAATAATGCTTCTGCAATATCTGAGGTCCAACAAGGACTTACATTGTTAGATGCCATGGATGGGGAATCCCGTCGCTGGGTGAGAAGTCTTTTGCGTTCTTCCACACAAAAAGGAGACCCTGCCTCCCTGATGGCTGTTGTATCGGCCGCCTTGAACCCCTTTTGTCCCAATAAGACCATTTATTTAAACTGCTCTTTGCCATGGCCGAAGCCTCCAGTTTGACTTCTTTGATCTCTACCTTTTGTGAGCTGGCTCCCGCGTCAGAACTATCTATCGATATGCTTCAGGCAGTCTTTAGAGTCAGTTTGGATTCAGTTTCCGCTCACCACGTGGTTTGGTCTACCACCCAAGGATCAATAGATTAAATAGGCATCACCACAACTACTATCAAAGCTTTGCCTCACCACATTTCCTTGAATCAGAAAAGAAATTTTATGATAGGATTTCTTAATGATGGTGCAGACAATGTCCCCAACATTAAAATAGTGGCAGACATGGATTTAAACTCTGTCAGAACTCCCGAGTCTGAGTTAGCATTCCCAGAGATAACTTTTTGCAATTCTGTTCAAGACCAGATGAAGGAAACAATTAGCCCAGTCCTGGTCCTTCCAATTTTCGCTCCAGCTAAGAATCCTGACCCTGGTCCCAACACACCTATTGTTTCTTCAGTCGCCCATGAGTCAGTCATATCTCCCAATAAACAAAATTACACTTATTTTCTTGTACCCATGAGAATTAGTATCGGTTCCCACCATGTCTCCTTCGAAGCTCTGGTGGATACTGGAGCAGCGGGGAACTTCATGAGTGTAGAGTTGGCACAACAACTAAAACTGGAAATGGATGTGGGCTCCTCAGTAATGGCGGCCTCCTCTGCTTATCAGTCTTCATATGATGTTTGCCGACCAATATACTTCTCAATTCACCAATATAAATTCTGCAATCATTTTTTGGCCATGCCAAACCTGGTATTTCCGGTGATCTTGGGGGTGGTATGGTGGCGCCAACACCATGTAAGGATTCATTTGGAATCAAATACGTTGTCATTTGCCAATAATGATTCAGAAGGAGAGTTCCCTCTGATTAACACCCTCAAGAAAATCCAAGGAACTGGCTATTCACCACCCTAGTCACTTCCACGGGCATTCTGTCCGAGTTTCCCAAAATTTAATGCCATATCGCAGAATTTTTGACATGGAAAAGGTGGACCGTCTGCCAAAAACATACTAGGTACAATTGTGGATTTCGGACAACTGTGGAATTGGTGAACATCAATTGCCCGTTGTATCCCCACATGGTAGAAGAAGAAGTTGCACTCAATACCTGGTTGGACGATATGTTAAAAAAGGCTGGTTATTCAAAGAAACATCTCCCGTTGCTTCCCCTATCATCTTTGCAAGAAAATCGGATGGATCGCTCTGCCCTTGCATAGATTATGGTCACCTGAACAAAATCACAATTACAGACCCATACCCATTGCCCCTGGAGCAGACAATCAGTCAGGCAATTGCTAAATCCCGGGTGTTCTCAAAGCTTGACCTGGTGAATGCTTTCAATCAGATTTGAGTAATGGAAGGATAAGAATGGCTGACTGCAATCTGAATGAGGTGAGGCATTTTCAATTTCGCGTAATGCCCTTCAGGCTGAAAAATGCTCCCACTACATTTCAAAGAATTATTGACAATGCGTTAGGGGAACTCCAGTTTTCCTGTGCTATTGCTTATATCAATGATATCCTAGTCTATTCCCTAACTCCCGAGCAACACACTATCAACTTAGAAGCAGTGGTGGTTGCTTTGCACAAAGCAGGCCTGTTCTTCAAAGCTTCCAAATGCGAGTTTTACAAGGAAGAGGTTACACTTCTCAGAAACTTGGTACTAAAAAAAGGGTCGCCATCCCCCCCAACAAATTAGATGCAATCTGAGAATGGCCAACCCCAACTACACAGAAGCAGCTTCAAAGTTTCTTGGGTACCATCATTTTCCTAAAAAATTTTGCACTTTACCAGTTGGCCGCCCCACTCCACCCCCTCACAGGGAAGAACGTGCCATTTTGTTGGAGCCCCAAATGCCAGTAGGTGTATGAAGCGAACAAAGAAGTGTTTGTGTCTCCTCCCATTTTGAAACATGCTGATCCCACCAAACTGTATATCATTGCATGCAATGCTTTGTCGGTAGCTGTGAGCGCAGTGCTGCTTCAGGACCACAATGGTCTTGAACATCTGGTTGCTTATTTCTCCCAAAAATTCACCGCTATGGAGCAGTCCTGGGCCATATATGACAAGGAACTGGCCGCTGTTATATGGGCATTAACTCATTGGTGGTACCTGTTGCAAGGTGCTCATCATGAGTTAACAGTTCGCACAGATCACCAAGCTCTCTTGTATTTTCACAAACCCCAAAATTGGCACACCGGCAAGCCTGAACCTATCAGGACCTGTGCAGTTTTAACTTCAAATATGAATTCGTCAAGGGTGCACTAAATGTCCTTCCCAATTTTCTAAGCTGTAGTCCTGCTCACTGTCCCTCAGAGCCTGAGGAAGAGGATCTTGTTACTGTGATCGCAGCTACCTAAATCCTATCAATTGCTCCCTCCCTTGTTTCCTCCACTGCATTGTTGCCCGACAATCCTTTATTGGCCCAGGTGCTAGCCAATCAAATGGCCTGCCCTGAGGGCGTGGAGTTGATTGAACACCTGACTCACTCAAGCCCCAAACACTCCCTATATTCTTTAGAAGAAGGTCTCATCTACTTTTGTTCTCATGTTTGGGTGCCTCCCTCCTTCCGCCTGAATGTATTCTGCACATACCATGATCCCCCCGCGGTTGGACACCCCGGTAACAAGAAATGCATTGACCTGATCAAGTGAACCTTTAATTGGGAGGACTGACCAAAGAGGTTCCGACTTGGATCACCAATTGTGTTACTTGTGCTAGGGCCAAGTTGGACTTTTCTGGAAAAAATGGCCTCCTACACCCTTTACAACAGGTGGAAGGTCTATGGACCTTGGTGTCCATTGATTTCATTGTCGAAATCCCTTGCTCCAATGGTTTCACAGTGGTAATGGTGGTGGTAGATTGCTTTACCAAATTTTCCCTGTTCATTACTTGCACTTCTGAGATCACATCGGAAGAAATGGCGCTTTTATTTGTTAACCATGTGTTTTCGATGTTCAGCCTTCCCCAGGAAATTGTCAGTGATAGGGGTACCCAGTTTACCGCCTGGTTTTGGAGTGAACTCTTGTTGATACTTAAGATAACTCCCTGTCAATCCACAGCATATCATCCCCAGTCCAACGGCAAGTCTGAGCGGGTTAACCAAGTTCTCAAACAGTACCTGCATTGTTACGTGGTAGCAGCGCAAGATACCTGGCCCGATGACCTGCCTCTTGCCCAATTTGCATATAATAATGGGACTCACGCTTCCACGGATTTCTCACCATATGAAGCAATGTTGGGTTATAACCCATCATTCTCAGTTGGAGCATGCTTGCGACCAGAAGTACAAGCTGCCGCAGATCATGCTGGTCATATCTGATTGACCCAAGCTTTAGTGCGGGAACACCTTACTAAAGCTATTGATGACTACAAGCGATTCACGGTTTGTAAGCACCTTCCAGGTCATGACTTTAAGGTGGGTTCTTATGTCATGCTCAATACCCACCATTTGCGAATCTAAACCCCTTACTGAAAATTCACCAGCAAGCGTTCAGGTCCCCACTTAGTGGAGGAGGTATTGGGTAATGGGGCATTTTGATTGAAGCTTCCTGCGCATTGGAAGCAACACCCAGTTTTCCATGTATCCCAGCTGTCGCCCTTCAAGGGTGTGATTCCCACGGACCCAGAACCAATTGTTATCAACAACAGGGAGGAAGCTGAAGTGGAGGCCATCCTGGCATCTTAGAAGTTGTGACGATCATTCCAATACCTTGTGGCCTGGAAAGGATATCCAGCTTATGAAAACAGTTGGGTCAAGGCATTCAATTGCGCGAATTGCATGGACCTGGTTGACATTTTCCACACATCCCACCCTGAGGCTCCCCGCCCACCGCAGAAGGACATGACAATTATGGCTATCAAGTTACCCAAAGTGCATAGGAATGTGGCTCTGGTGCAGTTTCCCGGTGGGGGGCCATCCCTTTGAGAAAAGGAAAGGGTAATGTAAGTCTTAGGG
This sequence comes from Massospora cicadina, assembly GCA_022478985.1. Lineage (NCBI taxonomy): Eukaryota > Fungi > Entomophthoromycota > Entomophthoromycetes > Entomophthorales > Entomophthoraceae > Massospora > Massospora cicadina. Next base: position 156,753 of record JAKSZP010015825.1, on the reverse strand, counting down.
AGTGTCCTTTGGCTCTCAATTGAGATATCTTTCCATTCTCAAGTAAGAAAACACCAAAGAGGATGGCATTACCACTCATCACCCAAGGCAATCTCACTCACGTAGTTGACAAGCGATGGGTGACAGCTTGACCGCTTTGGATCCCACCCCCAATTTCCTCACTCACCTCAGCATAACTGTTGCAGGGAATCAGTGAAATTTGTGCTGAGATTATTGAACTGAAATTAGTCAGATCCAATTCAGGTGGCAATCAGGCTGATGGCCAAAATTCAAATGGTTTTAAAAGCATGAAGAATGAAACATTGGCTGGATTGCCTGATGGTTCCAATTTGACCCCAAAATCAGCAGAAAAAATATTGGGTGCCATCGCTGAGAGTTCAAAACCTTCTGATAGTAATTCAGGCGTTGCGCCTGATGGGCCTCTATTGACCAAATGAATGGTTAATCAACCAAGCGTGGGTGGGTTGGCCGCCCCAAACCCGTTCCCAACCAAATGGTCTCATCCCAATATTGGATGGCCTTGGGGGATTCCCATCACTATTCGGGCCAAATGCCATCATGCTAACCATCAGAAACATAATCGAGCCCTGGTCCAGACATTTGAGGTCAAACTGACAGAGACTCGGCCCACCACCAAATTTTGTGATGACAGTTCCCAAAGAATTAACCCCCCTCTACCATCCAATTAACCGGTTAGGCCAAATTTGTGGACCCCAACCACATTTTCACCAATTGACCACTATTTAATCAGTTGCAAGGCACTGAGAAGATTGTTGGTTGATTTTTCTTACTTTATTTCCCAAATAAAAAAATTTTATTGAAAAATCCCAAATTTTTATCTCCCTCCTTTCAACCACATTCCATATGGTGTTTGCCTGGTGGTCCACCGCTCTGCACTCTGGGTGGGCCTTACCAATTCTTTTGGTTATCATGATTCCCTCTATTGCCAATTGGACTTGACAAGTCCAATATTTTTGGCTCTACAACCCAGTTCTCATGACCTTTCAGCAGCAATATACAGAGATTTTATGGCCCTATGTTTGCCAACTATGGGAGAAAATTCACCTCTCTTTTACCCCCAATGAAATGGTCTTAACAACTAAGAATCTCACAGAAACTATCCCTGTAGTTTCCACCCCTGTTAGCAGAGCCGCTGGGTCTGAAATCTATTTGGTATGGTTTGCTGTTGGGATACTCCTAACCCTGACACTCCGCCTCCATTTTGTGGTATCCTATTTCCTGGCTCCATATCAAGTTGTACGGTCAGCAATGCCTCTGGCATTCTGGCTTGCTTTCTGGATGCTTACGCACCCTGACTGGCAGGCCAGTCTAAACTTCTTCTGCCATTTCCATGACAAGATTTCACTGTTTTCTTATAACAGTTCTGCTGAGGAAATTGTGGGTACCAGAAATGGGATCTGAAGCGGAAGGGCTATTACTCAGCGCTTATCTACCATGTGAGCAAGATTGCTCTGAGTAATGAGGGGTATGGCCATTCTCTTTGGTACCTTCTTGCTTGGGAATGGGAAGATGGCCCAAATGATGCCCAGAGGACGTTCACCAGGACTTACAGTCTACTTCCAATAAAGGCCACTATGCGCTGGACCTGTTTTATATAACTGTATTTTTATTTAAGCAAGGTTGGGGGTACATATGGCGGTGAATAAGGAGGAGAGGAAGGGGGTGGATGCGCCAGGATCTTTTTGAGAGTGGTCTTGCCCTGGCGAGAGGGGATGGAGCCAGAGTGGCCCAAGATGACAGAGGCTGGTTGGCCGCACCTCAGCCCGGTGACCCCAAGGTGACAGAGGTTGTAAGAACGCACCTCAGCCTGGAGGCCCAAGGCAACAGAGGCCGGTGCACCCCACCTCAGCCCAGTGTTCCTGGCAAGGCCATTCATTTGGACAGGACCATTAGGGTTGGTACGTCCACATATGGGGGTAGTGGTTTAGGGCTGGTGGCAGGCTGGGCCTTGGGAGCCCCTTCCGTTAAAGAAACAGGAATGACAATTTAGCAGATGCTACTCAAAGTAAAACTGTTGGATCAACCTAACAAATTCATTATTGCCACATGTTATCAAGGGTATATCCAACTGAGTCAGGAGTACTACCCAAATGAAAATCCTAAATGGATGGAACAGTCCCCTCCTGCTGACCCTAGCAGTTTGACTCCATATTTGAAGCATGGTCAATATTACTTCCAGCAATCAGGTTATTAGTCAGAGTGGAGATGATATTCATAAATAATACTTTCCACACTTATCCCACATGGTTCTTGTTCAAGTATTATCAGAATGGCGATGCCTTGCAGACTTTTAAATCAAATCATGGGTGTTGGAGTACCCACAATGGAAGCCAATTCTTTCTTTGGCACGTCAATTGTCTGAAAATGGGACCACTTTTGAAAATAATTTGAAAATATCAAACTCATATTATGTGATTAAGCATAATGGCCCCAACTCATGAACTAAATGCAGTTGATATACTGTATAAATAAACTCTTAAGTTTAAAAATCAAAAGTTCCGTTTAGAAAAAAGTAGATGAGAAGTCTTTCTTTACAAAAATGGCTTTGGATAAATTTTTCAGTTGTTCTATATGGCAAGAAGAACCAAAATACTTTTCTTGTGTATAAATTTATAATTGGTGAAAAAAATTCTAGTCATAAAGTTAGACCACAATATACATCTAAATGAGAATAATATATAAATAATTATATTGATGGTTTTGTTTGGCTTTTATTACTTAGGGATTTAAACCTCTAAGAGCCTGGATTAAAAGAATATATCTTAATACTTCCTTTAATATGCATTGAAAATGTAAATATTAATACCTTTTTTGAGGTTATACAATCAAGATATGATATCATTGATAACCATGAAATCCTGACTCCAAAAACTAAAAAGTTACTTGAACTTGTACAAATATTCTCAGACAAATATATATGAAATGAAATGTTATAAAAATATATATTCTATTAAGTAAGATAGTATAATTAATGAAGATGCAGAAAACTATCTAATTGTAAGTCCAGGGGAGCGTCACCTCTGCATAAACTGGGTAGTGTTTTCATTCCCCAATAAAAAGGGTCTGAAGAGGGCAGCTGTCCCTCTCATCACACTGGGTGATCTTGCCCATGTGGTAGACAAGCGCTGGTTAACAGCTCTCCCTCTGAAGATTCCTCCCCTGTCCTCACATTTTCTTCTGCCAAATCAGTACAGCAAATTGAGGGAATTTGCACCAAAATAATCAGAAACTGCCACCCTCACGGGCTAAAAAGTTCTTATGAAGTTATTGGTCCTAAGACCTCGAAATCAAGTTCCAAAATCTGTAAACCCTCAGTAACAAAGTCTGATGGACTTGCACATTCAGGAATGAGTAATCAAGTGTCAAATCCTTGTTAAAACTCTCCAATGGCATTGGGAAATTGAGTGATAACATTGATTCAAAAACAGCTTCAAAACCTTTGGGGACAAAGCCTGATGGACTTGCACATTCAGGAATGAGTAATCAAGTGTCAAATCCTTGTTAAAACTCTCCAATGGCATTGGGAAATTGAGTGATAACATTGATTCAAAAACAGCTTCAAAACCTTTGGGGACAAAGCCTGATGGACATGTACCTCTTAATTGAAATGTGTCTAGTGAAAAATCCTCAGTCAAAATTGCCAATGACATTGGGCCATTGGGTAATGTTGTTGCCAATTTAGAATTCCATAAAAACTTTGGGAACAAGGCCCAATGGGCCTATTCTTCCATCATCAAATGTTACCTGTAGCTCAAAACCCTACTCTCAAAAATCAGAATCATTGTTTGATGCATCTCACTTGGCCAAACAGATGCCAAAACAACTTGGCATGGGCAGGTTGGGTATCCCAAACCTATTTCTGACCAGTTGGGACTGCCCCTGTGTGGGGTGGCCTTAGGGGATTCCCATTGCTCATTGGGCAAGATGTCATCATGCTAACCATCATAAATGCAGTGAAACCACAAGTCAGGCGTCTGAGGTCAAACTGACAGTGACTCAGCTTATTGCCAATTCCTTCAAAGTCAATTCAGATTGAAATCATTTTTCTCTCCCTCTAAAGTTCACCAGGTTAGGTCAAATCTTGAGATTCCCAATCCCATGCTTTTATAAGTTATTCTCCAAATTGACTATCTATTTAAAGAGATTTAGCACACTGAGATAATTGACAGCTGATTTTCTTTAATTTCACTTTTTATTTTAAAACTCCCCAAGTTCCCAACTTTTGGATTTTTATTTTAAATTTTTCTTGCCAAGCTTCTTATGGCGCTAACCCTGTGGCCCATTGGGCCCCACATTGGCTGGTCAACACCAGTCATGATTGTAACAATTGATCCCTCCATAGCCAACTGGACATATCATGTAAGAAACTTCTGGAAATTCAACCCAATTGTCAAAGCCATCTTCCAGCAGTATATCAGAATCCTGTGGTCAAATTTATCTCCACTTCATGTGAAGATCTGCCCCCTTGTCTCTGTCATGTGCCAACCCCAACTATGGAGTATTTCAAATCAGCTATCCAATTATTCAACTTCTTGCAGCAAGGCCCACTGGGTCTGGAGTTGCTACAGCCTGGTTCATTACCTGGTTCCTTTTTATGCTTGCAACACACTGGTGCTCACTTGTAACACATCTCCCCATGCAATATAATGTCATTTGACTGGCAATGCCTCTAGCATTCTGGCTTGCCTTTTGAAAGCTTTTGCATCCCAACTGGCAGGGCAGTATAAACTTTATATGACATCTCCCTAAAACTAATGGCACTTTTGAACAGCTAATACCTGTAGGTATACCTCCTTATAGGATTAACTTGAGATTTGGAATAGTAATAATTCTGCTATAAAACCTTGACACAGTAAGAAGTCTTTGTAGTAGCACCAAAAATGGTAAATATATAAATGATGTCAAAAGTCATTAACTATGAAATCCTGAATGGATCTCTAAAGTAACATGGTTTCTATTCTAAGAGTTATTCTTGCACCTAGTGACCCTAACTTTCCCTATATTTTAAGAAAAATAGTTTCAGGGTGGTTAGCCTGGCAGGTAAAGCTGCTTCCACCCTAGTGCAGGTTTCAAGTTCGAAACCTGTACTGGCTAGAAAAATTATCGGTGTGGTATAATTGTCCCAAGGTTGACCCACCTCGAATATTTTATTTTATTTAAGAAAAATAGTTTCCATTAAGAATTACTTTTGCTAAAATCACTAATGAAATTCAAGGACAGATACTGGATTCAGTTGTTATTAATTTACCATCTTCAGTATTCAGTCATAGATATCTCTATGTTGCATTTCCAGAACAAAATCCTTTCAGCATTTCAAAGTAAAGGACTTATAACCTGACCAACAAAGTAACTTAAATAAAGACCACAGTGGTTACACCAAAAGGTGGTCTAAAAAGATTATTTGTGCAATTATCTAACTTTATAGCTAGCTATGGCTTTATCAATATGTGCTACTAATAATGCTTGCCACTCAGGATTAGAATTGATGCTTCAGCTAGGTGAATATTTGCTTTGGATTGAACCTTTTAAAAATACTTTTTATCAGGTTTTAAATTCTACATATAAAATACAGCATGGAAAGCACGTATAAATTGCAAAATGATCTAACGATCAAGCTTTTGCTTGATTAAATTACTCGAAAGGTTTTGCGCGAGTATGTACTTACCATGCTTTGTGTTATCCTAATCTTCTATCTTCTATCTATAATGATAAATACAAATGTTTGTGTGATGCCCAGCCAAAACCACGGCATGTAGAGCTTTGAGGTTTCAATATAGATGAACAGGAGGGGGTCCGTATGCATCAAGAAGCTAGTTTTTAATTTTTTATAATAAAATAAAAAGTTCTATATGTAAGAAGCAAAAATTATATGTTTTAATTGTAAGTGGTATATTGTTACGGCTGAGCAGTTTGATATTTTGCTAATTCGATAGTTTAAATGATTTTGCCAAGCGGTTGGTGGCCATTTGGTTAATTAACAGGCTCAATGGTTATAGTAAGAGTTAGTGATTGGTTGATTCGATAGATTATCAGGTTTGAAGCAGTTGGTTATAGTATAGGTGGATTTAATTAGTTTGGACTAAGTAGCTGTTGGATTTTGGTTGATTCAATAGACAAAATTGATTTTGGTCGATTGGTTAGTGCTTTTAATTGATTCGATAGATTCAATTGGTTTTGATATTCAGTTTGTTTATTTAGGTAAGACGATAGGCTTAATTAATTTCTAAATTTGTCGACGGCTATCTACCAATATAATAACTAAGTTAATTATTTAATAGTATCTGAAAATAATAAGCGGGCGAAGCCGTGCTACCTGCTAGTTGTAAATAAGCTCCTAGGTGTATTTTTGAAGACTTTTAGCTGATCTTGTAAGCTTCTTTTCAGTATGTTATGCTTACCCTGTTCAATCAGAGTGATGTTTATATTGCTTTTGATTTGCTTCTCTATTGTATATACTTCATCTGACTTATAAATGAAAATTTGTCAACTTGCGAATATCTTGATTTTAAGTTTTTGTAAACGATTGAGAATGTCTTGTTATGCATTTTACTTTCTAGATCTCGCATATTAACCCTAATATACTAACTCAAACGTAAATAAAAAGTATGGCAGTTTTTCAGGTGAAAAGAAGAATTGCAAATTCAGGATCCCCTTCCTCGAATATAGCTGCCGTTTTTTATAAAAAGTGTCAAAAACATCCTTTCCTTTTGTTTGGATTGCCATTTGTTGGCACTATAGTTGCAGCCTCATTTTTACTATCAAACTTTACTCAAAATAGATATGATTATCACGCGAGTAAAGTTAAAGTTATGTCGAAGAGTGAAAAGCTTGCACTTGATAGCAACCGAAAAAAGCAGTCTATTCAGGAAGCATATTGGAAACTATTGGAAGATCAAGACAAACTTAATAATTGGGAGCCGATTCGCGTTTCTAGGCCAGATGAGCAATGAATTTTCTTAATTAGCTTTCTTGTAGGCTTTTCTATAACCCTGATTCGCTAACTTATTGAAGACTCTCTTCAACAGCCAGAATGAAAGGTGCTTGTATTATATATTGCTTCTATGGGAAATTCTTTTCAACTTCTCTTGTTTGGCTGGTAATATTCTTAGCTTTAAATTAAACCGCTTTTATATACTTTGATTTCTTAAATTAGATAATTGTAAGAATTTTCTTTCAATGGTTTTTTCATGTGAATCTTTTTAAACAAACGTGATCATAAGTATCAAGTAAAGTCATATGATTAACCTTTTAATTCGCTTGTTATTTGAAGTATATCTATTTTGCACTTTTAATAAATCCATTGAAAAAACTTTTTGTGCTTTATTAGCGTTTTAAATTATAATATCAGATTACCTTAAATTTTTATAGGTTGTACTATGCTTATATTTTAGTTGATCCGTTACCGTGCTTCACTTTCTAATCATGATATTCTAGTTAAAAGTCCAAATAGAATATATTAATAATTGAAAAATCTAAGCTAGCTTTTTGCTTTGATTTTTTGTTTAATATTTTATTGAAGTGAATGCTTTAACACTATGATTGATAAAACTTGATTTACGGTTGAAATTGATTTATTTTCGAAAAAACGTAGTTTTATAATTAGTTACATTTTTATTTGAGCCATCAAACCTGAGGCAAATATATCATAACATACTGAGAAAGTGAGACGGCATAAGAGAACGGATGAAAGCTTGAGAAAGACTATTGCTGCTCTATGCTATTACAGAATTAAGTCTATATAATTATTTTTTACTTTGCTTGTATAATTTTCATGTGCAATTTCTAACTTCAACCTTACAAGAAATTCAAACTGCTGCAATTGAGCCCAGGATATGTAGATTGGTAATGCTTACAAATGAACACCATAACCGAGCAGATTCTATATGTAGTCGTTAATAACGAGCCAAAGTTTTACACTATACATATTTGAAAGCACAATTTTAAGGCATTGTTATATCCAAAGCGTTTTTTACCATTTTCACAAGTTACATAAAATTGAAAAATATATAAACAATATAAATTATATTGGCTTTAGTCATAACTTTTAGCCAAATTTATAAACGTAATTGCAAAAAGACATATAAAGAGTTAACTAAAAATTACCCTGAATTTGGATAAAAGCGTCAAACGCTTTGCGGGTGTAACTTTTAAGATTATGCGACTAGATAGCCGCAGTCAACCGTAGTAACCTTATACCCATAAGTATGTCCAAAACTTTGCTTGCACATGCTCTTTCCTTATGTACATAAAAGTCATTTTTCCATTATATGAAATCAAGACTGATCTTAAGATAAATACTTTTGCAATGCTCAATAAACCTTGAACCAGTCAATGTAGCAGAATAGGCCTTATCCCTAATAGTAGAAGGGTAATGGGTTAAGAGAATATTAGAAATTTTGAATATAATTACGAAATTGGGTTTTTATATAAGCCACAATTAAGATTGCTTGCATCACTTCAGATCTTTTAAAGTTCCAAGTATATGCAAAACGATCTTTTTGCTCCTATAGTACAAACTGCTTTTTTAACTAAATTTATTTGAGGTATGCTAACCAGGGGATGGACTTACTGATACTCATTGAGCAAAAAGAACTGAACAAATTGGAACAACAAAACAAAATCTCCAACCAGGCGGGGAGCGAAATACTGCTAACCCACCTTGGCAGGGGAGAGAGGGGTCAGGCAGCATTTCTTCAGGCTTATTGCACATAACAGAATCATAATGGTTGTAGAAGTGGACAAAAGCGGAAAGCCAGAGCGTTGGGGTATCAGTGTGGTGGGGTTGAATATGAGTGAAACAGGGGTTACCTTCCTCAAGATCAGCTTGGAGGATAGACTCAACTAACTCCACAACATGATGTTCAGCTTGAAGACAGGCATCTTGGAGTTGGACCAAACTGGTCATATTTTGCTGGGTATTTATAGCAGATGGGTTGAATTTTGCTAGGTTTGCAACATGCAAGACAGTGTTAGTGGCATCTTCTTTCAATTTGGTAATTTCCTCACATGCTATTTTGGGGGAATCAGGGGGAAAGTCAATTGTGTTCAGCCCATCATAGAATTGAGCAATTGATTGGGTCACCACTTTGTGGAGATTCAGGCAATGCGGTGAGGCCACCACTGTTAAGGCAAGCTGGTGGTCACGTTGGTAGGGGATGGCATTAGGTTTAGGAGCAAAGCATTTGGGTGAGAGGGTTTTTTCAAAATCAGAATTATAAAATTCAGACCATTCATAATCATCTAAGCCAAGACTTTTACCAGTTTCCTCAATTTTAATAATTTACCTGAGCCATCAACCTTATCCAATAGGTCCTGTGGATTTTTGATTCACAAGAATATTGGAGGCAGACTTGGAAGGGTGTTAGTGGGCAATTGGATGGATGTTTGGGTACAAATGGTGGTCAAAGACTAACTCTGATTGGCTAAATAAGTTCAGATGGGTGATTGTGGTCAGAGGTTTTTGGTTGGGGCAAATTTCCCACTATGGCCCCAAAAGCTATTGTGGAGGGTGGTAGGGGGCAACAAAACACCCCATTAAGATGCCACTGACAAGTGTTCAAAAACTGCATCAGATGAAGTAGTGTGATGGCAGCACTCTTTCAAATATCATACCCAAAACATTAAGGACAAATTTGGTGACCATTATCAATACAAGCCCAAAAGAAATGCTCCAGCACTGCTGCAATGCAAGCACATGGGGATTTGTTGGGCTATGCAGAGTGGTGTAGGATTATGGTAGCAGTGGCACAAGGGGCAGCAAGATGCTCTGAACCAGATGGAACAGTGAAGATGAGGTTGGGTTGAGTGCCATAAGCCATAAGCCCTGACATCAATTGTTTATATAAAAGTTGGGGTGAGAGGTGGGAAGAGAGGGATGAAAATGACACTATCAGTGTGGTGTTGGAAGGGAGGCAAGTATGGGTAGTAGAAATGGGAGTGTTTTTGTAAATTAGGGGGGTCAAAGCTGCTGATGTAGCATCCTCCTCTGACTGAAAGTCTATGTCAAAATATCCCTTAAAAGTGCAGAAATCAATAAAGCCAGCTGGTGCAAAGGCAGCAGTGGCTATCTTAATTATTGCTTTGTCAGCACATGAAAATAAATGCCCATAGTTGACACAGCAGAAAAAATGAATGTTGGAATGAGGAAGGGTGAGAGAATGGGGGTGAGAAGGTTGGATGAACGCAAGGTGGAGTGCTAAGTACTGTGGAGAGAAAAATCAGCCAGAAGAGATCAGTGGACTACTTGACCCATCCAAACACGTTTGCCTGCAGGATGGAAATTGTTAGGTGGTGGAGCGCGGCTGCCCCACATTGGAGCCACAGGAAGCGGATCTGATGACATCAAATGGAAAATGGACTTGGCCAGAGGTGGTGGTAAATTTAAACTTTTCAATACAATGCGCTTGAAAGTAAGATTGAGTGTAAAATAAAGCTTTGAAAACTGCTTTTTTACAAGAAGCCCAAATAACACAATTAAAATAGTTTATTACATTAGAAAGACTAATATAGTTGAAGTTTTGTTACTTAGTTCCTTGAGTAGAGTTACCTATATATAAAATAATATGAAAATAATAATATTTATAAATATAAGATTTAAATATATTAATGGTTAGATAATTTACTATACTAAAATACTTCTCCATTACAACATACATACCATATTATGCTCTTAAGTGGATAAAAACAGAATAAGCATACTAGCTTATTGGGGTTCAGATTTTTATAAATATTGATTTTATTATTAAAATATCAGCTATTTACAATATCTACAAACAAGTAAATTAGAACATAAATCTAGACAAATAAGATATCAGAAAAGTTTCCACAGGTTAGTAAGCACAAATTAGCATGTTGATTATATAATGTAGCATAGCAAAAGCGTCAGTAATGTTTATCAACTAATGAATTTCAATGATTTCTTTGATATTCTTCACTAAATTAAAAGAAATTGTGGGCTTTGTCAGACAATTTAAAAATTTTATGATGCATGATAAACTGCCTTAATATTGTGTATCTGAAGCATGGCATAAGATTCCTCACCCCATCTATCAAGCTAAACAGGACAGTGCACCCTTTTTAGAACTATAAGGGGCACCAACCCAGGAACCTATATATCTCCAAGCTTACTGACCTAAAGCACACCCTGGATGAGAAATGGGTAGCAGTAGTCCCTCCTATTTTGACTTATGCCACCTCAAAAATCACCTTAAAGGCAAATCCAATATCATCACTGAGTCATCAGAGCTTTATTTGAAAAAAATCAAAAAATTCTGTTCTTATTTTAGAAGTAAGTTTATTATGTTTCACAAAGGCAATTTCCCCTCTGCAACAAACAATTCTATCAAGATCACCCTTTGCTAGAAAGATTTGACAACTGAGGCAACCATGGGTAAAAATTATTTTGCAAAGGGAATTTTGCATAAGCAAACATTTTACAAAAAAGCATACAATAGTACTAGAATGTATCAATGAATTATTAGGGGTGGAAAGGAAGATTCAGATGATTATAAACCAGGGTTAGAATCTTGAGTCCTCAAAGTAATATATTTGAGAATTGCGCTGGCATGTTAAAATGCACTTGAACTTACTAAGGCATCACTATTTTTCCTAAGGATATAACCTATCATTCTGCACATTGTAAGTTTTTGATTATTTTTATCTCCTCAGTTTGTAATTATACAAACTTATAATTCTTTTATTCTACTAATTTAAATATATTCAAAAGTCAACTCCCAGCACAACCTAATAAAGCCAATGGAAGGGGTTTTTAGTACTAGGCGGTCCCAAGCCAAGGGATTCACCAAATAATTATTATAATTATGCCTGAGCTCCTAAGAGCTTGAGGTGGGGGAAGGGATGGGCAGATGAATTAGAAATGGAGGGAGAATAAACCACCTGAGCTGAGCATCTATTTGGATATATCTGGCAGCAACTAGCAATGTGGTTGAGATTTTCAGGTCAAGCTTTAAATGCACCTGGAGTTGGGTAATAATATGGGGTAATGTCCACAGCTGGGAGTCTAAATCAGTGCAAAGGTACAAATTATTGATGGTCTATATCATTATGACAAACGCCAGGACTTTTAGAGATTGGGGGCAGTTGGAGAGTGAGCTGTCAAAGATAATGTCCTGAATGGATGCTAACCCAAGGTTCCGCTCAAAGGAGTTTTTGGACATTGTTACAGACTGGGGTAATGGGGGCAGGTAAATAAGTGATGGAGGTGGGTGCCAATTGGCTTGGCACATCATGGGCAGCTCTTGTACTGGAAGGTAGGGCCAGTTTGATCCCCTTCCTGTAAAAGCAGTATAGAACTCGCCACATTGTATTTGACATTTTCAAGAGAATAGGGTGGTTAATATCCAGCTAGAGTGCCTTGTGGTTGCATTCCATGATGAAAGAAAGAATTTGAGGAGGTAAAGATGTATTGGGGGCTGTCCAGAGGGTTGAAACAGGTGTAACATTCTCCTATTGTGGAATAGAGTATGTCATGAGGGCTGATGCCAGGGACACTCCTTTTGTATATGAAAACGTGGTACACGCATGCACTACCCATTTGAGGGCCAGGATTGTAAGGAGAGTGTCTATGTCATGGAAACAGAAGAAGAAGTTTAGACAGGCCTGCCAGTCAGGATTCATAAGCACCCAAAAGGCAAGCCAGAATGCAAGAGGCATTGCTGACCAAACGGCGTTATATGGAGCCAGGAATTGTGAAATGACGAATTGTTGGTGTAGAACAACAGTGAGTATGATCCTTATGACGAACCACAAGGTTCCCATCCCTGACCCAGGGGCCTTGCTGCAGGGGGTGGGATCACAGAAATAGTCTCAATGAGTTCATCAGCATATGGGGTCATTTAAACTGGGGAGGCAAGGAGGTGGATTCTCGCTTGCAGTTGGTGGATGTAGGGCCACAAGATCCCCATGTACTGTTGCCAGAAGTTCATGATAGCAGGATTGTAGTGCCAAAAATATCTGACTTGCTTAATCCAATCAACGACGGAGGGAGCCATATTGACCATAAGTACTGGTAGAGCCCATCTAGTATATGGACCAACAGGCTACCAGGAAAACGCCATCAGGGATGCAGCTAGAAGGAGCAATAAAATAAAAAATTGTTTGGTTTTTTTGGAAAAATTTTTTATTGAAAGGAAAGGAAAAAAATTGACCAACAATTTTCTCAGTGCAATGCAACTGATTAAATAGTGGTCAATTGGGGTAGTGACAAACTGGGATTGGGACCCTCAATTTTGACCTAACCGGCGAATTGTTCAGGAATGGGCGGGTTTATTCCCTGGGAACTGACATCAAAAAATTTGGCGGTGGGCTGAGTCACTGTCAGTTTGACCTCAAATGTCCTAACTGAGGCTCAGCTGCATTTCCAATGGTTGGTGTGATGGCGTTTGGCCCAATGAGTGGCGGGAATCCCCCAAGGCCACCCCACATAGGGGCAGGTCCATTTGGTTGGGAACAGGTTCAGTATGCCCAACCTGCCCATGCTCAGTCTAAGGACTGTTCATTTGGTCAGTGGCATCGCATTGGCTGCAACTCCCAAATTGTCCACTGGGGACTTCAAACCCTCATTGATGACATCTGATGCTATAGCCTGCCCATCGAGGATGATCCCTGATGACTTTGGTAGGGAGGTGATTTGTTCAATCAGCATGTTAATTGAATTGAAACTGTCAGGCATTCTGGATGATAACTCAGTCTTCATGTCTTTCCGTCCATTTGAAATCCAAACATCAGGCAGATTGCCACTCAAATTAGTTCCAATTAATTTCAATTTTACAATCTCAGTGCAAATTTTGCTGATTTCCCATAACAGTTCTGCCAAGGTGAGTGTGGGTACTGGGGGTGGAATCCAAAGCGGAAGAGCTGTTACCCAGCACTCATCTACTATGTGAGCAAGATCGCCCTGAATAATGAGGGGTACTGCCATCCTCTTTGGTGCCTTCTTGCTCAGGAACAGAAAAATGGCCCAATAAGCACCCAGGGGACGTTACCTGGGACTTACAGTCTATAACTCTCCTGTTCACAGCGTGGCAGTGCATGGTGCACAAGGCCAACGCCAGGGAACTAGCCATTAGTGCTAAAGTAATTATGCCAAGCAGAGGGTGCTGGAGCAATAACAACTTAGGCATAGAAGTGCAAGTTTTATAATAACAAACCCACCAAAAGCGATGCTGTGCACAAAATGAAAGGGGGTAAGCGACCCAGGTTGGAGGGAACCTGGGTGAACCAACAATGCACAAGGGGATAGCTACAAAGTATTTGTAATGGCAAGGTTAACAAAGCGTGAGACCTCCTCAAAGAGGTTTGCGCACAGGAGTGTTCAGAATATCATAAAAGTAAAACGTAAAATGGGAAAAGGTTTATTTGGGAAGTCAACCAACAAGTAATGTTGGTTGGGGAAAACATTTAAACTTGGACGGGGAAATATGGGGTGTGCTGCAGTGGGCTCAAGCACCAACCCACCAATAGGGCAACGCTGTCATCTGAATTAGTCAAATAAGCTAAAACCAACTTTACTCAAGTGATTGATTGAAGTTGAGTTTGACCCAAACACATTGTTTTGTAAATGGAACAAGTTTCTTAACCCCATTCCTCAACAAACCAAATCAAACCGTCCGCATTAATTTGGTAAACCATCCATTTTAATGCCTGGACTGATGTAAGGGGCTGGGCACTTGGCACCCCACTAGTACCAACCTGGGCATATTTTGCCCGTACCCAGCGTTGGTCTAGGGTATGCTTCAGGTCTGGGAGGCCCTGTAATTCCACCTTCTTGGCCTGGCGCCCAGCCTTATCCTTTGGGTCAGTCCCTACTATGATGTCATGGGACCATGACAAGGATGGCCTGGTTTCAGTATAAACTCAAGGAAATGTCATGGCTAAATGACATCATTGAGGAAACAGATTGTAGAGATAAGGCTGGGCATAACAAGGCTAAAAGGAAAAAGTTGGCAGGCCTGCCTGGCTTAAAGAACTCCCTGGAAAAACCCTGGGTAAAGGTAAGGTAAGTCCAAGTTGGTTCTGGGGTGCACGTGATGGTCAGATGAGCGTTACATATGCAGCTTTAAAATGCACCATCTATATTAGAAAATTATGACAGACTTTATGTCTGGTTGGAGAATGTGGCTTTGATACCCATTTAATTTATTATATTGCTAAATAAGGGTAAATTCAACTCCAGTTAATCACTCAAGTGTGGGCTTACTCAGGCTACAGTATGATGAAGTATAGGAAGTTGTGTTTATTAATTTAATAGGGTGCAGTACCTCACAAATGGATGATGATTTCCCCCAATTGATTAGTACTAATTTTTTGAAACCAACCTTTTTTTGGCTAATTTCCTTATGATAAGGAACCTTGTTATATAGATATATATTTGTCTATGCTATGCTATCTTTTGTTGACCTTAGGGTATACCTCTTTATGGTGGTATCCTGGGCTTTTTCCCTAAGCAATGTAGTAAGGAGCACTTCTTGGGTGCAAGCACCTTGGTTTTTATAATGGGTTTTTAAGAATTATAGACACTATACTGACATTAGTCAACTAGCCAACCTATTGGGATAGTTGGAATCTATTTTTGTGTGAAATTTTCTCTTAGTGGCGATGGTGTGTATTGGCTGTGCACTGTGATTCCAATGCTTTTAGCCATGGCATTATCATTTGTTTGATGGTGAGCCATTTTAGTGTTTTTCTTTTAAAGATTATAGTGCGACTCCCACCCTTTCTGTAAGTATCTAATGGTTTTGGACCTTTGAGACCCAGTTGCTTGAGCTTAAATTTTATCACCGCTTCTCCCAATTATTATACTCAGCCCTCAATTGTCTTTTCTAAGCGATGTGTGACTAAGTTAGCTTTTACCCCAGGCTCCTGACTGAGTATTTCAAGTTTGGGAAACTTTGTCAGGGGTGGTGGATGTGATAGATGGTTTTAAGCACCTCCTGGAAGTGGCAACCCAGGTTCTCTTCCTTTTAAACCTTCAGTGGGTAATTCGTGGCCATCAATTTAAGCCCTTGGGGCTCCTGCTTATATGACTTCACCTGGGTCTCATGCTTATCTTTATCTGATTTAGTAAAAATGTTGTTTTGCCATTCATCATTGGATACTACCATGAAGAACTCCCCGGTAGGACAGGCTCCCACTACTAACTTCAATTATCTAATTGAAGCTCCTTGTGGTGATTTACTCACCCAAACTAAAAAGGGAGCAGGTAATTGGGCCATCATTGTTTCACCCATAGTGGCTCTATAAATACTGGCCAAAAAACTCATGCATAACTGAGGAAATGATAGGCGTCTTATCCATCCATTTATTAAGTTTCAGAGAAACTTGAGGGTAGGCAGGGGTTAAGACCTGAGACTTTATTCAATAATTTAATTGATTTGGCCATGATGTCAACCGTGGAGGCCCCTATTAACATAAGTTCCAAAACTATAGATTCTTTTTTGAATGGGGCAGGGGTCACCTGCTCCTCCCCTCATTTTAATAAAATTTGAGGGTTTGGTTGAGCCTAGCCCCAATCATTTAAGAAAATTCATCTGATATGATTTCCCCTAAAAAACTCATTCCTGGTGAACCAGCCAAACCATCAACTGGGGGCCTAGCTGTGATGGTGTTGGATAGCAACGATCAGTTGGCTATTAGATTGGGCATGATGTTGTTGACACCCAAACCATATTTTCTAATGAAAATTATATTAAATAATAACAAGTCTAATGGAAGCTCTCATGGGTCCAATATTGTAACAATTTCCATTTATCACATTACTCCTGAGAATACGCGCTTGTCCCAAGATAATTAAAAAAACTGAGGAAGCTAAACAAGCGTTAATGTCCAAAATGTTGATAAATAGACTTCTGCTGAGGATACTGTGGGCTATGTACCATCAATGGTAAGGGTTACAAACTACCCTTTACCATTCTTTGATGGAAACCCCATCCTGGGGGTGTGATTAAGTCTAAAAATAAACCCTCTTGTGAACTTTTGGCGTTATCCGTCATCAATAAAGATCATCATGGTTTTCCTACTTTCTGCTACTCTTTCATCACCCTCAGAGAAATTTACCTTGATTATTTTGGTGGATTCTGAAGCCTCTTAGAAATTTTATTGACCTGGACCTTACTGACTACATGAGCTATGCTACATAACTGGTGGTATGGTTAGGAAGGTGCCTCCCAGGGTATTCCCACGCTGAAGGTTACTGGGTTAGTTGATTTTTAAGTGGGTGACTACCATTTGGATGAAAGTTTGTTGGCAGTTTAAATCTCCTGTACCTAATTATCCTGGGAGTGGAGTGCTTGTGCAAGTTTGATATCTGTACCAATTTGAAATATAACACCTTGACATTATCTCTTGAGGGTGGACAGAAGTTATTAATTACCATTTCAGAAATAGACACTTGAGGCAATTTGTTGATGGTCAAACGTACCCAAACTTACCCTTTCACCCCTGATGAAGCCCGCTCCTAAAGTGCCCCTACCTTTTTGCTCAGAAGGATTTGAACCTTCTTTTAATGAGGTTTCAGCAAATGGTCTTCCAGAACATCTTGAGTTTGAATGTGACTTCAAACTCACAATGAACTTGGCGTGCATTTTCTCTCCCAAACACCCTTTGACTTTATGTGAGTAGGCTGCTTTAGATGTGTGGGCATTGAGCAGCTAGCTAAGGGTGCTACTTACAGCAGACTTCTCTGGTATGCTACCACAACTTTTTGTGGAGAAAGAAGATGTGCTATATGTCCCTTCGTGGACTATGGAAACCTGAAAAATATTAAAATCCCTGTTCTGCATCCAATCTATTGGAGGAACAAATTGCTCACTACGTGGAGAAGGCTAAGGTCTTCTTAAAATTGGATTGCTTGAGTGTTTTTAATAATATTTG
Source organism: Massospora cicadina (assembly GCA_022478985.1). Taxonomy (NCBI): domain Eukaryota; kingdom Fungi; phylum Entomophthoromycota; class Entomophthoromycetes; order Entomophthorales; family Entomophthoraceae; genus Massospora; species Massospora cicadina. The sequence continues at coordinate 138,843 of JAKSZP010015825.1, read as the reverse complement.
AAACTAAAGGTACAGGAATGTCTCAATGCATTCCATACCAGGAAGGGGTTTTATCAATTATGCTTCATGCCTTTTGGGCTCAAAACTGCGCCTCAATTTCCCAACAGAGTATTAAAGCAGCCTTGGGGAAGTTGTTGGGCGTATGCATAAAAGCCTATATGGATGGAATTCTGATTTTACCCTCATCAGCATACCATGCAATCTACTTGTGGAAAGAAGTTGTGCATTTGAGGCAGCGAAAATAACTTTGAAAATCAGTATGTGCGAATTTTTCAATTCCCAGGTCACATTCCTGGGCGACGTTGTTTTCACCAAAAGTCACATGATCACTCCAAACAAAGAGAATGCAATTTGCGATTAGCCCACACCAACCTAGGTTAAGGAATTGAGAAGCATTTTGGAGGCTTGCACCTTCCTTAAAAAGTTTATGCCAAGTCTTTCTGAGGTAGCGGCACCTTTATATAAGGCTAGTAGTGCCAAAGTTCTTTAGTGGTCCCTTTCCCTGGTTTTTCTTCCAAGCAGTAAGGCCCACCCTGCTTTCCACGTCAGTTATTCATTATGTGAACCATGAGAATGAGTTTATAGTGGCTACAGATGATGTTGTTTTTTGGTTGGGAAAAGGCTCACTAATGCTTTTTTACCTCAAATCCAACAATATAATTAAAGAGCTTTATTAACCCTTTATATGAAAATAACAAAAACAAATAAATACTAAAGAGGTTTAGTTTTGTAAATTTTTATTAGGTGCCACGCGGGGGTAAAAGAAAGAACACACTTAATAAAGTTGCTAGTAATACTTGAAACGTCGAGTCTTAAAGTTTTGATAGCTTAGTAAAGTCTGAATTAGGTAGTATGGGCCATTAACCTATCAGATTTCTCAAACTCGCCTCATTTAGGTAGAATGGACAATTGAGGCTCAAGAGCAGAAAGGACTAGTCCATGAAGTAATTCTTTATGAATTTGACCTAATAAACGGGCTGGAAAGTTTTTGCACTTGGTTGGACCCCTTCTGACACTATAAAAGGGGCCAGTTTCTGTGGTGTAAACTGTATTAAACTTGACAAGGCCGGGGGAGGATCCTCCAATGAACTCCATAAATTTGGCTGAAAGTTTGGTGCAATCCAACTGCCTGAACTCATTTTTTTGCCTGATCCTTATTAGAAGTGTTACCCCAATTTGCGGGGTTCCACCAGGAATTGACCAGGGTCTTTTGGCTGATATTCACATCATTTTCCTCCAAGCCACTCTTATTAATATATTGGACTTGTGATTTTCTGACATTACCCCTTCAAGAATGGTAGGGGGAGAATAAGGGTGTAAAAAACGGCCAGGGGCTCAGTTTATGGTGACTTCAGAAGCGAGGGATTTGATAGAGTATTCATCTCCTCGCTTGTAAGTGACTGAAAATGGCACTTCCTAGATAGAACCAATATTCTCACTTCTAGGAGTGATGCAGTTGTGATAATACAATACAAAGTCAGCTACTTGGAAGGAAGGGAGAGGGACAAAAAGCTCATTAGCTTCTTCACCTTCTTTTATGACCGTTTTGGCCATGTTAGTCATAGCTTCTGCTTGTAGTTAGATGATTTGTTGGGCCAACTGTTTAATGGCTCCTCTGGGTCAGTTCTGTCAGTGAATGTATCTTTTGCTAGTGGAGCTGGTACCCCAGGTTCTCAGCCATATAACACATGGAAAGGAAACACTTTTAGGATGCAATGGTAACTAATTTGATAGGCCATGAGGTCACTGAGTAAGTAAAGTCCCAGTGGAGAGGGTCTAAATTGGCCATTTTGCGGAGCATTAAGACCAGGGTTCCATTAACTCTTTCTACAGCACCATTTGTGGATGGGTTACAAGGGGCTGAGAAGAGTTATTACTCACCCATGGAGGTATAAAGGAGCTTCGCCACTTGGGAGGTAAATTTTTTTCCATTATCACATAGAAGGACCTGGGGGAACCCATGACGAGTAAAGATGTATTGGTGTAAGAAGTTGACCGTGGCTTTAGCAGTCTGAGCGGGGAGAGCTACAGCTTCAACCCATTTGGTGAAATGACCAATACCAACTAAGATATAGCGATTGCCACCTGTGGTCTGATGGAGAGGACCTACCACATCCAAACTTATGATGTGGAAGAGTTGTTGAGGCGTCGTAGGTTGATACTAATATTGGGTCTTGAAGCTGTATTGTTTTTTACAAGTCAGGCATGCATCCAAGACTCTGGTTATGGTTTCCAAGATACTCTTAGTAGTACCGCTATTTCACCCACTCATATGTTTTGCATACTTCGCCTTGCCCCATGGTAGTGTGGGACTTCAAGATGACAGGAACTCTCTCTGAAGGCTGGAGATAGGGCAACCAATTTACTCCTAATTTCTTATATAACTTTCCATTTTCCACCTTGGTGTTGTAGAGAGTCAAGCTAGAATTTTTTTGTACGGGTTCATCTTCATCAGCCTATGCATCTGGAGTCATGAGAAGATCATGTAGCCTCTCAGCTTCACTATTGTCTAAGTGAATAATGGGCTTGTTAATCTATCTACATTCATGTGGCGCGTTTCTGCCTGATGCTCAATAGTCATATCATAATTCTGGAGCTTCATAGCCCAGCGAGCTAACTGCACCGGTGAGGTCCTCTAATTTTTGTAACTACTTTAGAGAGGCGTGATCTGTGATCACTTCAAAGGGATTTCCATATAGGAATGGGCCATATTGTTTGACAGCGAGAAGGACAGCCAAGCACTTCTTCTCAGTGATGCTGTAATTACGCTCGGCTTTTGAAAGCATTTTTATAAAATAGGACACAGGATGATTGACCTCATGCTCATCCAATTGAGCCAATATAGCTCCAACAGCGTAGTCAGAAGCATCTGTGAACAACATGAAGGATTTGCTGTAGTCAGGGTGGCGGAGTATCAGCCTTTTTTGCAATAGCTCCTTCAGGGTCTCAAATGCGGCCTTTTGTTTAGCACCCCAATAGAAGGGGGTGTTCTTAGCCAGGAGGCGGACAAGGGGCTCGCTGAGATGGGCGAATTTTGGGATGAATTGATGGTAGTACCACATCATGCCCAGGAATACCTGGATGTCACGAAGAGTTTTAGGCGCAGGCATCTTAATATTGCTTCAACTTTATCTCGTAGTGGTTGTATTCCATCTTTTGAGATAACGTGTCCAAGGAAATCCAGCTATCTCTGGAAGAATGTGCATTTGGAAGGCTTTAGTTTGATATTAGATGTCCACAAGAGTTGAAACACCTCCTTTAGATGTTTGAGGTGTTCATTGAAAGTCTTTAAAAACTGTAATATTATCAAGATAGACAATGACACAACTTAATTTTAGATTCTGCAAGATATGATCCATTGCTTGCTGGAAAGTGGAGGGCGCATTTCACAACCCTTGCGGTAGTCAGATAGGTTGGAAGAGACCCTCACTGCAAACAAGAGCACATTTCTCCTGGTCTTGTAGAGAAAGGTCCCTTTGCCAATAGCCGCTAGCCAGGTCCATGGCTGAAAAGAACTTGGACCCAGAGAGTTGGGCCAGAGCGTCATCAATGTTAGAGATTTAGTAACTATCCTTCTTGGCGAGGCTGTTCAATTTGTGGTAGTCCATCACTACCTGATGACTTCCATTTTTATTCTTTATTAATAAGAGCAGGGACAATCAGGAGCTTTGTAGCGGCACCAGCAATCCAGCAGCTGTTTGAGCTCCATCTGAATCTGTAATTCCTCAACTCTTGAGTTGTTAGTGTTTGGAGTGAATGGGTTTAACATCCACAGTGTCAATAGAATGCGTCCACCCCTTCATGTGCACATAGTCATTGTCAATTTGAGAAAATGTCGCTGTAGGCCTTGAGTAGGGCGTGGAATTTATCCAGCCCAGCTGGGGTTAGTTCATCGGAGATACGAACATTAGGCAATGTACAGAATAGATGGTCGGCGGGTAAACCCATATTGGCCATAGACCCAATAAAGTAAAATGTTTGATGTCCTTAATGGGTATCAGCAGGCCTCTTCAAATCTCTGGATGCTTTTTTTACCACCATATCTTTCTTGGTGAGATTCTCTAGTAGGAGGTTAATGGGCCAATGATAGGCAGGATCTAAAATGCCTGTTAAAACTATGTGCTCTAAAGGGCTAATTCCATTAATGCTAATGAGGTGCAGTAGTCAGTTGTGTGGTATTTGCATAGTAATATTCATGTCAACTACTCTTTGTTTTACAGCCTTAATGACTACCTCTTAAGAAGCATAGAAAGAGATACCCTCCAGGGCGTCCACTGATGGATACAACTGTTCTGTATGCCTTCCTGCGTGGTGTAATAAAGAGATAAAGCGGAGGAGGTTTATTTAACTGTGAAAACATAATCTCTTTTATTGAGCTCATTATTAGTCAGAATCAGAGGGACATCATAGTTAAGAGTGGAGAGAAAACCCTGCTTCAAATTAATAACACCTTCATATTCGAGCATAAACTGAGTTCAGATGAGTAATTTGTAGGTATCTATGGTCAAAGCCACTGCTGGAGAAGACAAAAGAAGCTTCCCAAAACGAATTGACAGGGAATAGTACATCCAAATGGCGCGGGTGTTGTTTAAGCCTGAAGTTCCAAACGCTTGAGTTTAGTCAAGGTTAGGGTCAGCTTAATTCTCTTAATGATCTTGGTTGACACAACGTTCACTGAAGACCCAGTGTCAAAGATAGCTTTAGCCCGCACTACATTAATGACGACCTCCACTTTAGTTAAAGTAACACCCAAGGTGGGGGGAAGAGAGAGTACCTCTTTTAGATGAGAAGTGGAGGCAAGTCGTTTGGAAGTTTCAGGGTATATTTCCTGGATAGTCTGAGGGTATGAACACACTGGGTAGATTGGAGAAATGTGCAATGAGCTGGTCAGCGTCACTGGCAGTGTCAATAATCTCATGATCCCTCAACGCTTGCCAAAGATAAGTTTGACGAGGGATCTTAGCCCATTCACTCTCTCAGGCTTTAATCAATCAGGTAACTCCACTTCACTGGGGGCTCCTAAAACATAATGACCTACATCTTCATCACCCCCTTCAGACTTGTCATCAGAGGGGTTATCAATGCTGGTTAGGGAGCCCATAGGAGGTGATGTAAGTTCAGGACTTCCATTATGGGATGATAGGTCCTGTGGTTGCTCTTCCACCTTATTAACTTTTGGGGAGGCGTTGGAATTGTCACAGCTCGATTTTTGAACTTTAAAGTAGGGGGTTTGTGTTTCCTCATGGAGACAGGCTTAAGACTAGAGTTAGCTGTTTGAGAGGTTGAGGGGGATAGCGCCGTGGAAATGGATGCTTTAAATTCAACAGATTTGGGTCGTTTAGTGGCTGTGTGCTTCTGTGAAACAGGTGGTTTCGCCTTTGTGACCTGGTCATTTAACTCATTGTCAGTGAGAGAGATTGTGATCCGAGAAAGGTGTTTAGGATTTGGAGTCAGCTTTGGGACCACTTGGGAAGGCCGCTATGAAGAAGAAGATGGGAGAGGCAAAGGGACAACTGATTTCACCAACTGAGTGTTTTGAACTGAAAACGAAGGGGAGCACTGCCCCATCCCAGCCATTACCATCTGACTACCTTTATGGGAAGAAGAAGATTTTGTGGTGGAAATTCCGTAGGAGCAGCTTTCCAGAGGGAAACAGCCATAGTAGATGCTAAATTGGTCGACGTAGATTCTTGGCTCAAAGATTCTTGTGTAGGGTCAAGCTCATAGATATTAGCAACCGCTTTATAAGGCCTCCTTTATACTCGTACAGTTTTGAAAATGCACTTTATGGAAGAGAGGTGCATTAAGGAGGGATGAGATGTCAAGCCAGCCAAGATAGCTGCAATAGCACCATTGAGAGGGAGCATTTGGGAAAGCAAAAAAGGTTGAGCTTTATTAGAAGAGCTTAACAAAAGAATTGATTGATTCTCCCTCTTTCAGGATAAGGCACATAAACGCCTGCTTTTATCACTGCAAACTTTGTTTGGAACCAAATTCTTCAAGCAACGCTTGCTTAACATCTGCCCAAGTGCTGAGGTTGACCATGGTGAGAACCATTCTTTCTTGAGATATTCAATTCAAGTAGGAAGAGATATACTGGATTTTTTGCCAGTCAGTTGCTCCTTCCATCGCAGATTTATAAACATAAGGTAAGAAGGCAATACTGCTATCACCAGGTATGAACTTGTCTCAAAGGGGGGTTTATTATAGCAGGGCATTGTAGTGAGTTCTGCTCAAGCCCTTTAAGGTGAGACAAAGCACTGGCTAGCTGTTGTTACATAATAGCTAGCTTAGGGTTAATATCATTGAAAAGGCTAGAAGGGTTACCACCCCCAACAGCCTCCATATTTTTATACGTTTTGTGTGGTGTACAGGTTCCCCTGTAGTGAGCACCACTTATGTATTTTTGGTTGGGAAAAGGCTCGCTGGTGCTTTTTTAACTTGAATCCAAAAATATAATTAAAGGCTTTTCTCACCACTTATATGAAATTAACAAAAACAAATTAAAATACTAAAAAGGTTTAGTTTTATAGATTTTTATTAGGTGCTGCGCGGGGGTAAAATAGAGAACATTTAATAAAGTCAATAGTAATATTTAAAACTTTAAGGATCAAAGTTTGGATAGCTTAATAAAGTCTGATATTAGTTAATATGAGCTGTCAACCTATCATATTTCTCAAACTCGCCTCACTTAGGTGGAATGGCCAATTGAGGTTCAGGAGAAGGAAGGGCTAGTCCATGAAGTATTGCTTATATGAATTTGAACCAATTAATAGGCTGGAAAATTTTTGCACTTAGTTGGACCCCTTCTGACCCTATAAAAGGGGCCAGTTCCTGCGGTGTAAACTGTATTAAACTTGACAAGGCTGGGGGAGGATCCTCCAATGAACTCCATAAATCTGGCTGAAAGTCTGGTGCAATCCAACTGCCTGAACTCAATTTTTTTGCCTGATCCTTATCAGAATGGTTTCCCAAATTTGTGGGGCTCCACCTGGAATCAACCAGGGTCTTTTGGACGATATTCATATAATTTTTTCCAAACCACTTCTATTAATATATCAGACTTGTAATTGTCCAACAGATGACTCCAACTTTGCAATAGCAGATGCACTATTAAAAGAAGGTGAAGATGGAGTGTGCATCCTATGGAATATTTTTATAGGAAAATGTCCTTGCCTGAGTTGAACTACGCTGTTTCAACAAAGAATTATTGGCGGTGGTGGAAGCACTGACCTACTGGCGTCATCATTTACATGGCTCTTACCAGCCATGGCAGGTTTGTAAGACCATCAAGAAAGGTTGTACTACCACGCCCCTCATGTCTGAACCCTGTGACAATCTCATTGGCATGAGATCCTGGCACAGTTTTTGTTCTTGTATGAGCTTACATAAAGGCAAGGAGAATGTTTTAGCTGAAGCCTTAAGTCGTAATCCTGCATTAGCATTTGACCTCAAAGAAAAGAGCTCTATATTACTAATTTGATGATTTCCTGGGTAAGATTATGTCTAATGAGCCAATAGAAGTCCTAGGTACTCCAGGTTTTGCTTCCTTAGAGAACCTGGATGAGCATAGCATGTTCAGATGGGTTCTTTTGTCACACTTTGTGTCTTCAGAGTATAGCATAATTCTTCTAAGTGCAACTTAAACCAAGAAGAATTAATGAAAAGGTGACATGTAAAGGATGATATTATGGTTCCAGGGACGCTTATGGGTTCTCTCTTACTTCTTTGCCTGGAGGTAATCAAATAGCATCATAATGATAATTGTGAGCTATCCTGGGAAGGCTAAACCCTTGGAGATTATCCACTACATTATACTTTTATAGGGAATTTCAACACTGATTCATGTTATACCAAGGATTACTTTGTTTTGTTGTAAGATGAAACCAAATTGTCAGCTCCTTGCTGATTGTTGAAATCCATCCATAAAGCAGAGGAGTCCTTGATCTTCCCTTTAAGTTGATTTTATTGTGAAGTTACCCTTATATGAGGGGTATGATGCCATCATAATAGCGTTGGACCATTTTACCAAGTTCACCCAAATTATCCCATGTCACTCCATAGTGACAGCCACTCAAATGGCTAAGCTGTTTGTCGCCCAAGTTTTCTTCACCCATGGTATTCCTAAGAAGATTATCAGTGATTGCAGACCTGAGTTTATAATGGTATTTCTGGGAAAAATTATGCATGACTCTTAACAACTGTCCATGCCGCTCTACTGCCTTACACCCACAATCAGATGGGCAGAAAGAGCAAGTGAACAAATTCTTGGTGAAAGTAAAGCTATTCTACATGGTTGCTGATCATTCAGATTGGACCTCACACCTCTCTTTAGCGCACTCAGCTACAACAACGACCAACATTCTTCCATTAAGAGTTCTCCCTTTTTTCTAATTAAGGCTTTAACCCCATCTAGCATGGAAAAAAGTTGTGGGTCCAAGGTGGGTGCTGTGGTGGACTTTGCTAATTTTATCAAGAAAGTACTGCAGGGGGCAAATATGAACTTGGAAGCTGCCATGAAGGTCTACAATGATAATGTGGATGGCAAGAGAAGGGTCAGGCCTGATTATAAAGAGGGGGATCTTGTGATGCTTGATATCAGGAATATCCTTATCAAGAAGCCATGAAAATAGTTGATGCCAAATAGGATAGAACCTTACCGCGTGGTTATAAAGGTGGGTAATATCTCCTACCAGCTGGATATACCGCCAAATTTCCATATCTTTGCCAACTTTCAATTTAGTAAAATGACTCCCTTTGAGGTCTCACTCATCAGGCCCCAGACTCACTTCTGTAATGGACGAGGCTCCCAAGATCTCACTTGTCATTTAACAATAATGCAAACCTAATCTGGAAAAAGAGTTACCGCAATTGTTTAATGGAATAAGTTGTATTAAAATACCAAAACGTGCAGTTTAAACTATATTATAATGTATGTTCAAATTTTCTGAGTCAGGGCATTCTGATATATTGTTTGCAAAGTGATATATAACACAACACATACCACAACAGGATGAGGTGTGGCAGCAGTTCATTATGCCGCTGGCCTCTGTCACTTGGTGGGCTTCACAGGGCTGCTTTTAAATGGTGCATACCAACCATTTCTTAATATGGGCAAGATATGGCAGGTGATCATGACACGCCTGCATTAGTGATCTGTGGCTGCCATTTAAATGAGCTGTTTCCATGCGGTGGACAAAGGTCCCAGATGGAGAGGGGTGCAGTAACCTGCAGAGTATGGTTGCTCTGGTTTATCCTGTCACAACATCTTGATTGCAATGCGAAAATGCTCTCAGAGCATTTCAGAATTTGGTTTCTTTCTTTTTCCAATAGTCACGTAAATTTGATAATTTAAATAAATAAGCTAAGAACACGACTACCAAGTGGGGTCCAGACGTATGCAAAATGGGCAATTATTTTGAAGAATAAACCAAAATAGAGAAACTTTAAGTGAAGAAAGAGGAAACAGATTCTCAACTGATAAATTGTAGCCCAGCAAGAGTTCTGAAAATAAAATGGTAATTTAGGCATTAAAAGCAAAATGAATGCTAGTATATTAATAACTGGCTGCTGATGAATTGGAAGCCTAAAGTTACAAAACTCTGCCAAAATTATATTTTAAGATATTATCTATCCCAAAATTCATTAGTTTGACAATAAGTTTTCAGAGAAGTGGTTTGTAACCATTGGCGTGAGGGATTTTTAAGTCTAAACCCTAGAATTCCCATTTATAATCACCAATTGTATATAACCCTTCAAAAGCAGGAATCCTGGCCGCGCAAACCAGGACTGATAAATGAGGAATTGATTAAGCAATTTTCAATGGTTGACTTTGCAGGAGAGGAAGTTTGGGAGGAGTCAATTGATAATCAAAGGTGCCCAGAAAATGTCAACGTTTCCCTGGGGGTCTCCTGGTGGGCGCAAGAGGCCTCAACCTCCAGCAGCTTGACAACCACCCCCAAACTTCCCATCCTCTTCACTGGAAAGCCAAAAAAAGAGCAAGGAAGATTTGAGATTCCAAATGCAATTCTTTTGACATTGCCACTAGGCCATCTTTCACGTTTCCTGGGAGAACAACACACCAAGAAAAGTTGACCTGTAATAGTGTAATGAAAGAGGTTCCAAGATCTCGCTTGCCATTCAACAATAAGAAAACCTAATCCTGAAGAGAGTTATCTTGATCGTTTGACAGAATAGGTTTCATCAAAATCTCAATAACATGCAACTCAAATGACCCCAAAATGTAAGTTCAAATTTTTCCTAGTTCAGGCATCCTGAAGTATCTCCCACAAAGCAATAAATAACACAAAATATAACCCAACAGGCCGAGGTGCATTAGAGGTACAATACGCCACCAGCCTCTGTCACCCAGTAGGCTTCACAGGGATGCGCTCAAATGGAGCATACCAGCCCTGGCTTGACATGGGTAGAAGTATGGAGGGCAATCATGACACCTGTATCAGTTGATCTGTGCCTGCCATCTAAATGGGCTAATGCCCTTGCAGTGGTCATATTTCCCAGATGGAGAGTGTTGCAGCACCTACAGGCCCTTGTTGCTCTAGTTTATCCTTTCATGACAACTTGATTGTGATGTGCAAATGCCCTCATGGCATTCCAGAACTTGATTTTTCCTTCTTCCACCAGCTATGCAAATTATCAAAATTGAAATAAATAAACTTAAGGATGTGACTTCTGAGTGAGGGCCCTGACATATTCAAATGGGCGTTTATTTTGGAGAGTAAACCAAAATAGAGAGAATTTTAGGTGAGGAAAGGGGAACAGCTCTCCAACTGATAAATAATAGCCTATCAAGAGCTACACAAACTAAATGGAAATTTAGTCTTTAAAAGATTAATGAATGCTGGCATCTAAGCAACTGTTTACTGGTGGATTGGGAGCCCAAATCTACAAAAATCTGCCATAAATATACAATTATATTATATATTTATCCAAATTTATCAACTTGACAATTAAGTCATGTTGGAAAAGTGGGGTGTGCACCCATTGGTATAAGGAACTCGTGAGTCCATACCCTAGGAAATCCCATGTATGATCATTATAAAAATTTTAACCAGATGGAATCCTCCAATAAATAATCATTAATTGGGATGAAATAGGCTAAACCTGACAGAATAGCTTATTAACTGAATTTTGTATGGTTAGATGGTTGCGTGGTGAGTTGCTCCACAAATTGGGTTGAGCCAAATCTATGCATTCCGCCAAGTTTGGAGATAGGATTGAGCAGAGCCAATTGCTGGCTCAAATTGTTATAAAGATTACTGGAGACTAATAGCTAAGGATGATATATTTGATTTTATTTAATGTCAGCAGAACCCAACTATATCAAGTTTGAGGCAGCTGAGGTAATTTCAAGTGCCTCATAAATAATAACCATTATTTTTTGAGAAAGGTGATATGAATGGTTGACTACAGTGATTAAAAATGTGTGTTGGTGGAAAAGCCGAGATTTCCTGAGTTACCTGAGTGACTGAAGCTGTTATGACATATATTATTAAGTTGAATTCACATTTGATATTTAATTATATAGTAAATTATAAGGTATATTAGCGACTGAAGGCCAAGGATCAAACAGAAACTAATATTCAGTCATTAGAGAGGATAGGGCGAGATAGTCAACGCCAGGGAAGAGAGTAGTGCAGCGGAAGGCTAAAAAGTGGTTGTCTGGAAGAACCAGCAATGAGCCAATAGGTTGGCGGTGGGTGCATTAGACCTTTTGTACATAGTATAAATACCTGGCGTTTCCCTTTCAATAAATATCTCCCTTTGCTAATCTACCTTTTTATTTAAGTTTATTATTTAATTTGTTGGGTGGGATTAGCAGATAGATCCCCTAATGGCGCGAGTGACATGCCAAGGGGTCACCTGGCACTGCTGTCCCTGAGCCTAAGGAAAAACGGCAAGGGATGACCAGACCTCATACTGGTTGGCCTGCCAATCAGCAGAGCCCACAGTCAATTTTCTAACAATCACTGTTGTTAAAATATCTTGTAAATGGGCCAACTGAGTGGGAAGTGGAGAAGATTGTGTCCTCCAGTTGGTCTAGAAGAAGGCTTGAGTACCTCATATCATGGATACATTAATGAAGCAGGAAACAGTTGGGCACCAGCCCATGATTGTTACCATGCACAGAAACTTGATTGATAGGTTTTATAACCACTTTCCCATTGCCGCTGATTATAAGTGAACCTCTGTTATTGCAGCCATGAAGTTACCCAGCACACAAGAACTTCTCTTTGTCCAAAACCCCTGGGGGTTGGGTGAGCCACAGAAACCGGAGGGTAATACCATGTCCCATAACATGATAATTTGCTTGTATCAAAAGGACAAGAAGGAAATGAACAAAGCCAAAGTGTCAAGTTTGTTGCATGTCCTGATCTCAGATACACTGTAATAAACGTTGTTTTAAGGCCAAGCAGGCTCAGGTTGATCCTCAAAAATGATGTGATGAGTTATGAGGATATTACATCAAAAGGTCTAAAATTACTAGCTGAATTTTAGATGAGAATGAATCATTACATTTGAATTCCAAACAGGAATAAAATTGTTTATTACATTTAATACTATGAAAAAAGTCTGTATTGGTGACAAAAACTCAAGTTATACATATTTGAGCTTTAGAACTACCATGGATGGTCCTATTGTTTTATTGGCTAAAATCAATTTTTATTAACATTAAAATCATCCAGGCCTTTTTACATTTTCTCTTTAAGAAAGTGTTTTTCTGACCAATCTCTCTGTAGGTCTTCTCTTTCACTTACAATAATAGAATTTTTATATTTATTTATCTACCCTATGTTACTTTTTTCCAGCCTCATAATATACCTCTTATGTTGGTATCCTGGGGTTACTTTATAAGCTATGAAGGTGTGGGAACCATATTGGGTGTGTTTACATTGATACCTAATAGTCTTTTTCCTGGAGAGTTAGAGACATTTTCCTCACACATATAGGATTCTGGTTATGCTGTTCAGATTTTGAAGTCAGAAAAGCAAGAATCTTTGTTGGGTAGGCTTACCTTGTTTACTACAGAATTATCTAGCTTCTCCTTACAGAGATTGATAGCATTAAGAGTTGTGAGATAGGGAGGACGTTTTTTGGCTTCAAGTTTTAATTTAAAGGCTGCATTCATAGCTAAACTTTTAATTTATTGTATTATTGCCTTAACTATGGTAAGAAGCTGTCCAATCATTAGAGCTTGTCTTGATTTAAAAAGCTTTACTTAGCTTTTTGGCAGCTAGGTAAGTTAATAAGCCACTTCATCTATTAGCTTTTGGTATGGCTGAGCTTGATTAATTTTATTGAGTAATAAGATCCTTTGATTAGTGAAGTGGACCCTATATGTATACTCTATTCTTCTTATTGTTAAATTAATCTAATTTTGAAAAACTAAATTATTGCCTGATAACCTGGAAACACCTGGTAGAGGGCACTAATTCTTGAAGTGTCTGTGTAACAAAATAGTTGGCTGGTCCTTCAAGGGCTACAGTATTACAAATATTGGTAGCACCATCACTCTTCTTAGTGGATTTTTGTCACTAAGGAAAATTCTAGCTCTTTGCACTCCTTAGTTGAATGCCTCAGTTGCTAAGCAATGAACTTTAGCAAAATAGAAGTTTAACTAGTTATAATGAAACTTAACCTAAATTAAGGTTAAGCTATCTCAAGAGAACTTATGACTTGATAATAAGTAAAAAATGTGTTAAAAATTATCTATTTATAGTTAGATGGTACTTTAATATAGTTCAGAGAAAAATCAAAAATAAATTAAAAAATGGGAAAATTCCATTCTAGGAACTAAAAGTAGATTAGGATAGTAAGTCATGATATGATATTAGGAAGCTAGTAGACAAAGTCATATAATGGTTAAAGTTGTGTAGCAACTGGGCTAGGAGATTCTTGAACATGACCTCGTCATTGTATATTATTATAATAGTATTAAATTGTTGGAACTTTTAGTATATCCTATCAGTTGGTGAGCTTTAAAGAGGTAAATATATCCTGAATTCATTTTTCATAAATTTTTTATTTCTAATAGAGGACACTTAATGCATAAAATTCTAATGTTAATGATTTTGGGCCTTAGGCCCTATTAAAATTTAAGGGTTTCGTTAATTGTTAATGGCTGATAACCCCTAAATTGATTAACTGCACAGTTTCAGTGTTATGCAATTCTCCACGTTGTCTGATAGTAATATAAGATTGATTGATAATAGTATGAAGACACATATCCGTAGTTGAATAAAGTACTAGTATTGGGTCCAACGCTTGACCAGTATCTCCCCTTGAAATACTTAAGATGTCCTCAACAGGGATTCATTCCCTTATACCGCTTAACTTGATCCATGCTCAGATCCTCAGTTATGGCTTCTCTGGTGACACACTGTTGGCAGCAATCCCTGATTCAGCTCAGCTTCTCTTCTCTGGATCCATGCTCAGATCCTTACTCTTTATCCTAAAGAGTCTCCAATTAAAGCACACAGCAATAATTTCCTTGAAGAATAGAACTAATAATGAATTTTGGTAAAGTATATCTTGTATTATACTAAATACTAGTAAAGTGTGTGTTTATTAAGTGGATTCTTAGGGAAATTTATAGTGGGAACTTGGCATTCAACCCTCAGTTGGAACCTCTTCGATGAAACAGCAGCCATTGCCATTGGATTGCCCTACATCATCTCATCAGAGATGTTCTTCATCATGGCTAGAATTCTGTCATTAGACATCCTCAAGACCTAAAAATGAAAAGAGTTGGAAAACGTGTCCCTAACTTTTCCTCTCAATCCCAGCTAATCAACCATATTTGGCAAGCGACCTGCTTAAGTAATTGGACTTGCTACTCATTATGGCAGGTCGCAAACTAACTGATTGATTTGCTAATTGCAGGCAGCATCACTCGCCTCACAACTTGATCCTTAAATTTCTAGTTTGTCAGTGATGAAACCTGACTAATCCCAATTGGTACACCTGATAGTTAATCATTGATCAACTATCAGATGCCCTTATTTCATTAGCTACTCTGCCCGATGAGATCTTAACCACTTACCTGGATTGATCCCCTAATGGATCTGACCCAGGAAAATTACCTAAAATCCCCCAAACATTGTTACTCCAAAAGCAGGTCAACCAATATCCAAATCACTTCACTGTAGAATTATCCCCTAGTGACCCCTGGTAATCTAGTCAGCTGGGAATATGGGCAAAAATCACAACACATCCCCTCTCTTGCATAGATTTCCAGTAAGAAAAGGTTGGGACAGGAGAATACCGCTTTGTACACTCAGTAAAATACTTCTGGATTATCTGCAGCTCAAATCTTGTCCACTAGTTATTGCACATATGGCTGAGAAACTTCTTTATTATTTCAGGGTCAATCCCCTTTGCTCCAGATCTTGTTACCGCTTTCACATTTAAACTATTCACTTGATATAACTGATCCTGCACGTCTACATCAACAAACAGATCACTAATGTCAATCTCTTTGTGCATAATATCAGGAAAACAGGTTTTTCCAATGATCTAGATTATTCCCCATCTAGGACATGGGCCCTTTTCCTGGCTCCTGTGCGGGTTTAGACTCTTTGACTTGGACCACGTTAATCTGATCTTTTGATTTCTTGCAGTGCACAGCGAAGTTCCCTTTTCCTCGGCACTGGTAACAGACTTTTCTCTTCTTATTGATCCATTTAAACTCTTTAAGCTTATTTCCCAGCATGGTTCAGTTATTCAACTTCTTAGCGCCCTTGGACCCCTTCATGGAATTCAAATTTCATACTGGATTTGATTTATACCTTCTATTTGGAGCATTGAAGGTAGCTCCCAATATTTTAAATGATCCATTATATGTGAGGTGGTAATATCAATTATAAACATGGAAGACATCATTCAATGAAAAGCACAATAGGGTTGCAGGGCTTCTTGCAGTGCAATCCAGGCATTGAAATCATCCAGTACTTCTGCTCAAACAAAAATATGCAATTCTTGGTAGAAATGATCAACAAAACTTGCCAAGGATTATTTCTTCTTGAATTGAATGCCCATAAATTCTTGCATGCGCTTTGACATGCGTGTGGGACTTCCAAATTCCTTCATAGTGGTCGCCTTGGCCTTTGAGTACAACCAGGTGTCCCCCTCTATATGGGAAACACTAGGTTCTGACAATTGGTATCCAGTCAATTCATCACCATCAAAGCCTTTTGACAATTGCCATATCCAAACATTGTCACATCAAATAATTGGAAAAACGCAGGGGCGTTATCCCAATGGAATGTAGGTAATTTTGGTGTCACTTTTTATTCCTCCAAGGTTTCTCTAGCCACCTCTCTTGGTTAGGCTACTTAGCTCACTTGAGGAGTGATTTTGTGAGTCATCTCCAAAATGGCTATGAAAGCGGGCAGCATATTTCTTGGGGTAGTCATCTTTCCCACTGGAGTCTGTGGAGCTCTTTCTTCAGCGTCAGTCACCACATATGGCTCACATTCACATTTGTGAGTCTTCAACTCCTCAACTTGATTAATCAGTCGCTTTATATCTGTGTTGAATGATCTTAAATGAAAACTTTCCGCTTCACATTCTGTTTTCAAGAATAAGACTTCTCAAACTAAATCTCCTTCTTTTTTCTTCAATGACGTTACTTTTCCAAGTAACTCATTTCTGAAACTAGCGACATTCTTAACCCCTTACTTGATCTTGGTAACCCTCTCCTCCAAGGCAGAAAATTCTCAATAAACCGCTAAATTAAGGAGTTCTGGTTGATGGTTGCCAACTCCATCCAAAGTTTTCTTATTTCGTCCTTATATGACATCATGTCCTAGTATTTTAATCAACTACACCCCTGTAGTAAGCACCAATTATTAAAATTTATGGGTTTATTAATTGTTCACAGCTGATGACCCCTAAATTGATTAACTGCACAGGTTTGATGTTGTGCAATTCTCCGCGTTGTCTGATAATAATATATTATTGGTTGATAATAGTATGAAGACTATTATCCATAGTTAAATAGATTATTAGGGTTAGGTCCAATGTTTGACCAGTATTCCTCCTTGAAATACTTAAGATATCCTCAACAAGAATTCGTTCCCTTATACCACCTAACTTGATCCACGCTCAGATCCTTGTTTACAGCTTCTCTGGTGACACACTGTTGGCAGCAATCCCTGATTCAGCTCAGCTTCTCTTCTCTGGATCCACGCTCAGTTCCTTACTCTTTATCCTAAAAATTCTCTAATTAAAGCACACAGCAATAACTTTCTTGAAGAGAATAGAAAAAATGATGGATTTTGGTAAAGTATATCTTGTAGTTTACTAAATACTGGTAAAGTGTGTTTTTATTAAGTGAATTCCTAGGGAATTTATAGTGGAAACTAAGCGCTTAACCCTTGATTGGCATCTCTCTAATGAAATGGCAGCCGTTGTCATTGAATTACCCATTGCTGTCTCATCAACAATTGTCTTCCCCATACTGGCTATGATTCTGTCATTGCACATCCTCAAGAAACAAAATGGAAAGAGTCAGAAAACGTGACCCTAATTTTTCCTCTCAATCCCAGCTAATCAACCATATTTGGCAAGCGACCTGCTTAGGTAATTGGACTTGCTACCCATTATGGCAGGTCGCAAACTAACTGATTGATTTTCTAATTGCAGGCAGCATCACTCGCCTCACAACTTGATCCTTAAATTTCTAATTGGTCAGTGATGAAACCTGACTAATCCCAATTGGTACACCTGATAGTTAATTACTATCAGATGCTCTATCTCGTCAGCAACACTGCCTGACAAGATCTTAAGCATTTTCCTGGATTAATCCCCAACGGATCCAACCCAGGAAAATTACCTAAAATCCTCCAAACATTGTTACCCCTAAAAATCAGGGTCAACATTATACAATTCACTTCGCTATAGAGAATTATCCACCTGTGACCCCTTGTAATCTAGTTGGCTGGGAATATGGCAAAAATTCCAGCAGGCCAATAAATCATTTATTGGTAAATTACTGATTAAACAACTTAATGTAAAAAATGATGACATAAATTTTTAAAGTTGAGGTTTCATACAATACAGGGAAAATCTTAACAACCACCCATAGAGGAGCTGAAAAGGCAAGATTCTGGTATTGTTGTGATGAATAATATTTATGGTAATATATTAGACTGAAGTACAGGGCCCACTGGGAAGGTGACGCTGTTTTAAACTTTCAAAGGATATGAAACATAATCCTATTATCTCTTTCTGTAATACAATTATATTGGGATGGTGAAAGGCATAATTAATCCTTAAATACATATGAGCTCATTTAGCTTGGGTATAACCCTTGAGGTAAAGTTAGTGGTGCTATCCATTAGTATAGCTTGTGGCCATTCATGTCACTGTACAGTCTGCTTTATAATGAACTTAGTAGTGGTCACTTCTCCAAGGTTAAAAATGGCCATATATTGAACCCACTTAGTAAAATTATTAATTCTACGGTAATGTGTCCTTTACATAAGTTACTAATTAACAACGGTCCTAAACCGTTGATTGATACAGTATTCCAGTCCTAAGTAGGCTTTATAAAATGATAGGTAGTCAAAGATTTTAATAGCTAATGGGATTGGAACTCATGACATTTGTTTAATTTGCTTTTTATTGGATTTCATGGACTCCCCTATAATTATCTTAAATTTGCATCAGCGTTTTAGTCAGCTCTCCATGATCAAGAGCTCTGTGGGATTTCATTAATATCTCTAGGCGTTCTGACAGCCTAAATATATTATGCTTTTAAGTCTGCTATATTTTATAAAGTACTCCACTATTAAACTCTTATTCTTCAAATAATATTATAACATTTTAAATGATAGGTTCTTGGTCCTTATTTTTGAGACCTCACTTTCTGGAACTGATTAGCGTAAGGAAACAATCTGGTAAGTATTGGTAACCTATAGAGCTTATCTGTATTCTGGTGGGATAAGCTAGAACGATATTACTTTATAATTGGAGAATTGAAGATTCAGCACCTACTGAGATAACTGACCTTTGGGGTTTTTAAGTTATAAAGCCAACGTAAAAAATCATGCTCAGTGAAAATTCGGAGTTTTAGAAATCTAATGCAAACTCAGAGATGTTTACATGAGAAAATGACGTCAACGAAGTCATAATGCTGCTATTTAATTCATGACATGTTTGTTAAGCACATGACTGCAAATTACAATAGGATGCTCCTCTCTATCTTTATCCCAATGAGAGTGCATATCTACAATTTCAGTTATAATGTGTCTGTTTACATAGTGATAAGGCGGTCAAATTTAGTTGTCTTAATACTTAAGCTTCCATCAGAGCTTTTATAACTTTAAAAAAGTGCCTTTTAATTTAAGACCACTGGCAAGTTACCCCAATTATTATTAGGTAGAATATGGTTAATCCTGCCAAATAATCCTTGGATAGATGCGCGATTAGCTCACCATACCTAGAAATACCCGCACATCTTAATAATTCATGGACTTTTCATGCAATTGTTAGGACTGAGCTTCATGGTTGAGGACACTTTTTTCAAGTGTTGACATTAGGATTTAAGTATTACATCTGAGTCTTTAAAAATGAAATTCTTGGTTTATATTTTAGTTTTACATGTGCTGTTATTCTATACAGTCTCTAAATGCGTTAAATACTTATTAAAAGCTCTTAAGAACACATTTTTATTGTTAAGTTGCATACGATACAACATATCTATAAATCATATAGATGGTTTCTAAAGCCTTATAAAATGTGGTGGTGAATTTTAGAAATTCTTTTAGCATCGCATTATTTGTTATAGCCTTTAGATGTTATAAGCAAATACTTTCTTTGCTCATCCTTAAGTAAGTTTTTTTAGTTTTAAAAAAGGTCCCAACCCAAGGGGAATTCACTAATTTTTGTCATTAAGTAAACTGTTCTGTCATTATTTCTAATAAGATCAAGAAAATATATGTTTTCCTTTTCCTAATTTGATGTAAAGATCATTGATCTGTGGTAAGGGATGTAATTTTTTTTTACTAATTTTAATTGACAATATTTGAACACTACTTGGTTAAAAGCATCTTTTCTTCTTTCTGTGAGTACAATACTAGCCCAGAGACTTTAAGAGTGAAAAACATCCCTTGTTGCAGAAGTTTGTAATTTTTTTCCAAATAATTTCATAACAAGTCTTTCTGCACAAATGGATCAATAATGTATGGTTTTTACAATGCCAGTGTTGATATGGCGTTTATTTGAATTTAAACTCAATGGCACGCTCATCAGCGGCAATTATAAAAGCAAACTTTTGATGAAATGTAATGCTTGATTTTTCTACTCTTTTTCAATACCTCAAAGTGCTCACATGGAATAACAGTGAGTACAAACTGAAATTCTTCACGTAGCCAAAAATCAGTTAATTTAATAAATACTCATTTATTGAGATTTCTACATAATTAAATATTATTATAAGCTCTTCCTTCCCTTCTTATCCATGATCTCTGGTGAAGATAAATTATAAAGTAGGACTTAATTTCTTATTTCCAGGAGTGATTAACTTTGGGATGGCGTGGGGCTCAAATTATACTATAGTAAGTGAATAGATCACACCAAAAAAACTCTAAGTAACTATAGAGTTAGCCCAGTGGCTATGAATTGCTTTTTTTAGATGCAGAATTCAACTCATTACACTTATATTGGAACGTTCTTATGTTCTGGTATGGATGAAGAATAGGAAGACAAATTTGTTCAAATCATTGATCTTGGATGGACACCACTTTGCCAGGATAATATAAATGGATAAAATATCATCATGAGGATCCTTGTCTTTATAAAAGATGAAAATGGATAGCGTCTGGCAAGGAACCTAAGATAATTTGCAATAAATATTACAACATGTTAAAATATACACAGATAACTTTGCACTTGAAACGGTATGAATGTATGAGGACATTATACTGCAACATAAATTTGAAAAAGATATAAAAGTCCGCTTTATTAAATATAATTTCCTGTTTCCGCCATATTCTTGTTGGATACTGCCACCAGTAGAGATCTGTTGTGATTATAAGCTGAAGGTTCTCTGATATTTAATATCCATAATGTGCAATGTCACATTCATACCTGTTCCAATCCATGGCCTATCCAATATATATGTCAAGGCCTCTTGGAGATAGTCAGTGCTCCAGCCTTCTCTTCTATTTATTCAGAGAAGGTTGACCAGGGGACGTGCACTTCCAATATAGTGAGGATAAAATAATTAACTTTTGAAATTAAAGACACCCCAGAGGGTTCAAAACCCTCTTGTTGTCTCCAGGACCACCAAGTTTAGGACGGTAGGGGGAGTTTATGCTGGATTATCCTTAGATGCAGCATGAGTGAAGGAAAGAAATTAATCTTTAGGAACCATAGGGGTAAACATGTATTGATTGTCCTTCTGTTATGTGTGGTCATGTTTCCAAACAACCATGCTTGGAAATGTTCTATTATATGGTAGTGAAAACGATTGATGGCTTCTTGGATTGTAGGCATTGCTCCTGTAAACAACTCCAGTACTATTTTATTGATTGTCCATAGTGCTATTGCTACTATTAACGCCTGGAGGGTTGGATGGATAGGTGACTCCATGTTTAGAGCGAACATGTTCCTAGCCAGACTGAATGATTATCCACTATCTTAGTGAAATAGGCGCACGACCTCTTTCCATATAGCTACTGATGTTAGACAAAGTTCTAAACGGTGTACTAGGCTTCCATATTGACCACATATTGTACATGAGGAATGGGCTGCATTTTACCGTTCTGCTGTGCGTTATACACTCCTCATACATCTCCACACATGTGCTCTTATCCTGGGGGTGAAGTAGTGGGTGATTTGTGTATCTCCAGATTCTTCTTTGGGTCTTCAGGCTATATGGTATATCCATATGATCCAGGTAATCTATCCTGGCTATGATACTCGGATTTCTGCATATTATGTTATATGTGACTATTTGGTTATTAATTTCCTGTCTTTGAGTTAGCCTTAGGCGTCCTCTGTGACTGATCTGACCACATCTGTGAATCTTCCACTCTGCTCTTCTCATGGCTAGAAGTACTCATTTGAGGTGTGCAGGAGTGCCATGTGGTCCTGCAGCTGTAAGATGAGACGCTAGATACTTGATTAATGTGTTTGGGTGATCTGGGTTTCTTAATCAGGGTGCTCATGTAAAATTATATCTTGCTGTTCTGGATAATGTATATCTGAAATTTATGGGCTAATCACCTGAGCTATTCAGGATCCTAGTATATGGGTCGCTTACTCTACATAATTATTTAGCCCTATACCTCCGTTCCTCCAAGAGCCAAATAGGGTTTCAAGGCGTACAGGGGGGTTGTGGTTGGACCAAAGCCATCACTGTATTAAAGCGTAAATTGTATTAAAAAGGCTGGTGAGAAAGCAATTGCATGGGCCATAAACCATATGATTGATCTATCATGGAGTTGGCTACCGTGACCCTTCCTGTTAGATCTATCTGATGTCCATGTAAGGAGGCAATGCGTCTTGTTATCTTATCTAGAAGTTGATTTTCCATCATGGAGTTGGCGTGACCTCCTGCTTTCAACCATACCCCCAAGTGACTGACAGGTCCAGCTTCTGGCTTAGTATTGAATGGAAGTTTCAGTGAGGTTACTGCTAATTTTCGCCTCCTATGCCTGGTAAGAAGTCTTAATGTTGTATTGGTTTGCTGGCCCAGAGTAGATGGCGTCCAATGGGTCTGATATTTACCCAGTAGTATTATTTCCGTTTTCTCAGTGTTGAGTGATGCGTTGGTTATGGATGAATCTTATTGTATCATCTTCTCAATTCTGAGAGCATCCTGGTTGTTGGGTATACCCACCATGCAGTCGTCAGCGAAAGCCATCCTTTTAAATGGTAGTTGGCCCTTAAAATTGATTCCATAGAGAAGTGTGTTTGTATTCTGGATCAGGAGATCCATACTAAAATTGTATAGTAGAAGGCTTAGTGGGTCCCCTTGTTTGAGTCCTCTCTGTGGAAAAACTGGGTTAGTTAAGAAACCTGCTCCATGCACAGCCATAGTGGCTGACTCTGTGAACAACATCACCCAGTTTATGAACCTATTTGGGAGTTTAAATTTTCGAAGGCAGGCTCTGAGATAAATACAGTTCACCCTGTTGTATGCCTTCTATTGATCTAAAAAGATAAGCGCTCCAGAAGTTTTAGATTGGCAGACATTTGCAATTGTGTGGATATTGTCCCATATAATCTTCTTGGAACAAATCCATAATGTTATGGGGATATCGCATCAGTTGCAATTTCTCCTAGGCGTTTGGCCATAATTTTTGTGAAAATTTTAGTATCAGTGTTGGTTAGGGAGATTGGGTGCCAATTGGATAGGTTTAGTCTATCTCCTTTTTTCAGTAGAGTGACAGTGTAAGCTTCTTTGCCTCCAGGTAGGAGGCATGTTTCCATAATGCACTTGTTCATGGAAGCTAAAAGAATATTAGATATGTTAGTAAAAAAATTTTATATAAGATTCATAGGGAATCCCATCAGGTCCAGGGCATTTCCCTCTTGGTGCACCGCGTACTACTTCCCATAAATCCTTGCGCAATTTTAAGTTGATAAAATTGTTGTTTTGAGCCACGGTGTTGATATGTGCACTTGCAAGGATTTTTTGATTTTTGTTGGGTTTACCGGTTTAAATTTATATAAATTTGTATAAAACCTGTGTACTTTGGTCACAACTTCTTTGGGTATTTCAGCTATGGATTTGTCTGGTCGTTGGACCTGTGTGCAGGCTATCATATTTTTTTGGGTGTGAAACTGATGGAAAAATAGCTCAATCAAGTTTCTCCATCTTTTATGTTTTTTTGCTCTTTATTGAACCCCAACTTGGTGTTAGTGTTTGTGTATCTGGGTGTTTAGCTGAGAATAAACCTCTGCCCAGTTGCATCCCCATCCAGGACTATATCCTGTATGTAAAGCATTATTCTCCAGGTGATTAATTTCTGCCAAGCTGTGATTGATAATGGCAGAAGCTGCCCTGTATCTTCATGTTATTGTGTGTTTAATCTGTTGATCTGTTGATTTTTTGAAATTTTCCCAGGTGGATAATGGGTCCAAACAGAAAGATGTTTGAAAATCCCATGTTGAGGATATTTCCTCCATCCAGGATTGAAATTCCAGGTTAGCTAAACTTTCAGGGCGTATTTTGCACCACCTGGGTGCTTGGGTAGTTGTTTCCGCTTGTGTGTAGGATACCAAAACTAGCTGATGGTCAGAGAATTCGATTTTTGTAGTTTTAAATTTTTGAATTTGGTGCCAAGAAATTAATGATGTGAGTATTAGGTATATCTGTGACATAAAAGATAAGTACACCGTTATGCACATGTTTGCTTGTCATGTTCTGTAGGAGGGATGATCTTTTAGGTAGTGGATCATATAGTCCCAGGGTGGCTTTTAGAACATGAAGTTCCATTTGCTCATGTGATGCCTCCGTTGTGCGTGGCCATTGGTCAGTATCTGTGTTTAACCAGCAGTTTATGTTTCCCATGACAAAAGCGTTTGCTGGAAGATGGAATTGTGTTAGAGCTGTTAAAACCTCTTGTCAGTCTGGTCATAATGAACTGGGCTCCCAAGGCCCAGCCCGACACCAGACCTAAACAACCACCCCCATATGTGGCCGTACCAACTCCATATGGTCCTGTCCAAATGGATGGCATTGCCAGGCATCCAGGCCGAGGTGCAGTGCACCGGCCTCTGTCGCCCTGGGCCCCAAGGCTGAGGTGCATCCCTATGGCCTCTATCGCTTCAGGCCACTCTGGCTCCTTCCCCTCTCACCAGGGCAAGGCCACTCTTAAGAGGATCCCAGCGCGTCCACCCCCTTCCTCTCCTCCTCATCACACCACCATCTGCACCCCCAATCCTTGCTTTAAATAAATAAAATTAAATAAAACAGATCAAGAGAATAGTGGCCTTTATTTGGAGTAGACTTTAAGTCAGAATATAATTTTAATACTGAGGTTCATTGGGGCTGACCTCAGATTGATTTACTACCAAAAAAGGCTAAATGAATTGTCAGTCATGAGGGGCGCAAAAGCCTCCAGAATTGGCCCTGACAACTTGGAAGTGAATGGGGGAATTCTCAGGATGGACAAACAATCAAATAAATAATTTATTTTAATTTTATTCCATTATTGACCTGAATAGGAAAATCCTACTTGAAATAATGGAATTGCAACTATCAACATACATAAATTACATAATTCCCACCTTATGAGATTCATGTAATGATCATCAATTGTTACATTACCCCCTGTAAAACCCTGGCAGATCCTGACCTGAACCAGCAGAGCAGGCAAGCAGCGACCAACGACCTAGCTGACAGAGGACCTTTTTCGCGAGCAACTTGGGGGATATGACTTGAAGTCCAGAGCCCCTGGATCAAATCAATGGGTTCTCTGGAGGTCTCCTGGCGGGCACAAGAGGCCATCAACCACCAGCAGTCTGGCCCACCCCCCAAGCTCCCCATTCTCTTCATGGGAAGGCCCCACAAAGCCCACAAAAAGGAATGATGTACCACGCCAATGCTTGGGACATTGACTGTGGCCCATCTTGCAGGCTGTCTGGTAACCACAGCCCTCCAAAGGAAAGGTGAGTATTGAAATAATGTAACAAACTGGGCTCCCAAGGCCCAGCCTGCCACCAGCCCTAAACCACCACCCCCATATGTGACCGTACCAACTCCGTATGGTCCTTTCCAAATGGATGGCCTTGCTGGTCATCCAGGCTGAGGTGCGGTGCACCAGCCTCTATTGCCTTGGGCCCCCAGGCCGAGGTGCATCCCTACGGCCTCTGTCGCCCCAGGGTTACCCAGCTGAGGTGCGGTTAACTGGCCACTGTTGCCTCAGGCCACTCTGGCTCCTTCCCCTCTCACCAGGGCAAGGCCACTCTCAAGAGGATCCTGGCGCATCCACCCCCTTCCTCTCCTCCTCATTGCACTGCCATCAGCACCCGCAATCCTTGCTTTAAATAAATAAAATTAATTAAAACAGATCAAGCGAATAGTGGCCTTTATTGGGAGTAGACTCAAAGTCAAAATAGAAATTTAATACTGAGGTCCATTGGGGCTGACCTCAGATTGAAATACTACCAAAAAAGACTAAATGAATTGTCAGTCATGAGGGGCGCAAAAGCCTCCAGAATTGGCCCTGACAACTTGGCAGTGAATGGGGGAATCCTCAGGATGTACAAAATAATCATTAAATAGTTTATTTTAATTTTATTACATTATTGACCTGAATAGGAAAATCCTATTTGCAATAATGGAATTGCAACTATTGACATACATAAATCTCATAATTCCCACCTTATGAGATTCATGTAACAATCATCAATTGTTACACTGGTGCCCAGTTTGGTGCATACATACTGGCTATTGTGCACACTTCTTTGTGCCATGAGAAGGTAACAGCTAGTACACAGCCATCCAGGAACAAATTTTTATTAATGAATTTGAAGTTTTGGTTCACGCATACTATCACCCCACAGTGTTATGACCAAAAATGATATTGTTGAGAGGAGCATGTTTTCCCATGCCTCCTCTCCCTGTGGGCGGTGGGTTTCCTGCACCGTCAGGATATACACAGGTGGGTTTTGCAGGAGACTCAACTTCTTGGCCCAGGATGTTAAGGCCTTGAGTCCTGCTATGTTCAGCATCCCTATCTCTACTGAGACGCCTGATGCACCTCAGGAGCAGCTAGCAGGGCCCCAGCACTACTCTATCGCTCTCATTACTCTCCATTGCACCTCTTCTGCGGAGAGCATAACTATGAGTAGGAGTTTGAGTGTATCTACCCCCTTCATTACCGCTGTTTTTGCTCCTCTCTTGCCTTTGTTGGTTTTCAATATATCACTAGGGTGCACTTGTGTGCTCTTGTTAGCCACATTTTTATCTTGTGCGTTCCATTGTTGATTTTCGCTCCTGATTTAGTTGTGCTCCGCAATTTTAAGGGGTGTTCTGAACCCCTATTTTGTCGCATTTAATCCATTTTGGGTTCCAACAAATCCATTCTGTTTGTATTGGTTGTTTGGTTTTCTGCGGGATTTGATTGGCTCATTGTTTCAAGTTCATCTATGTCTTCCTGGATACGTTCCAGCAAGATGATTGATTCTGCTAATGCCTTTACCTTGGCTGCAGCCAGCTTGCGAGCTTGTTTGTCCATTTTTTGTTCTTTCAGGGAAATTGGGTCAATTATTTTATATTGCCAGTGTTCTCCCCAGTTGGATGCTTGTGTAGTATCTGTAATTTTGGTGTACTCTGAGTCGTCTTTACCCATTTTTTCCTCACAGAATTCCATTTCTCTTAGGCCTTCTTTTATAGGACAAATATTAACCTTGTGCCCAAAGGCCTGGCAGTGGCTGCATATGGGGACGCGCTATCCACTGTTTCATGGATCAGTTGGGATTTTTCCCCATTAATAATAAAAGATGCTATGTGGGGGATTTTTGTGATATCCTCCTCTATCTCCTGGTTTGGGGAAATGGTTTCAATAGCCTTCCCAGTGCTAAGGGTCAGCATTAGCTGGAATCTTTGCATTTCAAATTTTTTAATTTCTCCATAGGCTTCAAGACTTACTGGAGATGTCATTTGACTACTGTGCATGCCAGTGTAGTCAGAAGGCAGTCAAAAATTATTAGTATGTCTTTAGATTCTGTCCAACGTTTGCGTTTGTCAATAACAAATGCTGACTGTCTGGAAGTTTGAGTACTACTCTGACCTTCGCTGCTTCATTTGCTTCTTCCGCTGTTGAAAGCCCAAGATCTACCCAACCTTTGCGGATAGTATGGGTTGTTAAGTACACTGTATGCAGGAAAAGTTTAAGTTGGACTTTGATAAAATTTTCCCACATTGTTGGTGTCTCTAAGCCCAGGAATAATCACATCCTGTGTTCCACTAATGACAGTGGTTGCAAGTGGGAAACTTTCATGTAACTGCAATATTTTGCTAAAAAAAATCCAAAAAACCCATGGGGTGCACCAACTCAGGTTTTTGTTTTTACTGATATTTTCGTTTGTTCCTGTGCGCTTGGTACCTTTGGGCGGTGAAGATCAAGGTTTGATCCCCTTTACCGCATTTTCCTAATTCTTTACTTTATTACTCATGCTCAGCTTACCTGGTATTGATTATCAAATTGTACTGTTTAAATCAAATTGTATTTATTTAAAGTGATAGTAATTGGAAAGAAAAGCCAAGCCTTCTCAGCAACGCCAAATCTTTCTATCTCTCATTTTTAATATGATGATAGGTTGCCAACATTATTGTGAGTATCTGCCCTGAGGTTGGGTACATCTCCTGAAAGTAATGGGGATTAGTTGGTAGAATCATGAGTGGCAGATTCAACTGGGTGATTTTAGTAACCCTTTATAATCAGCTGGAACGTTCATGGCAGATTCAACTGGACGATTTCAGTAGTTTTTAACAGAAATGTAATGGGGATGTGAGATGGGGCAATCAAGCGATGGTTTGGCAGGTTTGATCTATCAGAAATGTGATCATATATTGGTTAATTTTAAAAGCCCAATCTTAGGATCAGAAAATGCTAGCAAAATTTATGATAGCAGATCAATGAGATCAATATGATGGGGGATATCAATAGTGTGACAAGGGCATCAGTGAGGTTTATAGGGTTGTAAGTGATTACCGCAGAAGTCAATACCCTATGGCTGGTCAAAACTAAAATTTTCATTACTTCCCCCCACTTTACCAAATGTAGTGGTTGTCTTTTTATCTGCAGTTAGCGGTGAAGTTATTGGTTATCAAGGGCTGGTGGTTTGATGCCCTGATGGAATTGCTTAATAATTCAGCTAGTACTCCGTTGACAACATGCCCTTTCATGAAGTTCTTGATGGTGTATGTATCAGGAAAAGTTTTTGATGATCTTAAACGATCCTTTCCAGATATATTCAATCTTAGTTGTTTGGCTGAACTCATGAATTTCATAGTAAAACAATCGCTCACCTACGCAGAAGTAGGCCAGGGGATGGTGGTTCTGGTTGCCATTCTCTTGGAAATTCATTTCTGGGCCAGTACATATTGATAAGCCTCAGTTTGGAGGTTTTTTAATGCTTAAAAAAGCTTGTTTATATATTGGCTGGGGTCATTCCTTCACTGTGGACACATATATGGAATTGGTGGTAGCTCAGATTGTCATCTATAAGGGAGATAAAATGAGGATCTTCATGTGGATGAGTGAAATACAATATTTTATGAAATTTGGAGGAAGGAAAGAGGATGTTCCAACTGGACATTTTACCTGATACTAGTTTAAGTAGGATACCAACTAAGGTCCCATTGACCTATTCCACCATTCCATTGGTTTTGGGGTGATAGGGTTTTGATAGGACTCCTCAGACCCCCATCAAATTGTTGAGTTTGGCAACTACCTGGTAAGTGAAGTTAGATCCATTATCTATCAGAAGAAACTGTGGACACCCATTATTGGATTTTAACCAGGTGATACTCCTCACATATTAACTAATTTAGTGTATTAATTAGTTGAGACGTTTGCCTTCTACTTTACTAGTTTTGAGTAGATTAATTAATGTATTACCCCAATTCGTGCTCCCCATTCAGTTGGGTTGAGCTGTCTTGATCCGCAGGATCAAGAAAGTATTGGGGATCATCCACAATATGAAATTGGTGGGTCTTGACACCAGTGACTGAGTCTAAGGATGTTGAGATAAATAAATACTATCAATTAGGATGGGGAACTGCTTAAATTCAAAATTTAGGAAATATTGGGTTAGATCCTAATAGAGTTTTTAGTCAATTTTGACACTGGCAACTTATGATGAGAATGCCAAACCATTTAATATTAGATAAATTAAATCACATTTTGACTTTGTGAGGGTATCAGGAACAATACCTGATAGCATTTTAGTTAAAGTTGACACTAGTGACTTATGCTTAGTATGTCAATATATTTAATTAATTTGGATTATGATGAATTGAGAATTGAAGTAATCATGGACATTCAAGGGTGATTAGTTAAGCAGAGAGAATCGCCAGTGAGAGTGCTAATGAATGCTAAGCAGGGAGAATTGACAGTGAGAGTACTGCTAATTGTTAAGCAAGGAGAATTGCCAGTGAGTGCTGATATTGCTAACAATAAATGCCAATGATGCGGACAGGCAAGAATTGCCTACAAATAGTTTGATCTCCATCTTAAAATATCTTATCTAGCAATTGCTACCTTTTGAGTTTTCAGTTGACAGAGGTTAGCTTAGCAGTTAGATGCGGGACTGAAGATCCCCAGAGGTTAGGTGCTGGGATAAAACACCTGGAGTGGTCAGTACAACCAACTCCCAACCTTGAACTGGATGGAAACCCCACGAGAACTTAGGCAACTAGTAGCAACAATGATGAACTGGAATGATTGAAGGGGAGGAACCTCAAGGGAGTCAATAGAGGCTGCTGAATCAAAACTGTTGGACAAGTTCCAAGAGAGGATCTCTGAGCCATAACACGCGGTCAAGCCTCATAAGGAGAAGTTGTTGGTCTTCTGGGTTGGTGGGTTGCCCTGCGAATTTATAGGGAAAGGTCACCAATGATGATGTTAGAGCAAGGGCCAGAAGTCTTCATACTGTTTGGCCTGACTCACTAATAGAGTCACCTAAAACTGAGAATGAAAAATTCTCACACCCATGTTTGTAAATAACATTCTAAAAATAGCCTAGGCAGTCATCAGATCCCCTAAGTCTCTAAACAGCTTGGCTTTACCCCCATTTAGTGAGGTAGTTGATGGCGACCTAATGTACTTGAACTTGCCTTGTTAGTTATTAATGGTCCAAAATGTTGATCAACATGGTGTTGGATGTATAGTTCCGTTTGACCAGCTGGTATAAGATTCTTTTCCAGTATGGCGCATCCGCTTGACACTCACTTCAGCAGCTGATAGCTTTGTGGGTATCTAAGTGCATTGATTCCCAGTTAAAAATTCATTAACAGCTTATCTTATTATATCCTCTATGGCTATGGCAATATGAGCTCCAATGATCAGGTCATTATGTTTGTTGGGTAAGTGTAAACTTTAGAGTAGTTTACCGCACGGGTTGGTTGTAAAATAATAATAAAAACACTATTTTTATGGCGACAACTAGTATGTTGAGGCTTTACAATAATTGGCAACAAATCCACTCTGATGAACTGTACTTGAGAAAAATACTAGGGATCCGTTTTTTTTCAATCTTCAATTTAGAAGCAATGTAATAAATAAATTTCAGTTTAAATACTGTTGAATATTTAGAGGATGTTAGAGGTTTTTGTAGGCAGAAGGCTGACAACTTTTCAGTAATTCTCTGAAAATCAACTTATTGGCCTTCTGAAACTTCTGACCCTTAGGATCAACTTCCATGATGGCAGGATGCCTACGTATTAGTTGGTCCTCAGCAGTGTAATTTTTCAAAGATCAGAATCCATCACCTTGTGTTAGGAACCCTACACAGATGGTTTGGGGCCAAGTTACCTGATTGTGACTACTAACTACCACCAAAATAAGCGTTAAAACGCTTCAGTAGCTTCATAAAAATGACCCTAATTATTCTGCGACTCTGCTTGAACGATTTACTATGGCAATCTGACTATCAGCAATCAAGCCCTCATCGAAATGCTTATTTACATTGTTGGGGATGATCCCTGAAAAACATTGATGGAATTTAATCATTAAATTATATTCTTTGGTTAACTACAACTATTGATTTAGTAGGCAACCATCGCCAAACATTATGTTGCTTTAACAACCTTTGAAAGTCTAATTGGCAAGTGAGATGGATAATGTGGTCAACCAAATTTCCAACACATCTCTCGCTTGACCAGATTACCCAGTGAGGCAGTCTTTCAGATGAAATTGCTTTCTCTTAAGGCTTGACTAACAAGTCTAGTTTAGAGGTACATCTACAAGACTTATTTAACTCACTAGTTCAGCAGTCCCCTTCTTGCTGCCACCCCTGTAGAGCGCAGTACTACAGACTCATGCTGTACCAGGACTACATGGGTATTGCCGCCAGTAATATCCTGGAAAACCTGTACTCCCCTGGTTGATCTCTCCATTTGCAATCAGAGCGGATCTTCACCATTTTTAGGGACTACTCATCGTGGATCTAGTTTAAAAACCATCCTAAATCTACCACCATACTTTAGCGCCTTGGGAATAGATCTGGAGACCCAGTTACAACCTGAGCTGGCCCTGTCAATCTCTTTACATCAAGTAGATGTCTGGAGGAACAGGTTCTCTTGCAATAATAATTAGTTCTGCATCCAGACTGCAAGGCCTTTCCCGAATTTTGGGAAGTCTCTTCCTCCTCCTTAAGAACCACAACATACACATATCGTTGCACTTTCTTCTCTCAATTTTGGGTGGAAAATTGTCCCGTTGCACTTTTACAGTAGTGGCTAGTTGAATTATCCTTCCATTTGGATTTATTAAGTTTCTTCCCAATTATGACTTGATTATGATGATCAATGAGTTTTTCAATGCTCTCCAGAACGTCATCTTCTAATTCCATCATAGTTTGATCATCCTCAGCTGGAATCTCCTCATAAAATTCTTTGGCACATCAAAAGTTGCTCCCAACATCTATAGATGGTCTGCCATCTGAGAAGTAGTATTATTATTGGTGAATGTTAACGCAATGGATTGGTGTAAGTCCCAATAAGGTCGTAGTGCTGCCTTCATGGTAAGGCAAGCATCAAAATTGCTCATGTTGTTAGCTCCCTTGAAGATTCGCGCTTCTTCATATAAATGGTAGGCAAATTCTCCTAAGGTTTCATCTTTTTTGAATTGTATTCCCATGAACTCCTGCTTTTGGTTAGCTATTCATTCAGGGATGCCAAATTCCTTCATAATCGCATTTTTTGTCACTTTATATGACCAATTTTCTCCTCATAAATGGGGTAATACCAAATTTAAACAGATATATTTAAGCAATTGATAACAGTAATGTCTTTTTGGCGATCAATGAAACTTAACATGGTCATTTCAAAAAAATCTGAAGAAAGCTGGGGCATTATCCCAATGAAAGGTTGGCAACTTTGGGTCGAGTCAAAATTCCTTGGTTTCCACAGGCTTGTTTGCAGGATGAGCAGCGTGGCTAGCCATTCTAGCGCCAGTTGGTGTGTTGTCAGGGGCATCGCTGAAATGGCAGCATAGGCACTTGGCATATTTGAGTAGGCTAACTGCTCCCTATATTTCTTTCATCTTCATATAAGTTCATTTCCCAATCTTAAATTTACATTATACAAGTACATTAATGTTTTCCAATCCTTGCACTTGTTTCTAGAGCTGACCAAGTTTATCCCATAATAGCCAATTTATCCCAACTTTGGCTTAAAATTCTACTTTGAACAGAAGTAGATCCTTCTCCACTTTAGATTTTTTAAATCAGATATAATCCTGAATAGCTCATTATTAACTTCAGCGACAAGGTTAGCATCTTCTTCCACCTTAGTAACGCAATTCTCTGTTCTGGATAAATTGGCCTGAACCACTGACATTAGATGGTCTTATTCACACTCTACAGCTCCTTCAATAGCCGCTGAGTCTCACCATGAATAGAGGTATGGTGGGAATATTTAATAAAAGACTCAATTACGCCCCTGTAATGAGCACCAAGTGTAAAATTCTGGTTAATTTACTGTAAAGGTTGGTTGTAAAACATTAGTAAAAACACTAGTTGTATGGAGAAAACTCGTAGGTTTAGCCTTCACAATAAGTGTCAATAGATCCACTCTAAAGAACTGTACTTGAAAAACAAATAGGGCCTGTATTACCTTCAATCTTCGGTTTAGAAGTAAATATATTAGTTATACAACATTTGAGCTCTATTTATTAGAGGATGCTAGGGGTTCTTATAGGCAGAAGGCGGACAATTTTTCAGATAATTCTCTGAAAATTAACTGATTAATCTCCTGAAACTTCAGACCCTTATGATTAACTTTCAATGATGGCAAATGATTTTACCTTAGTTAATCCTCATCAGTGTAAGTTTTTCACAGATCGGCAGCCATCGCCTTGTGTTAGGAACCCTACAAAGATGGTCTGGGGGCCATGTTACCTGATTATGACTTCTAACTACCACCAAAATAAGCGTTAAAACGCTTCAGTAGCTTCATAAAAATGACCCTAATTATTCTGCGACTCTGCTTGAACGATTTACTATGGCAATCTGACTATCAGCAATCAAGCCCTCATCGAAATGCTTATTTACATTGTTGGGGATGATCCCTGAAAAACATTGATGGAATTTAATCATTAAATTATATATATTTGGAGATTACAGCTAATAGTTTAGTTGGCAACAATCTCTAAACAATAGTTTGCTTTTTTAACCTTAAGAAATCTAATTAGCAAGTGAGATGGATAATGTGGTCAACTGAATCTACAACTTTAATGGTATATTATATTTGCAATCTCCAATTAACTAAAAAGTTTACTGTCCCTTATGGCGGCGTTCCTCATCAGGTGGCCTAGGGCGCTCTGTACTTCTTCAGGTTCATTGATATAGTCCTTGCTCAGCGTTTTGTCATATAGGCCATCAGCCATATTGGTGGTCATCATGATGATGGGTAGCCTAGACAGTTTTTCAGCATTTTGGTGTTTTACTCCAGTCTGATGTTTGGTCTCAAAGTCATAAGCCTGAATCTTCAGCGCCCAGCAAGATGGGCGCCTATCCAGCTCCTTGAGATTCTGGAGCCTTCTAAGCGAGGAGTGGTAAGTTACCACCTTGAAATGCACTCAGTGGACGTAGACCCTGAATTTCTTTAAGGCGTAAATTACTGCTAGACAATTTTTCTCAGTGACCATATAATTCTGTTTATTTATGTTTAGCATTTGACTGAAATATACTACGGGATGTTCTACCTCTTCATCATCAAGCTGTGATTAAACAGCCCCTACAGCTAAGGGACGCATTTTCTCTGGATCACGAATGGCTTATTTTGAAATTTGGATACACCAATATCAGCGCTGAGGCAAGACATGTATGGAGTAGTAAAATGCTAGCTGGATGGTCGGCGTCCATTTGAATTGTATAACATTTTTAACAGATGGAATATTATCCCCTATCTTACTGTTATTCTCTATGAACTTCCAGTAGTAGCTGAACATCTGTAAAAAATCTTGATGTCTTGTTTACTAGTCAGTGTTCTCATCTTCTCAATAGCTCTATTTTGGCTTGTTAAGGCTGTATGCCCTTTTTTAATAACAAAGCCAAGATAATTGAGCTGTTCTATCAAAAAGTTTCATTTCCAGGGATTGATTTTCAAATTGATGGTGGCGAGTAGATGGAAATATATTCTAATTTGCATCAAATGTTCGCCAAATGTCCAAAAAAATGATAATTATATCTAGTAAAACCAAAATACATGAGATCTTAGGATCTCCTAGTATACTGTCCATGTACCGTTGGAATGTGGCAGGGGTGTTGCATAGCCCTTGCAGCACACGCATGGGTTGGAACAGCCCTTGTATCATTATGATGGCGCACTTTTATTGCTCTTCCCGTGGCAGCTCTATCTGACAGTTAGTGGAGATCAGATCCACGGAGGAAAAGTATCTAGCTCCACTAAGCCAGTCAAGGATGTCATCAATTTGGAGAAGAAGGTACAAGTCCTTTTTCATGATGTTGTTGAGGCACCAATAATCAATTACAACTTTATTAAACCCATTCTCTATTTTTTAATACTAGAACTTGCGGTGCAAATGGACTCTTTGACAGTACTATCATGCCTCTATGCACTAGCTGGTTGATCTCTCCGTTAACTACCTTATCTGCTGTCCAGGACTGGTAGATAGGGAGAAGACATATTGGAGGATGGAATCTCATGTTAATATGGTGTAACACATCCTCAGCACATCCCAAATCAAAGTTGTCTGCCATCAATTTGTTTGTACATCTTGAATAGAGCCATCGCTTGGTTCTCCTCCTCCTCTAAAAGGTCAAAAAGGGATTGTGGGGTATGCCTGAGCGGATGGTCTCAAAATCTTCTTCCTCCAACCTTAACTTCCCCAACTTCTTAAACTTGTGTATGTCCCCTACTCTACTGTCAGTAAGATGAGAAAGAAAGCAACTAGTTGGTGTTGCTTCACCTTATTAGAATCTGGGTGGAGGTTAGATAATAATACACTGATCTCCACGCGGTCCAGGAATATGACCCTGGAGCTACAAATAACCAACAATGGGAGCGGTTGAAAGGGATGAATAATTTGCCAAATAAGCTCAACGGTATCTGCAGGTTGATGTCTGTTTTCATTATGACCTGGTGGCCAGGCAGATTAGGCAGTTTTTTGCCCACTCTCAGAGGGATCATTATGATAAATATTTTATGTGGTTGTTGTCAAATCTGGCTACACCCTTTCTGATGCCCAATGGGTATGATCCCACCCTTGAAGTCCAGATTTATGTTTAGTGGAGCTCACTTCTCTATCTGCTAGCCACCACGCTGATAATACATCATCATGTTCTGACCAAAATTACCAAATCAGTTTCCTCAAATCAGTCTTAATGCCATATGACTTCATAAAAGAGGTTCTGATGAGTATGTTATAATAGGTCTTTGGTAAGATGATGGTAGTGAATAAAAATTTAACCAAGCTTTATGTGCAGCACACTTTAAGCACCTAGTGAGGTGGTTGATTTGAACCTCGTGGTTCCAAATTTCTTGCAATGATTGACATTTTGCAATAGCACCAGTTTTTGGCTATTAGTCAATACGGTGTTTATAGGGGCTCCACTATCTACTAAAGCTCTCACTTGAACTTTGCCTATGCTAATATCAATTTAAGTACACTCAAAATAATAAGAGCAAAACTTTTCTTTCTGGTTATCACTTTTAGTCATACAATTCAATTCAAACAGCACAATTTGTTAATTAATACCAGGTGAGATGAGTATGAGTAATAAAGTAAAGAGCTTGACAAACGCGGTAAGGGCAGCAGACCCAGACCTGCACCGCCCAAAGATACCAAGCGCACAGGTACAAACAAAAATCTCAGCAAAAATAAAAAACCTGAGGTGGCGCCCCCACGGGTTTCATTAACTCTTTAGTAAAATACTGCAGTTATATGGAAGTATCCCAATTGCAACCACTGTTGTCAGTGGAACATAGTATATAAAATTTCCTGGGCATAGAAACACCGACAACGTGGGAAAAGTTTGATGAAGCCCAACATAAATTTTTTACACGCGGTGTACTTAACAACCCATACTATCCGCAAAGGTTGGGTAGATCTTGGGTTCAAAACTGTGGAAGAAGTGAACAAAGCAGCGAAGTTCAGAGTAGTACTTGATCTTCCTGATGGACAGCATTTGGTACTGACCAAATGCACCTGTTGGACAGAGTCCAAAGAGATTTAATAATTTTTGATTATCTTCTGACCACACTGGCGCGCACAGTAGACAAAAGACACCTCTGAGAAGGCTTGGAAGCCTAAGGAGAAATCAAACAATTCAAGATGCAAAGATTCCAGCTGATGCTGACCCTTAGAACTGGGAAGGCAATAGAAATTAATTCCTCAAGCCAGGATGTAGTAGAGGATATTACAAAAATCCATCACATAGCATCCTTCACCATTAATAAGAAAAAATCACATCTGTTCCATGCAACAGAGGAAAAACCCCCATATGAAACCACTGCCAGGCCTTTGGACACATGATTCACGCTTTCCCCATAAAAGAAGGCCTGAGAGAAATGGAATTCTGTGAGGAGGAAATGGGCGAAGACGACTCAGAGTACACCAAAATCATGGATACAACACAAGCTTTCAACTGGGGAGAACATGGGCAATATAAAATAATTGACCCATCTTCCCTAAAGGAACAAAAAATGACCAAACAAGCTCGCAAGCTGGCCATGGCCAAGGCAAAGGCCTCGGCAGAATCATCCATATCGCCAGAACAGATCCAGGAAGACATGGATGAATTTGAGTCAATGAACCAATCAGATCCTGCAGAAAACCAAACACCCAATCGACCAGATTGGACTCTGCAAAACCTGATTTAGAAATGAATGCAGAAAATCTGGGGTTCAACGCACCCCCAAAAATTGCAGAATTTAACCCAATTGGGAAGGAAAATCAACAATGGAATGCGCAAGAAAACAATGCGGCCAATAAAAGCACACAAGTGCACCACAATGATAGATTGAAACTTAGCAAAGTCAATAGAGGAGTGAAAACAGCGGCGACAAAGGGGCAGAATACACCCTAACTCCTACTCATAGTTATGATCTCCGCAGCAGAGGTGCAATGGAGAGTAATGAGAGCGATAGAGTAGGGCTGGGGGGCCCTGCTAACCGCTCCTGAGGCGCATCGGACGTCTCAGTAGAGATATGGATGCTGAACATAGCAGGACTCAAGGCCTTAACATCCTGGGCCAAGAAGTTGAGTCTCCTACAAAACCCACCTGTGGATATCCTGGTGGTGCAGGAAACCCACCGTCCACAGGGAGAGGAGGAAGCATGGGAAAAAATGCTCCTCCCAACAATATATTTTTGGTCACAACACTGTAGGGGTGATAGTATGCGCGAACCAAAACTTTAAATTTTCAAAAAATTCATTTCTGGATGGCCACATACTCGCTGTAACCTTCTCATGGCACACCGAAGTGCACACAATAGCCAGTGTGTACGCCATGTCTGGTGCACATGATCATAGAGAAATGAAAAGCCCTAACACAACTAAAGCTACCTGCAAGTACTTTCATCATGGGAGACATGAACTGCTGGATTAACCCAGATATGGACTGATGGCTATACACAATGGAGATACCACAAGGGCAAGTGGAACTCTGCATACTAAAGGCCACCCTGGGACTATATGATCCACTACCAAAAAGGCTACCCCTGCTACAAAACATGACACGCCCACATGTACATAACGGTACACTTGTCTCTATGTTAAGGATAGACCTAATACTCGCACCAATAATTTTCCAGCACCAAGTTCAAAATTTAAAACTACAATAATCAAATTTTTCAACCATCAGCTTGTTTTGGTGTCCTACAAACCGGCGGAACCAAGTACCCAAGCACCCAGATGGTGCAGAATACGCCTAGAAAGTTTAGCCGACTTGGAATTTCAATCCTGGATGGAGGAAATATCCTCAACCTGGGATTAAAAACACCTTTTTGCTCAGACCCACTAACCACCTGGGAAAATTTCAAAAAATCACCAACCCAACAAATTAAACATACATTGTCTAGAAGACAGAGCAGCTTCAGCCATTATCAAGCACACATTGGCTGAAATTGGCCATCTAGAAAACAACAT
Source organism: Massospora cicadina (assembly GCA_022478985.1). Lineage (NCBI taxonomy): Eukaryota > Fungi > Entomophthoromycota > Entomophthoromycetes > Entomophthorales > Entomophthoraceae > Massospora > Massospora cicadina. The sequence goes on along the minus strand of JAKSZP010015825.1, from coordinate 99,523 downwards.
ACCACGCATGGGATGCAGCCCTGGATGGGGTCACAAATGGGAGGAGGCTTCTGCTCAGCTAAACACCCTGATCCGTGAACATTAACACTGAGTTGGAGTTCAATATAAAGGCAAAAACATAAGAGATGGAGAAACTTGATCAAGCTACTTTTTCCGCCAATTCCACGCCTGGAAAAATATAATAGCTTACACATAGGTCCGTTGACCAGACAAATCCATAGTGGAAACACCCAAAGAAGTTGCAACTGAAGTGCACAGGTTTTATACAATATTGTATAAATCTGAGCCGGTCAAACTAGAAAAAAGTTTGAAAAATTCCTTACAAGCGCACATATTGACACTGCAGCCCAAAATAACAATTTAATCAACTTAATACCACGTGAGGAATTATGGGAAGTAGTACGCGGTGCACCAAGAGGGAAATGCCCTGGACCTGACGGGATTCCTATGAACTTTACATAAAATATTTTACTAACATTTCTAACATTCTTCTAGCTTCAATTAATAAGTGTATTATGGAAACATGCCTCCTACTTGGAGGCAAAGTTGCCTACACGGTCACTTTATTCAAAAAGGAGATAGACTAAATTTATCCAACTGGCGCCCAATGACCTTACCAAACACAGCTACAAAAACTTTCACAAAAATTATGGCCAAACGACTAGGAGAAATTGCAACTGATGCGATATCCCCATCACAATATGAATTTGTTATAAGAAGATCCATATGGGACAACATCCACACAGTTGCAAATGCCTGCCAATATAAAACTTTTGGAGCGCTTATCTTTTTAGATCAATAGAAGGCATACAACGGGTTGAACTGGATTTATCTCAGGGCCTGCCTTCAAAAATTTAAACTCCCAAATAGGTTCATAAACTGGGTGATGTTGTTCGCAGAGTCTGCTACCATGGCTGTGCGGGGGGCAGGCTTCTTAACCAACCCAGTCATCCCACAGAGAGGACTCAAACAAGGAGACCCCTTAAGCCCTCTACTCTACAATTTTAGCTTAGACCCCCTAATCTGGAATGCAAACACACTTCTCAAGGGAATCAATGTCAAGGGCCAACCACCAGTTAAAATGATGGCCTTCGCTGATGATTGTGTGGTGGGCATATCCAACAATCAGGACGCTTGCAGAATTGATAGATAATACAAGATTACTCAGCCATAAGTAACGCATCACTTAACACTGAGAAAACGGAAATTATACTTCAGGAAAAATATTAGACCCAGTGGATGCCATCTACCCAAGGCCAACAAACTAATACAACATCAAGACTCCTTACCAGGCATAGAGGCGAAAATTAGCAACGGCCTCACTGAAACTTCCATTCACCACCAAGCCAACAGCTGGTCCTGTTCATCACTTGGGAGTATGGTTGGAAGCAGGAGGATACGCCAATCCCATAACGGAAAATCAACTTATAGACAAAATAACAAAACGAATTGCCTCCTTACATGGACACCAAACAGGTCTAACAGGAAGGGTCACGGTAGCCAACTCCATGATACTATCAATCATATGGTTTACAGCCCATGCAGTTGCTTTCTGATTAACCTTTTTAATAAAATTTACGCCTTAATACAGTGATGACTTTGGTCCAACCACAACCCCCCTGTACGCCTTGAAAGCCTATTTGGCTCTAGGAGGAACGGAGGTATGGGACTAAATAATTATGTAGAGTAAGCGACCCATATACTAGGATCCTGGATAGCTCAGGTGACTAGCCCATATCTTCCAGATACACACTGGGCCAGAACAGTAAGATATATGTTCACACGTGCACGCTGATTAAGAAACCCAGATCACCCAAACACATTAATCAAGTATCTGGCATCCCATCCTACAGCTGCAGGCTCACACGGCGCTCCTACACATTTCAAACAAATACTCCTAGCTATGAGAAGAGCGACATGGCAGATCACATAAATGGCCAAACCAGTCACCGAGGACACCCAAGGCTAACTCACAGATAGGGAATCAATGACCAAATGGTCACAGACAATATGATAGGCAAAAACCCAAGTACCATAGCCAGGATAGATTACCTGGATCATATGGACATACCCTACAACCTGGAGACTCAAAGAAGAGTATAGAGATACACGCATCACCCTCTACTCCAACACAGGATAAGAGCACATGTATGGAGGTGTATGAAGAGAGTATACCGCACAGCTGAACGGTCAAATGCCACTCACACCTCATGTACAATATGTGGCCAGTATGGAAGCCTAGCCCACCGTTTAGAACAATGCCCAACATTAGTGGCTGTATGGAAAGAGTCCATGCGCCTATTCCGCCAAGAAAACGGACAACCATTCAGCCTAGCAAGGAACATGTTCGCTATAAACATGGACTCCCCTATCCACCCATCTCTCAGGGCGTTAATAGTAGCAATAACACTATGGACGATACATTAATGGTACTGGAGTCGTTCACAGGAACAGCGCCTACAATCCAAGAAGCCACCCATCGCTTTCACAGCCATGTATTGGAATATTACTAAGCATGGATGTTTGGAAACATGACCCCCATAACAGAAGGACAATCAACACATGGTTCCCCAAATGGTTCCTAAAGGTTGTTCCTTTCTTTCACACATGCTGCATCTAAGAATAAGCCAGCATAACCCCCCTTCCCTACCGTCCTAAACTTGGTGATCCTGGAGACAACAAGAGGGGCCTTGAACCCTCTGGGGTGTCTTTAATTTTCAAATTTCATTAGTTCCCTCACTATATTGGAAGTGCTTGTCCCCTGGTCGACCTTCCCCAAATAAATATAGAATAATAAGAGCATTGGTATTTGTTAAATGTACTCCAAATTTGTCAGCTTAGCCCAAATAAAACTGTAGCTTGTCGCAGAGCAGAGGACTGGTTTACTTTAAATTTCCAAGGGGGATGGCTACATTGACTCCTTCCAATCTTGGCATGCCACCAGAAGTAATCAGTAAATTGTGCTGTTCCAGCTGTTGCGCATAGTGTTTTTCCACCACTTTGTCTGCTTGGTCTATGTAGTATCCTGACATAAGAAGGTGTTAACCACTAATACATTGTTGTCCACAACTTGTTGGAGTTTTGAAGGCTTCACTTCATCAAGTGGTTGTCTATGGAAATATGGAGATCCGGTGGAGGAAGAATATCCTGTTTCTACTTGTCCCACCATTTTCCATGATCTTCATTTCCCATTACTCCCAAATGGTGCATCTTGAGCTTGATGCTTTAGCAGTTCTTTACTCGCCTAATGCCCTTTTACACTGCACTGGTGGCAGGTGATAAGACGGATGTTAGCTTTTTCAGACCAGTTGGTGGTCATTACGATCTCCTTAATGTCTTATTGGAGAGGTTTACCTCAGACTTTCTGGTTCTTACAGTAGCTTATATTGATTATGTCAATAGTTGTGGTGCAATGACTCAGATAATTTACCGCCTGCAATATGTTGTAGAATTCATTCAACACAGTAACAAGACCCAGTATAGTTCTTTTATATGTCTCACAAGCATTCCATAAGGCATTCTGGGCGTATAATTATTCAAGACTTTAGCGCCATATAACCCTTAGGCTTTGAGATAAAAACAGTCAGAAAACTCTAGAATCTGCTCATTCTTTCTGAGGTAGATAATAAGGAAGGCGGTTTATTGGGTAGTCATCATCTTTGCCTGCCAAACTCTTTCATGATGATGTTCTCGCGTTCCAGTAGGACAGCCAAGTCTCATTAATTTGGACATCAATACTCCTGGCTTTCCAGATCTAGAGAATTTCCAAGTTCGCCAAACTTAATCTTGTTGCTCACACCATCCATGCTGTTTTGAATAGCAACAAGAAGGTGTGGATGTTCTCCTTTTTTATCAAACTTTGGCAGATTGGTGGGGTTACTACAAATCTGCCAGCGTCCGCAGCTACCCAGTTGAGACTTCATGGTGTAGATAGGTCTGCCCACTGGTTTTGGAGCCCAAGTTCAGGTGAGATGATGTGGATGACCCAGAAATAGTGTAGGACGAGCTGGTACTTCATCACAGTGTTTTGGGGGTAGCCAGGGTGGTGCAGATATAGTTTCCAGGATAATGTTCTGGGGCAATCTGTTGGGTGCAGGTATTGACATCAAAAAACACTGGAATAGATTTCCCTAGGGAAGAAGCATCGCTTTTGGACATAGAGTCAGTCAGGCTTGATTTATGCACATTTTATGAAAATTTCCCTCACCTTACAGGTGGAAGGGACTTGATGACATCTGCAGAAGCCCCTCCTAATCTTGTCCCAGAATTAAACTAACTTTTCAGTCAGATACTGAAGCTCATGCTGCAATGCTCACTTTACTTCTGATAGTCATACTTCGCTGTATCAAGTTGGTCTTTAGAATGCCATTTTTCCTCAGTGATTTGGGTAATTATTACGCCCTGATCCTGAGTCATGTCATCCAGCAATTTGATTTCTCCATATAAGTGGTTTGAAGATTGAACAGCGCTGTTTAAACCCCCTTTGAGACTAAAAATTCTGTTCTGCTCAGCATCAGTGTTCTGTTTAAGGTCCTAAAGTTGATTTTGATGATTGATCACCTTATTTGATAGGTGGTTAAGCTGCCAGTTCAGTTCCTCCACCAGTTGCTGAATGGTATGGCCTGTTTAAGCGTGGGCATCCTGTCCATGGACTCCGTGGGCCCATGTCACGCTACTTCTGACTTCATATATTCCTTCACTTGCCCAAAGTGATGAGATACACTGGTTACCCAATGGCCGACGCCCCACACTTACCAATATCTCCCAATTATGTGTGCCAAATTATCATTTAATTGGTCAGCCAGAGCATCAACATGGCCTTTAGCTTCCCTGGCTTGATGTTGATTGTGTTGCACAACTGCATGACGTCTCAGAAGGTACCATTCATTCAATCTGCCAGCAACTGGCTATCCCAGCGCTGAGCCTCTGCAAACTTAACCAGTCTGATGATCTTGATATGTTGTTAGGCGTGGATCCGCATGAACTGGAGAATTGATAGATCGATATACTGGGAAATCATTCCAATTATTAGAGCTTGGGTAGCGAGCTTCTTGGTTATAATAGACATCGTCATCTCCAAGAATAGCTGATAGTTTTCATAAAGGAGTCCTGACTTTGATAGGATCTGAGCACACCTAAATGTGCCTCATTGATTGCTTTAGAGGAGAGGCAATAACCATGAAAAAGCCACTTCATTACTTCCTCAACATGTTTAAGGGTAGGTCAGCCATCTGATCTAGAGACTGGGAGGCCAGCAGTCCCACTGGGACGAGTTATATGTTAGGGGCGTCATTCTCCTTGTTGTCTAAGCTGCTGAGATGAAAATGGTTATGTATCTGCTCATTAGTATCCATGGGTTGAAGGTATACTTGTCCCCAAGACCATTGGCAAAGCAGTTGATGTCTTGCCTCATAATGGGTAATTCTTTGAATTCTACCATAGATTTCAGAAGTGCCCCTGTAGTGAGCACCAAAGTTGCAATCATTATTACAACGGGGTAAATTATCCACAAGTAACTTTACACTTAAAATAGTATAACTATATGATTACAGTATACCGCAAAAGAAAGTGTAGATTTGTATAAAAATTCGCCTCTATTGAATGTAAATTACCTGAATATGTCATAGTCTTAATGGGTACTGCCAGCAGTAGAGATTTATCATAACTATAATCTGAAGGTTTGCTGATGAAATTAATAGCTAGAATGTTCATCTCTTCATTTATTTTTATTCCAATCTGCGACCAATCCAATATATATGTTAAGGCCTTTTGAAGATGGTCAGTGCACCAGCCTTCTCCACAATGCCAGAAACTTCCTACGTTTCCGATTTTTGGCCTGGTGATAGGTTGCTTCATCATCACAAGTATCTGGCCTGAGATAAGGTACATATCCCAAGTGGAATGGGCATTGATTGGCAGGATCATGTGTGGTGGATCAGCTGGATAATTCTAGTAACCTATTGTAACTGTCTGGAATGTTCAAGGTGGTGGATTTAACTGGACAATTTTAGTAGTTCTTAATGGGAGTGGAACAGGGATGTGAGATAGGGCGATTGAGTGATGGTTCATTAGGATTCAATCCATTATAAAATTTGGTCATATATTGGTAAATTAATCAATGTTTGATTTTGGAATTGGAAAGTTCTGGCAAAGTAATTTCTTAATTATCAATGGAGATCAATCCAAAGGGGATATCGATAGCATGACAAATGCATCTGTGAGGTCTATAAGGTGGTAGGAGATTATTGCAGAAGTTGATAGCTTATGGATGGTCAAAAACTAAAATCACAACAAAATACCTTCTTTATAGTCAAGCATAGAGCTGTAGAATTTTATTAACTAGTCCAAATATATGCCTTTTGCTACTACTTAGAAAATAGTAGGAGCACTTCTTTATAGTGACCTAAGCCTCATTGGTAGAGTACTACAAGCTACTTTACTAACAGTTATTTCAGGCCAGCAGTACTATGTTACTGGAGGTGAGCCACATCAGGAACATCTTTAATATTCCCACAAAATTTTCATGATATCACATTTATGGCGCACCACTGTCCACTATAGTACAGACGCAAACTTTATTTACTTATATATTGATGCAAAAGGAATCAAAATGTATTTGTTAAGCGAATACTTTAAGAATGGGCAAAGTATCAACCTGGTATAAACGTAGTTTTTAATTTTTTCTTAAATGATAAAAAATTGAGTATCTAAAGCTTTAAGAATTAATGGCACTTTAAGTCCCTTTTTTATTGAGGCAGGTAAACTGTTCCTTAAGTTTCTCCAAAATGTTCTTGCTCAGCAATTTTAACGGAAAAGAACTTAATGTTCTTGTAAACTCCCTTCTCAGAATTATCACAGTGACTCTGTGTTACTGCAAATGCGATACTATGAATAGTGTCATTGGTTGTAGGGTTTGTTACTTTAACAAAAGTTTCCATTGCCTGATTGGTACTGAAACAAGGCAGCAAATTATTTTTTCTCCTATATATCCAAGATGTTTTTTCTAGCCCTTCATTTTTATCAATAGAGATATATAATATCCAATTAGATTGCTTATTAAGGCTCTAGAAGCATATTGACCTTTAGAATTCAATTTCAGCATTTTATCTCAGCAATCTGCATCAATTTAAAGCATTTTTCAATGCTAAATGCTATTGCTTAACGGATTTTGGTAATATTGCCTCAACAAGGGTTGGTTTAATTTTATATTTCAAATTGAGTGGCCAAAAGATTATTTTACCTCTACTAGGTATATAATCGATTCTTGATTATTGATGTCCTTAGCAAAAGCAGGCAGTAAGGAAGTTTATAGCTTGGGTAGTACTTCATAAAATTGTAAAGCGCAATATTAACATTAAAGTTAGTCATTGCTTTTCACAAGACTTGTGCCTCTTAATAAAATTGGTCAACAAAATATGTTGGGCATCTTCTTTTTCCAGAACTGTTATCATAAATTCTGTCTGCAAGTGGCCACTATTTTTTCTGCTACTAAATTCTTTTGATGCAGAGTTTTCTACATAAACAAAGCTTCAGTTATTTTCTAGCACTTAAGGTATAACTAAGTAACAACATTGGTCAACCATGTATTTTATCGTGGATGCTGTTTTAAAGGGATTGCATTCCCACTCATTATTATCTTGAACGTCTTTAGAAGTAATTATACATTTCTAGGCTTAGAAACTTAGTCAGGTTAACAGGGTTGATGAGTTGATAAAAGTTTGAACATGTTGACAGATATTGTGGAAGATATCACAAGTATAATAGAGAATAACCCATCATTTTCTGGAAGAAAAACTGACAATATTTTAATACCTCAAGATTTAGACATGAAAATTGAAATAAGACAAGGAAATTGAACACTTTTATTAAATATGATATTGGCCTCAGAGATTTACAGTTTTTCAAGATGACATCACCAACCATAATATGATAAGTGCTTAAAGGAGGAGGTTTGCATTATGAAGATGATGAGGCCGCCACCAGAGACTATAAAAATTGACCCACCTTTATACCTTTGGGGTGTGAAAGGATTTACAATTAGTTAAGGGTTGAGTAAAACCAAATGAAATAACCAAGGTTAAAAATTACTGAAAAACCATCTGAACCAATTTAGTCTGATGGAAGCAATCAAACTTCCATCTGTATACTATACAAAAAGGCAACTAAAAATATTGAGAGAAAATCAAAACCTGAAGCAAGGTGCATCAGAGCAGCTCCACTGTCTAAATCTTAAAGCCCAAGAAGCATACTACCAAAATGGGTAAAGAAGCAACAACTAGAAGAGGTGTTGCCGCCCCAGGCCCAGAAGTGGGCATTGAGCAAGGGTCCACTGAAAAAACTGGTTCAAGGATGTCCACTGCGAGATGAAGCTTGCAGATACAGGTATTAAGCCATATGGATGCCGCCACCAAGGCGAAATTCTAGAAGAGAGCATAAAAGCATATGAAACACCTACAATATTGTCATACTACAATCCTAAATATTATCAACATTTAACAATATCTTTTTATTTAACTGAGGTAAGCTGACCAGAAGATGGACATTACTGGTACCTAAAACTTAAAATTAAAACCTCACCAAGTATAAAAAACAAAAGAACCTCCCAAAATGAGCAGATGACACACACACATAACGCAAACTCAACCAACCAGGTGGGACAGCGGGAACCACTTATTCTATCATGGTGAAAGGGGAGAGGGGTTCAGGGGGATCATCCTCAGTAATGTCTTCACCCAAAGCATGGCACAGGCTATGGCGGAGATCAGGGGCGTTGGGATGTCAGCAGGATGTGGAGCTATATTTACAAATATTGGTGTGGTATTAAGACATCTGCTATATATAAGGGTTCCAATGTAGTTTGTTAAAGCTAGTTCAGCTTTCATGCATGCGTCAGGTAGTTTTTTGAACGTGGAGATATTGGCGCGGGTAATCTTTGATTTTGGATTCTGCACCACCTCTGCCACGTGCTGAATGGCGTTGTTAGCTTCTTTGTGGGCTTTGATCAGCATATCTTTTTGTGCCTTATTGGCTTTAGAGTGAATATTGGGAGGAGGGATTCCTCCTGTGAAAATCGCCTCTGATTTGGCAGCAGCTATGCAAAAAAGGCTGACAATCTGGCTTAGTCATTGCTTCAACAGCCAGCTGTTGGTCACCACAGAACATTTTGGCATTTTGCTGGTGGGCGTATAAGTGAGGGGGTAGTTCCTTGCTATTGTTGATATACACAAACTGCTCAATTTGTATATTGCAGTTCTCAATTTTATTCCTGGACTCATCAATTTTGGCCGATAAGTCCCAAGAATTTTGGTTGACTTGAATTGGGGAGTCAGCATATTCCTGTGGTTTAATTGGTTTGTTGGAGGATGCATGGGATCAAACTGGGGTCCAATCTTGTGTTTGATTTAATAATGCATTTGTGGCACTGGGGCGAGGAGGAGGAGGATTGGTGACTGCAGGTGCAGCTGCAGCAACTGGCTTTGGGGGATGGGGAGGTAGGATCTCACCCCATACCAAAGGTGACATGGGATAGGTGGCATAATGGAGGCTGGCGGATGAGAAAACAGCGCCATCAGAAGTGGCTAGGGATGGGCATTTGCACTTTGAGTGGTTAACTTGAAACATATTGGACACATCATCCATCTGCCCTCGACGTGGGCCCAGAATGGATGGTCTAGGGCTGATAGGATAACAGCCGAGGGGAATTGACAGGGCAATTTTACTTGAGGTGGGGCTGATCGTGGCGTACACCTGAGGCCCAGATAGGCGTGTGGCCCCATTTGGGACCACAAATTTCAGGATGGGTTTGGAGCCATAGGCTTCCAAATATTCCATCAGCTCCTGGTGTAGATCTTCAGGTGGAAGGTGTGTGGGCAAACCAGCGAACTGGACCACCAAAGTGGTATCTGCTGGGAGCCAGGTCTGAGTTGTGGGGAGAGGGGCACCCTGGAAGACCAGGGGTACAGTTGCCGCTGTGGCAGAATTGGCTTCACACGTGAATCTGAGATCAAAGTACCCCTTATAGGGGCAGAAGTCAATAAAACTGGCGGTATGCATCACTTCCTGAGCCATTTTGATAATGGCTTGGTCTTGATAGGGGAAAAGTTTCCCATAGTTGACCCAAAGGCTTAAAACGCATGTTGCTCCAGGGGAGCACCAGGGGGCAGTGGGGTACCACTTGGGTTTGAGTGAGGTGGGCTTTGAGATCCTTGAAAGAACGAATCATCCCAGGGGTTTGGTGTGACTGGGCGAGCCAATTTGAGTGCGTTTTCCTGTCAGATGGAAAATGGTGGGGGAAGTTTCACCGCTGCCCTACATTGGAGCAGCCAGCGGGGATTCTGATGCCATCAGAGCAAAACTATGGCGGGCAATTAAGGATTTATTTTTATTAACCTTGTAAATTGCTCAGAAAATTACGCTGTGCAAAAAGAGAGTTCCTAACATTTGATATTACTTTGATTTTATGCTTTAAGTATTAAGATACTTTGACTTATTATAATAGAGAACCTATACTACAGAATCTCATGTTTACCCCTTTTCCTCTTAAATTTGGTTTATTTGAAAAGATCACCAGTAACCAGTCTGGGATCTAAGTAGCATAAGAGATCGCCAGTAACCAATATTGTATTCAAAGAACTGACCACATATTTAGGAGGGCACTTTGGTTGCTGATAACGCCAAGGGATAAGTTAATAAAAGTTTCTGTTTAATCTTGTGTTAGGCTATCTTACTTAATATCTATTTATTAGCATCAACAAGATTACTGCCAGTAGGGCGATGTATATTCTAGATAAGCCATTGATGCTACATCAGGTAGCCTAAGAATATCTACTCAATGAGGATGATCATGCGCCTTCAGAAGGTCTCATGGTGTTTAATCTGTGTAAAAAAGAACCATTCCATAGCAAGTCAGCTGACCAAGTTTGCAAGCTAGGATCAGAGAGCTGACTACAGGCATGGCCATTCTGGAATTTACTTCATAGGATCTAATAAAAACTCATTGTTTGATTGCTCTACAGAAGTGACTTTATTCATGAGTTTGATTTCCTATGGGTTGAGGTAGTGCCAGAAGTACAGATGACATATATTTTTGGGGCTGGCATGGCAGCTCATAGTCAGATTCTTCTTCCAGTGAATCATCTATAAATATTATATTCTTTAGGAGGAGCTCTGTAGTCTTACTAAAAGCACCACTAATTATAGTCTCAATATTTCAATCTTACGCCAGTCAGCTTGATCACATCTTGACTGCTGATTATATTGACTTAATACTATGAGCTCATTTTTTTATTTTATGCTTTAATTTATTTTTATAATTTTTTGTTCTCTGTTGTCTTTCCATAGTCCTTATGTTGTTTTATAAATTTTTATTGTTTACTGCTTATATCCCCCACATCTTGTTGGTTTATATATCAGGTATTCTATAATGCTTCACTATAATGATATAGAGAATAATGTCTTATTTTGGGTATCTTAGATCTCCTTGAAAGGCGTTTGTAAACTTTGCAGCACCTCTATTATATTAATACATTTCTATTTCCAGTTGAGTATTTTGGCTAAGCTCCTCTACAAGCTCAGAATGTCAAGCTTTAGTGTGAAGCAATGTCAATAGAATTTTTAACCTCATTGCAAAATTAATTAATTTCTATACCCAGACTACTGTGACATCTCTCCCTTTCATCTTTTGACAGATGATATTTATCATGTTTCAATTTAAGAAAGTCAACCAGCTTATCTAAACATTAAGTTTTGTGCGCTAAGGCATAGTTAGAATCAACAGATTGTTATATTGTTAATACTAATCTCCACCACATTTATAAGGATTGTATTACTTCAACGTTTTGTTGATTCTGATTCAATATTTTCATTTAATCATTATTATAAAATAAAACTTTCTAAAGAGTTAAATATTGTGGGCTAAAAGTACCCCATTTATATTATTAAGTTACTCAATATTTTTGAGATAATGTTCAATTGAAAATGGAATGTAGCCCCCCTCAGGTTGGGACCATCTAGTACTAAAAAAATGGAATGTAGTATAAAAAGCCTTATGATTTAATAACTTCTCTTATTTATGCTTATAATAAAGTAGAGATGAAGAAATATCATATTCTATTGATAGAACAGTTAGAATATACGCATTAATATCTCACCTATCTACTGCAGTTGTTTGGTGCCATAGGTATAGGTGTTAAAGCCTTTGAACTGAAGAGTATAACTTTTAACTTTTAAATTTATTTGAGGTATTATAACCAGGGGACGGACGTTACCAAAACAGAAACCTCAAACCTAAACAAACTAAAAAATGAACCAACCACCCTAATAAGCAGCGGGACACACAAAAAGCAAGAAAACAACCTACCAGGTGGCACAGCGGTGAGCCGCTTATCTCACCATAGTTGAGGGGAGGGGGATCAGGTGGATCATCATTGGGTCCAGCAATGAAGAGGTGGATCAATTCTGATAGCAAGGAGTTGGGACATCCGTGGGATGAGGGTCAAGGGGAAGCAGATAATTGTTGAAATTGACAATTTGGGCCTGGAGCATAGCCTCCATGAGTTCAGCAACATGGAGTTCAGCTTGGATGCAGGCTTTGAAAAGCTGACTAATTTTGCAATGTTGGCTCTATAATATGTGTGGATGGGGAAAAGTCTGCTTGATCAGCAACATGTTTAAGAGCGGTGGTGGAAGTTTCAGTGAGGCGTTTGATTTCATTTTTTGCAACAGCAGGAAAATTGGGGGGAACTTGGTGATATGCAGCCCTTCTTTAAATTCAGCATCAGATTTTGCCATGGCTTTGTGGAGATGGTGACTTTTGGGTGAGTCCACCACGGCCTCAGCAAGCTGGTGTTTGTTTTGTAAAGGGGTGACAATGGGTTTGGGGACATATTAATTGGGCGGGAATGGGACATCAAAGTCTGAATTCAGATAGGGTTCTATATCAATTGGTTTATCTGGTGGTGGGAAAATTTCACCAGATTTGTTCACTTCATTCAATAAGTCCAAGGGATTTTGGTTGACATGGATTAATGATAGGTGGTTGTGGTTGAGCAAGCGTTGGTGCAGAAAAATATTTGGATTAAATATGGGTCCAAACCTGCTCTCAATTGGTTGGCATGGGTGTAAATTGGCCAGCTTGGGCTTAGGTTGCTAGATTTTGCTTATGATTCATTGAGCGCATGGCCAGGGTGGGGCAGCTAAAATCCCCACTCTAACGCTGTTGGTGTGGCCTCATGGGTAGAGTTGGCCGAGTTTGCAGGGTTTGATTTGTATTGACATGCTTTTTTAGTATTGTCCAACTCATGGCAGAGGGGGCAAATTGTGCAGCTGTTATCAATGTGATCTCAAAAGAAATGGTCTGTTTCAGATGAGATATAGGCATGCGGTGGGTTGTTCTGGGCCATGGTTATCTGGTGGGGGGTAATAGTGGCCATGGCTCGAGGTGCTACTAGTCTTTTATCACCACTTAGGACAATAAATTGGAGGATAGGGTCTGTGCCATATTAGTGGACAGCCCTGATGTCAACTCTTTATAGAGTTTTTGAGGGGGAAGGTGTGAGGGTAGGTTTGCAAAGGTCACCATGAGACCGGTATCATTATGGAGACATGTTTGGGTGGTGTTAATGGGTGTTTTTTGTATCTTAGAGGAGTTTCTGCAGCAGTAGCTGAATCCTCTTCAGTGGGGAAGCCTATATCAAAAATAGCCCTTTTAATGGCAGAAGTCAATAAATCCTTCTGGCACAAAGGTGGTCGATGCCAGCTCAATAAGTGCTTTGTCAGCATATGGGAATAGATGTCTGTACTTGATGTGGAGGCAAAAGTTGATAGTGGTTTGAGGTGAGCTAGGGGATGGGGCGGGTTGAGTGGACTTGTGCAAGGTGGAGTGCTAAGTCTTTTGGAGGGATAAATCTGCCAGACGAATTTGGCAGACTGGACAAGCCAGTCTGCATGCGTTTGCCTGCCAGGCGGTAAACACTAGTGTGTGGAGCGCTGCTGCCCCATATTTGAGTGGCAGGCAGTGGAGCCAAGGGCATTGGCTGGAAATGTTGATGAAGCAAGTCAATGAAGGTTTAAATTAGCTTTTTTAGATTGAATTGATCAAATGTGGGATTAAGCAAAAGAAAATCCCAAAAGAGTATATCTAATCTAGTATTCTCTTAAACTATCTTATTTTGACTTGGAGTATTATCATAATATAAAGGAATAGTTATCTCTATTTTTAGCTTCTCGCTGATTTTTTATTTTATCATCTGATTTAAGGAAATTGCAATTATGCCCCCAGTAGCAAGTACCACATGTAGAACATGAGTCTTTGGCATACTACTACACAGGTTTGGTCCTGAGCCAGGACCTCAAACTTCTTAATAACTAGACCTTTATATTTAAAAAAATCTTAATCTCACATATTACTGTATGCAAGCAACTATACTTAGTTTTCAATACTTAATCTCTGATATAATATAGGCTATGTCAGATGTAACTTCTGATAAGTATACTAAGTTTGGGTAAGCTCTGTTTCATATTTAAGATTCATGATATTTATACAATATTCAATTTCTGAAGAATGTTAGCTCACATTTTTAAAAGTATAAAGAAACAATAAATGTAATAGGCATAATTGTATCCTTGTTAAAAAAGATTTATAAAATCTATGAGGAACTTTGGATTTTGAATTAGGAAGGGTTTATGGAGCTGGAATAATGATAAATGCCTGCATGCACTTTAAAACTATAACAGTTGCATCCATATAGTAGATATAATGTATGTACCTAATTGCTAAACAAGGTTAATAAATGGATTTAAAAATTGAAAGATCTAAACCCTGAGTCATAACAACCTTTTGACAACAAAACATTAATTTATTTATCTCAGTAAATTTTTTTGTATCTATACATTGTTTTATATAGCTGCTTACTGATCTTGCTTAAAAACAGCTCATACTATTTGCTTTATCTATGTAGTCCTTCTAGATAGCTTATTATTCCTAAAGGGTTGCGCTTCTAAACTATCATTAACCTATTTAAAAGCTTTTAGCAAAAATATGTTGGTGCAGTTAAAAGTAATGAATCCATTATGTTATTATGTAAATTATCCAGTTTAAAATATAAAGGTATTATTATATAAAATGTCCAGAAGAAAGGGGTGGAAGGTGAGTTGGTAAGTATGTACGGCTACCAATATGAAGGTTGCGGGTTCGATTCCCACCCTTTGCACATCGATTGAGGTGCCAGCCAAAGGAAGCTATTGGCGGTTAGTAGGTCTAATAACACAAAAACCTTACCCATGATGTAACCAGAAAAATTTGAGTCCTGATCCGTAGGTGGAAAAACTTTTTTTGATGGAGTTGACCCTGTTCAGGTTTCATGTCATTTCTTTTTTAGTACTAGATGGTCCCATGTCGTTTCTTTCTTTTGGTAATGCCTGTCCCCTGGTCGGCTTGCTTCAGTTAAATAAAATGTCTAGAAGAATATCAAATCATTTCAAGGGAGATTAAGAAGAAAAGTGAATATATTACAACGCAAGAATTTACTACAAAATGATTACTATAGAATTAAAACCCCTATCTAATAACAGAATAGATGCAAAAAGCTAGATTTATTTTTACACATCGAATATATAAGCTTTAGTAATATGACTAGGCAATAAATTTAAGCTAACAATGAATATTCATGATATTGTTACATAAATTACTGAAACTTAACCTCTAAGTTGCCCTTGTCAGGAGAGCGGAGATAAAACTTAGACTGGCCTTCCAGTCTGGATGCAAAAACACCCAAAAGGCAAGCCCAAATGCCAGGGGCCCTGCTGAATATATGACGTTTAAATATGTTCAGAAAGATTTACCCAGCGAGCGCCAATAGTCCATAATTGCAAAAAGCAACCTGGCAACAAAGCTATTGTGGCCTCAGGGCCCGCAGATTTGGGTTCTGGGAAAAATAGGATTAAATTGGATGGTTTTGATTTCAACATAATAAAAAATGACTTTGGGATACAGGATTTTATTAGGTTTAAAAGTAGAAAATCAACCATAAATTTCCTCTAGGTGTTAAAACTGCTTTAATAGACAATTGATTTGGGGAATATCTTAGAAAAGCTTAAGATTGGGGCCTTGTGATTTGCTTAACCTGGAAAACTTTGAGAGAGGGGGAAACAAACTTAATTAGAACTAACTTCAAAATTATTAGCCGTGGGCCAAGTTGCTGTTGGTACATCCATGGATGCCCAAATTGCCAATTTTTTCAGTTTTATGATTGGAGTGATGGCATCTCACCCAATGGGCAGAGGAAATCTCCCAAGGCCACTCCACATTGGGATGGTCCCAAGAGGTAGAAATGGGTTTGGAATGGCCAACTTGCCCACACCCAGGCACTCCAGCGCCTGTTTGGCCAAGTAAGGAATGTCAGATGTGAATTTCAATGCTTCCAGTGGGGGTTTTAAACTTATGGAAGCATTTTCCAATGACCTAATACCACAGCGAGCTTTGCCAAAGATTTGATATTCAAACTTTATCTGCTGAAACTATGCGCCTGTCAGGCTTTGTTGCCAACTCTTTTGGGCTCTCTGGCCTTAATGTTGAAGGCTTGTGGCCTTTACCTTCATTTAAACCATTTGTTCCAGTGATTGCTGACTCTCTGATAACTCACACAAATCCCCTTGATTCATAGTAGCAATTTATTTGTAGTTAATACTGAAATGGGGGTGGTATTCTTAAAGGGTAAGTGGTGACCCACCACTCATCAGCCACATGAGCAAGGTTGCCCTGGGTGACAAGGGGGGCCTCTGGCCATCTTGGCCCCTTATTGGATGGGAATGTGAACACACCTCAATCCAAACGGAGTGGATGCTTCATCATACTACAGTACCCTTCCCTTTTGCCAAATAGGGGGCGCCTTCAACAGAAAATTAAGTGAGAGCCACATTCTTATGGCCCTTGGGCAATTTAATCACCATTAGCATAGAAATTTTGGGGGTAGGATGGGGAGCATCTGGGTGGGTAACATGGAAGGCCTCAATGAGCTCCAAGAAGTCAGTGAAGTCCCTTGCACCAACCCAGCTATCCTCATAGGCAGAAAGCTTTTTTATGTGACAGATACTGGATTGACCTGCGTGATTATTAGTAGGTCAGGATGCCCTCAACCTCAGCTTCTTCTATGCCCTCAATTACAATGGGCTCTCTTTCTGCTGAAATTGCTTCTTTAAATGGCGACAGCTGAGACATGGAACACCAGATGTTGCTTCTAGTTGGGCGAAAACTTCAGATAGAAGGCGTTATTACCTAAGTCTTCTTCCACAAAATGGGGACCTGAGCGTTTGCTTACCAACTTTCACATGGGAACCTGCATTTGCAAGTGGTGCATGTCAAGTATGACTTATGACTTCACCTTTATCTTGTGAGCTTGGAGCTGCTTCCAATCTACAAACTGTTTGTAATCGCTTATGGCTTTAGTTAAATGCTCCTGAACCAGGGGCTATGTGTCTTAGATATACTGAGCGTGGTTGGCTGCAGCTAGTATCTCTGGATGAAGGCACAGGCCAACTGAGAATGGGGGATTATACCCCAAGATTACTTCATATGGGGAGAAGCCAGCGGACTCATACTTTCCATCATTGTACACAAACTGGGTAAGAGGTAGGTCTTCCGCCCAGTATCCTGAGTGGCTAAAGAGTAGCACCACAGGTACTGCTCCAAGGCCTGATTGACTCATTCAGTTTAACCATCTGACTGTGGATGGCATGCGGTGAAGCAGCAGGGCGTAGTCTTCAAGATTTCTAAAAACTCATTACAAAACTTCACTGTAAATTGGGCCTCACTGTTGCTAATATTTTCCAGCAGGAGCCAAACATTGATAACATGGTGCAAAAATAGGCGAGAAGTTTCTCAAAAGTAATAGAAGAGGAGCAGGGATGAACTGGGAGAGTTTATAAAGTGGTTTACGACCACCATAACCGCTGAAAATCCCTTGAAGCTGGGCAGCTCAACAAAGAAGTCCACGGACACCAATGTCCACAGACCCCTCTGCCTGCTGCAAGGGGCGAAGAAGACCATTCCTATCAGACTGGTTTGACTTGGACAGCGTGCACTTTACACAGTTGTCAATCCAGGTGGGAATGTCATTTAACAAGCCAAGCCAGTTGTAGGTACACTTCACTAGATCAATGCATTTCTTATTCCCTAGGTGACCAACTGCAGGGGGATCATGATGAGCTTGAATAACTTAAGCTCAGAGGAGGGGAGGAGCCCACACCCATGGCTTAAACTGGATGAGCTCCTCAGCTAATGAATATAAGGAATGCTTAGAAGCTGGGAAGGACAACCGCTCCATAAGTTCCACCCTCTCTGAACATGCTAACTGCGCAGCTAAGACTTGTGACACCAAAGATTCATCTGGAGCTAAAACTGCTGCTGAAACCATGGGAGGGACAATTGTCAAGATTTGAGTGGGGGAACGACTGTGATGAGATCCGCTTCATCTGAATTTCATTGGGCAAAATGCAGGATTATGACTGAGAAAATTGGGAAGGACGTTCAGGACTCCCTTCACAAACTCATATTTGAAGTTAAAGCTGCACAAGTCCTAATAGGTTTGGGCCTTATAGCGCCAATTTCTGTGGCTTTCAGAAATATAGTATAACTTAGTGGTCAGTCTGTACAGTCAACTTTTTCTAAGAACCCTGTAAAAGATATTGCCAGTGGGTCAAGGCCTAATCCTTGGCTGCCAACTCCTTATCGTAGATGTCCCAGCATTTCTCAGTTAAAGAAAAATTGTAGGAATAGTAAGCGATCAGGTTTTCCAATCCATTATACTCCTGGAGCAAACAAACCCTCCCATGGTGGAAGATGCATCGCATGCTACAATATAGGGCTGTAAGGATCCACGTGCTTAGGATTGTTGGTGACAAGAAAACCTCTTTAATAGATTTGAGTGTCTGCTGGAACTCAGGCGTCCAAAAAAAGGTACATTTTTGCCTGTAAGGGATGCAGCAGTGCGGCCAACTTTGAGAGTACGGGAGAGAATTTCTTTAAAAGATAATGGAGCCCAAGAAGCTTCTTAATTGCTTCTGGGTTGTTGGAGTTGGCCACTTGCGGTTAGCGTCCAATTTTCTGGGCATGATGGCATAATCATCTTTCAAGATGAGATTACCCAAGAAGGTAACTTCTTCCCAATAAAATTCTCATTTTGACGGCTTGATAAACAAGCCAGCTTTAAGAAGGACATCCACTACCGCCTCCAGGTCCTTTGCATGTTGTTTGTGGGAGGGGGAATGTACCAGGATATCATCAATATATGAGACCGCACAGGAGAATCTGTGTTCCCTTAGCACGTTATCAATCATTCTCTGGAATGTTGTTAGCGCTTTCTTCAGACCAAAGGGCATCACTCAAAATTGGAATATGAATCGTTTTGTTCTTATAGTGGTAAGCCATTCCTGACCTTCCATCACCCAAATTTGTTAAAGGCATTAACAAGATCAGGTTTTGTGAACAAATGCGACTTAGCAATCGCCTAGCCAATAGTCTGCTCCAATGGAAGTGGGTAGGGATCATGAACCGTTATCTTACTGAGGTGCCTGTAATCCACTTAGGGATGAAGTGACCCATTTGCCTTTTTGACAAAGAAAATTGGGGAGGCAATTAATGATTCTCCTTGAACAACCAACCCTTCTTGAGCATGTCATCAACCCATACATTGAGGGCCACATTCTCCTCCGCCATATGCAGGTACAGTGGAAAGTATATATTCACCACTTGCAGTTGCCAAAAATTCAAATAAAATTCTGTATGAGGGAAATTGGTTAGCCTTGTCAGAGTCAGATGCTCTGATATCCCTTCAACGCAGCAGGAAAATATGTCAAAAGACCTATAGGGAAAATAATGGTTGTAAAAGAACCACGTCACAAACTTTAGTGAGTGTGTCCAGCAATGGAAACTCAAACTCCACCTGATTGTTGAAGAAGGACAGCATGTTTGTCTCCAGGAAGAGACTCACATGCTGTCAACGCCACAAACCCACACCCAAAATCACTGGGAACACAAGGTGGGCATCGCAGAGAAGCAAACAAAAACTAAACTGGTGGAATGAAAAAGCACGGAGCGCCATACTCTGAAGGAGGGTTGGGTGCTAACATTATGACCAACACTGATGCCTCACGTCCAAGTCTAGATTGAGCTTCTGGGTCAACTCAATACTCATAAAGTTACCTGCTGCTCTCATGTCATATAAGGCTTAAAATGACACCTTGTGTGCCCCAATACTAATTTTCATTTGCAATAAGAAGTAAGCGAAATTATGTTTATTGGCAGATAAAGTCATGTATGCTGATAAAGAAGAGATTACAACTAGGTTGGGGAAAATAATAAGGTTTGCAAAAGGAGCAGAGCTGGTGTGGTAAAGGGGTTAAATAATTTCCCTTCAGTCTGGACCACAGACAATTTATAAGCCAGTGTTCTAGAACAAACTAATGTGGGCGCGGGGGAGCGTTTGATTCTAGAATCAATATGGATACTGATTCAGAGCTGGGTAGGGAACTGAGACCACGTTGGCAGCTTTAAGCATGAAGATTTTATTTTGAGGGTGGACCAAGTAAAAATTTGAAGCCACTGAAGCAGTGCAGCCATAGCATAACTCCTTTACAACTTCCTTGGAGAGGCATACAAACTTGATGACTAGCCAGACAAACAACAGAAGGCAGGATATCAACTGTACATTCATCTGGCAGAAGATGACCACTGCTGAGCCCATCTTTACAGGGAGGGTGGAAATGGCAGAAAACAGTGGACGGTTGATTATGTCAAGAGCGGCATATAAAGTTTAGACCAGCATTCCAGTCTGGGTGCAAAAAAAAACCAAAAGGAAAGTTCAAATTCCAGGGGCACTGCTGCATATTGGATGTTTAAATATGTTGAGAAAGATTTAACCAGAGAGCGCCAATAGGCCGTAATTACAAATAGCAACTCAGCAACAAACTAGGCCATTGTGGCCTCAAGGCCCGCGGGTTTGGGTGCTGGAAAAAATGGGATCAGATTAGGTGGCTTGAATTTTGTCATAATAAGAAAGATGACTTTGGGATACAGGATTCTATTAGGTCTAAAAGTAGAATATCAACCTTAAATTTCCTCAGTGTGTTATGACTGCTTAAATAGACGATTAATTTTGGGTAATAGCTTAGAAAAGCTCAGGATTGGGGCTCTTAAGATTCGCTTAACCCAGTGAACTTTGAGTGAAAGGGGAACAAACTAAATTAGAACCAGCTTCAAAATTATTGGCGGTGGGTCAAGTCACTGTTGGTTCATCCATGGATGCCCAAATTGCGATTTTCTCTGATTTCACCAACTGGAGTAATGGCATCTTACCCAATGGGCAGCAGGGATCTCTTAAGGCCACCCCGCATAGGGGCGATCCCATAAGGTTAGGAACAGGTTTGGAATGGCCAACCCACATGCACCCAGTTGCTCTGGCGCCTGTTTGGCCAAGTAAGGAATGTCAGATGTGAATTTTAATGCTTCCAGTGGAGGTTTCAAACTTTAAGCAACATTTTACAATGACCCAATACCATTAGCAAGCTTTACTAAAGATTTAACACTAAATTCCTTATCTTATGAAAGTATGCTCCTTTAGGCTTTGTTGCCAACTGTTTTGTGCTCTCTGGCCTTAATAGTGAAGGCTTGTGGCCTGTAACTTAATTTGAACCATCTGTTCCATGAGAATGCTGACTCTCTGATAGCTCAAACAAATCCCCTTGATTTGTAGTAACATTTCCTTTGAAGTTAATACTGGAATGGGGGGCGGGGTCCTTAAATCATAAGCGGTGACCCTCCGCTTGTCAATCACATGAGTGAGGTCGCCCTGGGTTATAAGTGTGGCTGCCAGCTTTCTTTGACCCTTCTTAGATAAGAAATGGAACACCCACCATTTCAAATGGAGGGGAAGCTCCCCTCAGACTTATAGCCCTAAGGATTAAGTGGCTTTTTAATATAAAATAATTATCTCAGAGATAAAACAAATAATATAATAGATGCTAAAACTCCATAGATTGGACCTAATCCATACTTTCATCACTAAATCCTATTTTGCTATCAAATGAAGATTGATGTTATAATGACAAGTCAAAACCTCTGAGCTAAAGCCCATTGACACACCAACGCAGACACCTGTGGAGATTTGCCCTAGTAGGTGTGAATTCTCAACCTTGGGCCTTTTATGCAAATATTCATTTAGGTATACTAAGCCTATATCTATTTCAATTACATATTGATAGTGCTGTATTGAAGCTAAGGCCTATTTTATTATTTATAAAATTAAAATAGCACTAAATGATTTATAACTCCAAAATGCCTCATTAAATGAATCAAGGATAAATTGGCGTCAAAGTGCTCCTCTTTTTGATCCTACAGACTGATATTCCCTATCTTAACTATTATTCAATGTAGGGAAAAATCCTATTTCAGCTTTATCAACTTTATCCCTAAATATGCCTTATCTCATAATTAACTTTATCTGTTGCCTACTTCCCTTTACCAGTAAAGGATCTAGGATAGCGAATCCTGATCTGTTTCCAGGGTATGCGCTGATCCCAATGCTGATATCTGCACTGAGAGAATACCCTTTCAAATATGTATTCCCAAAAATTGACTAAAATAAAGTTACGCTTAATAAAATCTATCTTGTATCAAATTTAATGTCATAGTGCTTATTATTGCCTTATCAGAGGGAAATTTCCGCTAAGAAAAAAGAGAACCAATATCCCTAGTGATGAAATATTCCACTAGAAAAATGTTGGTGCTAGTTTGACTCATAAATTACCTAGCTTTCAAAGGACTACTGGTCAACAAATTGTAAATTTCCCAAAAAAATTGCTTACTGCCAGGTGCCATAGCTTGATGACATTATTGAGGGTACCAACTATAAGGATAAAGATGGTCGCCATGAATCCAAAAAAATTAAGTTAGCAGGCCTTCCTGACATTAAACTACCATAGACCAATGCAGGGTTTAGGTGAGATATGCTAAGGTTAGTCCTAGGGTTGTGTGTTGCTCAGCCCTGCATTATATCAAGGGCTTTAAAACGCACCAGCTATGCTTCAAATAATGATAATTCAATTTGGTTGCTCAGTGAATGGGATTTCAAAATCCATTTAATTTTAAAAACTTTCTGACTCAGGCTAACCTTGCTTACAATCAATAACTTGAGTTTGGTCAATCTTTAAGTATAGTACCCTGGCGGATGGAAGCATGCACTTATTGGTGCACCTGGGCTTATAATCACTTCCATTAATCAACAATTACCCCCTCAAATCTTTAAGCATGTTTCCTCAAGACCAACATTTCTTTTTGATCAATTTTCCTATTAATAAATCCCCCGTTAGTATACATTTTTTTGAATATAGTTCCCTGGGTGAACCTGTGCGTGGACCTCCTCAAGGATGTCTCTAACAATGTTATTCATTGTATTTTCTCTAAATTATTTACCATATTTAATGCATCACTAGGCTGCCCTGGTTCCCTCCAGACCAAAGCACCCAAGCAGTCCTGCACCAACCTTCATTTGGTTGTAGACTCCCCATTGGGGTCCAACCAAGTTTTGTTATTTATATTCTACCTCTCACTATATAATGCGCTGTACACCCTAGCCTAGGGTCTCTTTTGCTCTGGCATCCTCTGCGGTGCCCTGTTCACCATCTTACTAATGACTAGTCCCCGGCGGTGTGGCTGTTCACATCACACCACCTCTCTGGGAACAGGATAGTTACAGAAACTCTCCTTACACCAGACGCTTCCAAAGCTACCTGGTGGAGGCATACCTTCACAAAGATAAAATAATCCCCGCAATAAATAGAATTTTTGTGTACACCAAAGGGCCACTATAAGAATCAAAACAGGATGAAGAAAGATAATAAGGAGCCCCTTACCTTGCAGACATGAGCTTTACCTATGTCTGGTAGTTTAAAAAACTCAAACCTACCTGGATGTCACAAATGCCTTGGACAGTTTGAGACATGGACTTTTTGTACTGATGAAAACAGCCATTTGAGAAATGAAATGTGAAAAAAATGGATACACAATGTGCAATAATGTGAAAAACAACTTGAGATAGTCAAGGGATATGCCAAAGATGCAATTGACAAATTGCAGAGGTTGAATTTAGACTCAAAAATTATGAAGCGGCAGAGTAAGAATTTTTATGATTTTTCATGCTGTGAATTGCAATATCTCTTTGGATGCGGAGCAACTCCTCAAAGAGTTCCACCAAATCTACCCGCATATTCCAAAAAAAACTGGCATATGTTACTAAACCTATCTTTTCTCTTGATTAAACCAAAGACCTCACTGCTCTCTTCAGTCTCCTTAGCTAAGGATCTCTGAGAAGAACTTGGGCTTATAACAGATTACAAATTGGATGTTACTGAAGCTAAAGTTCAAGAAAATCTTGAGAACAATTTTTCAGCTGATCCAGATCCTCTTGAAAAGCCAAATGAAGCAGCCAAACCAAATAATTGCCTGATGCTCTGTTTATTGATGCTGAGGCTCACAGCTTCTCAAATAGCTCAACTGAATCAAATGCTTCAGTGCCAAAATTATTCTCCTCTGCCAAGGGAATTGAATTTCTCCTAATCCACTTGGACTAGCTGAATCAAGTGCCCAAGAGACCAAATTAACCTTTACTACCACTTTAATTTATTCTAAACCTTTCATTTATTATTATTTAAACTGAAATTTTAGGATTTCCTGCTGACATCAGAATATTTAAAATTCCTTTATAAAACTAATATAATTCAAATAATTTCTATAACTTGCCTTCTGACCATCTTTCTGAACTTACACGTAACTGTGCTCTGAATCTGTTATCTTTGATGTGATGGTCAGTCCCAACAGCCTAACTACTTTCCATTTATTACCTAGATTATTTATCTGTTGCCTCCACAACTTCTGTATGATGACTGATCCTGTCACCAGAATTATTTATGAACTGCCCAGACGCCATCTTGAATTTATACATGGCAAGATCAAAATTCCTCACATTCATCAACATTTCAACTAGTCCAAAAAAACTTACTTTCCCTTTGCATTATGGCTCCTACTTTGGATTAGGTTATTCTAGAAACCTTAATGTTGCTTAAGAATTCAAGATAAATTGAAGAATGTTAATAAACCCTATTTAGTGAACTTCTACCACCTAAAACAGCTTGGACCTCAAGAATGCAGATGGATGGACCAATTTATTGACTTTAAATGCTCTTTCCAAATACTGCTGCCAATTTAAAAACAACCTACCCAATCTAAACCTTAATGTTATGGTCTAGCTTCATTCTACCAAGCCTTCCCATGTACACAAACTCACCCTAAAATTACGTTAAGAGGATGCTAAGGTTTCTCCCTGTGACAGATTGCTTCCTCCATCTCTGGAGCCACTTTTGGGTTCAATCATAAGTTCAGTTGATGATATTCATACAGCTTCTTTATGCAGCTTTGTTGGCAGTTTTTCATTTTCCCCCTATACTTTGTTGTTGCTTCCACTTTACAGAAATGTCCAATTGCTGTCTATGCTCCTCTTTACCTTGATTACTAAAACTCTCAAGGTAGTGATATCGACTATTTTATAAAAACGTGTACTCCTTTGAGAATTGCAATTTCAAACTCTATTTTGGAAATAAGCCTAAACTAACTACCTTATACTCACACTCTGCTCTTCCATAATAATGCCAAAAATAATGTCCTTTCTAAAAAGGCTAAACTAATTAAGCCTTAGGATCCTCACCTCTTTAAAATAAAGTTTTTCCAGGGTTATAAAATTTTTAAGAAACTCTGCCTTACCACCAACTGCCTAAAGATTATGAGACTGAAACCTAACTTTTACTTGCTGGGCAACACCTAACCCAAAACCCTGGGTTATTACATCCAGCCCAACTCTGGTAGTTTGGGACCCTAACAAGGCTGAACAACCCTGGCAAAATCAATATCACCCCAATCGAGGCTTGGAGGGTATCAGATTCTGGTGGTTGACTCAAAAATAATCCTTTGACAACCATCAGATTGGGTCAATTATCCTTACAACGCTTGAGCAAACACCTATTGCAATTATACAACTTGGGCTGATTATCTCAATGACAGTTCAATCAAGTAATTTATCAGGTGCTAAGCCCAAATATGCTCATATATTATGGCCAATTCCGGTGCATCAAATTTTGGTAATTGGTCCCAATTATCAAAACACAAACCATTCAATCATATACAAAATAATTTGGGGATGACCCAAAGTTATATTTAAAAGTCCCTGGACAATTAAATGAATGAACAATGTTATCAATTATCTACCTGAGGGCAAAATTTATGTCAATACGTATAATCAGCACAATAGCACTTATGTGGACTGCCCAAAGAGGGTTACTTAAGGCTACCGAGGAAGAGGCCTGCCAACAACCTGATTAGGGGTGCATCATTTTCTTCAATTGAGGCCAAAATTTTACAGAAGGTGTGTCTCATCAGCAGTATGATGAAACTGAAATCCTGAAGATCTTAGGACAAATTTGCATGCTTTTATTGCAATTTTTGTACCTGAAATCCTCCCAATTTTGGGAGTATTTTGCCACCAATGAACCTAAGAAAATGTTTCAGTCATAGGCCAAACTGAGTGGCAAAATAGCTGTTGAAATTTTGTGCTGGATGTGGCCAGGAGATGCCCTAGAGGTATAAATATGGGCGCCTGGCCTAATGACCATTATCTAATAAATAGCTTGCAATAAAAGTCTTATTTATTTTATCCTTTTCCTGGTTTTTATCCAAATCCAACCTAGGAGAAGTGTTGACAAACTGGAAGGACTGAATCCCCAGTTTATATATAATCCTGCCTTGGATGAAGCTCCCAATTACAAAGGAAAAATTATGCCTGAAATCAGCCAGAAGAGTTGAGGCAAATTTAATAGGCCTAGTGAGTTAATGGATGGGTCAAATCCCATAAACTACAGGCATTATCAAGGATCAGCCATCAGAACTTTAGCCCGAATAGATGTGCAGGATATTAATTTTCAAGTGAGCAATCCTTGGATTTTGACAGAGGGAATAGTGTTGGGATTTGCCCCAGTAAATGAGTTCAACCTTGGTCTTTCAATACAATTAAGTATTTAGGCATACTCAGCCTATATTTATTTATATTTACCTATTGATCAATGCTTTGATGAAGTTAAGGCCCATTATTAATATTAATATTAATTTAAATAGCACTAAATGACTTATAATAGCAAAAACCCTTATTAGATGAATCCAGGATAAAATGACATCAAAGTGCGCCACTAGTCAATCCTCCAGGCTGATAATTTCTATCTCAACTATTATTCTTCAGTGTAAGGAACAACTCCCTATTTCAGTTTAACCCATCTTATCCCTAACTATGCCTTATCTCGTGATAAACTACATCTGCTACACACTTTCCTTTATCCTGTAAAAGATCTAGGATAGAAAATTCTGATCTGTTCCCATGTTATGCGCTGATATCAATGGTTGATATTTGCATTGAGAGAATACCCCCCTCAAATACTATAAATATTCCCAATCATTGACCATTAAAGGCACGTTTGATTTAGTCTATCTTTTTAAAATTTAATGCCATAGTACTTATTATTGCCTTAGCAGAGGAAAATTCTCACTAAGAAGAGCCAAAGAGCTAATCTTCCTAGCGACGAAATGTTCCACTAGGAAGCCGCTGGTGCTAGTTCAACTCATAATCGTCTAGCTTTCGAAGGACTACTGGTCAACAAACTGGCAAATCCCGAAAACGCCGCAAAGCTGTGCAGTAGCTGGCCAAGAGTTTTAAAAATCTTTTATTCTTCATGTCTCCCGGTTAAAAATATCCCTTGGTCCTCGATTATAAAAAGAACAATGTAATTAAGGTTGAATATTCATAAGTCAAAGTACGTATGAAGCTCAAACTCTCGACTTTTACATAGCCAAAACAAATTGTTCCCCCATAAAGCATTCAAACTTATTTAAAGCATCTGGTGAGAACCAACCAAGGCTTGCTTGTATTAAATAATCGCCTACTTGTGAGCCAAAGTAGTCACTCGGCTCAAATTAAATTATTAAAAATGATTTTAAGGTTCTGTAGTGTCCAACAATGAAACATTAAAGCAAAAACTTAAGAAAAAGGTGGAGTTTTTTTGCCGCATCAAACCCAAATCATTAACTCAGGCAGATACCGTTTAAAATTGTCATTTTGCGAAGAGGCTGTCTGTACAAAACCTTACAAAACTTTAGTTGAAAGTATTTGGAGCTAAAACCAAGCCATATTCCAATCTAATTGCATTCTGGGAAACTAAACTGAATCATTTTTCCACCGTAATCATAAAACCCCTTCCCTGATTTTCTGCCTAGGCGGCCCTCGGAAACAAGCTTATCAATCGTCTTTGAAGGGACAATGAGATCCTTGCCTTTGAGATGAGGGTTTGAATCATACCATTGTTCAGTAATAAACTTCATCGTATCAAGCCCTACATACTACAAATAAGAACAAACATTAGTAAATCCTTACATCCATCAATTCAAAAGGCCCCATCGGGTAACCTGCACCGAGTTTCATTCGGTATCGATGTCTTCGATACTGGCGTCCCCACGTTCAAATAGGCGCACCGCCTCAAGCATGTATGGAACCAGCAATCGATTCACTATGAACCTAAATTACTTTAATATATGTAAAATACGTAACATACAAGCGTAAAATCAAGTTAAACCACTTTTTAAAAACAAGCTTACCCAGGCGTATCTTTGCAGGAAATGGGAGACTTCCCAATCTTTTTTAGAAAAATCGATCAAAGCCTTTTGCACGCCTTCCGAAGTTTCAGCAATCTTTATAACCTCCACCAGTTTCATCTGAGGTACCGGATTGAAAAAGTGGAGGCCGGCAAACCTATCCTTTCGGGTGGTACTAGAAGCGATCTCGGAGATTGGCAAAGAAGAGGTGTTTGAGCAGAAGATGGTTTTGGCGGGCGCGACTTTATCAATGAGGGAGAATAGCTTTTGTTTCACCTGAATATTTTCAACGATGGCCTCGATGACCAGATCGGAGTCCTTGACACTTTCAACGGCGTCGGAGGAAGTCGAGTAATTGGAGCACACCGAACGTATAAATGCATCCTGCTCCGAGGTGGAATCCGAGAACTTTTTCTTGGCAATCCGTTCAAGGCTTCCGCGG
The DNA here is from genome assembly GCA_022478985.1 of Massospora cicadina. NCBI lineage: Eukaryota > Fungi > Entomophthoromycota > Entomophthoromycetes > Entomophthorales > Entomophthoraceae > Massospora > Massospora cicadina. Next base: position 70,346 of record JAKSZP010015825.1, on the reverse strand, counting down.
ATGATGCCATGCCCCTTGTTTAAAGCTTCCTCAGATTGATCAACCATTACAACTTTATAGTTCGCCTGCGCCGCAACTTGGGCTATGCCCGAGCCCATGAGGCCGGCGCCAATCACCACAACTTTTTGAATCGAGTTATGCTGAGAAGAGCTACTCAAAAATGTTTTTGAAATATTAAATTGTGAAAGTGGTCTTTTGGTTAATAGTAGTTTGTTGAAAATCATGATTGAAAGTACTTTAAAAAGGGTAGGTGACCTAAATTTTGTATTTTTTTCGGGTGACGTAAGCCAGATTTATCATCCACTTTGCTCATTCAAATCATAAGCGTCACTACTTTAATCAATTGCCGCTTTCAATACTGAAATTTAGATTTTTTGCTAGGATTTTTACATTTTATTCGAGGTGGGCCTACCTGGGGACGATACCTCACCGATGAGAGGATTCGAATTAATGGGAAAGGAGGACATAACCCGGAAAACCTCCTGTGCGGCATATGATAAACCGGAACTCCATGGACCGCCTTGCTATTCGCAATCTCGATTCGGGCATTGGTGCGCAACGCCAACACAGTCATAATCGTCCCCTCCCCAAAATTCATCTACCGGGATCAAACTCAGGGAGGCAGTGGTAGAGGGTCCATATTCTACCACTGGGGTATCCTCCCTTGTCCTCATAAGATTCCTTCTACTAATTTCAACATTGATATCTTGGGGTCAACGTGTTCTTAAGAGTTGGTTAAGATATCTGTAAAAATTTTTAGTTAGTTGCTAATGGGTAAAATTAAAATTCTAAAGTGCTCATGTTAATGTGGGTAAGTCCTAGTGGCACACTGTTCCATTTTACCAATAAAATGATGCCCAAAGAAAGGCTTAAAAAAGTTAAAAACCCCAAATATCATTCCTAAGTTAATGTAGGATTTCCAGATAGTAAAAGACAGAAAGTGGGTTGAGGCGGTGCCTGCAGTAGGGTATTCATCTTGTAAATTGGTAGAACTAAATAAGTAAAAAGGGCTATTGGGATACAAAAATCACAAGATATCAGTTGGTGAAAGTGGTAAATTAAGAAAATTGGTACATATGTTCAATATGGCAATTTTTGGGATTAGACAACTTTGTAGGACCAAACCATCATAATTATAGCAATTTAAAAGCAATTACTTTTTCATGATATTTTACATATTTAAGTGATATTCAACTTTTTATAATCAAGGTTGCTTAACATCAATTTCTTCCTATTTTTATGTTGGCTGTATCACAAATACACTTACCCAATGAATTGTCTTGCAGCCTTCATATGGAAATGACCCAATACCATGAACTTATAGTTTAATTTGACCAACTTTTTAGATCCCCACCTTCTTCACTTGCTACGTTGCTTCCTCATCAATCTTTGCTTACCTGTTTTTTATTCTGCACTTGCTTTAGGATGTTTTGCACCATGTCATTTGATGAACTTGTACATAATTATGATAAAATCCGCTATGGCTGCTTCTTCATTTTTGACAATCACTGCTTTGATAATTGACTGGTTTAGTTGTTTGTTCCTTTTGTCTTTTTGGGCTTAGGTTAAGTTCATCTTGTAGAATTCTACCTTTAATTATAGTTCAAGTATTAATTTTTGCTAAAAATTATGGCTTCCTTTTAACAAATTTATATATTCTTATATATTTTTTTATTTATAAATTTTAGAAAGGATTTGTGTAATATTTTTAATTAGCAGCACCTTGTTTGGGGTCTTCTACTTGCACAGTCAGATTAAGTTAATTTAATTTTAGAGTATAACTTTTATGAGATTATTCTAGGTGTAAAGATTCTAAAGTGTTAAGCTTATAAAATTATCATACTTGTTAAGGGTTGTTGGACAATTACAAGTCAGATAATGTGATAAGAGTGCTTTGGTTCATAATATGGATGAAATTGGCCAAAAGACCCAAGCTGATTCTTGGTAGAACCCTTCAAATTGGGGCAATACATTTATTAATAATTCTTGGTCAAATAGTACAAAATTAAGTAGTCAGATTGCCCCTGACCAAGCAGCAAAGTCAAGGGAGCCCATCTGAGGTTCCCCCACATTCCATAAATAATTTAATTAAACCTATGCAGGAACACCCCCTTTTATAGCCTTGGAGGGGTCCACACAGGTGCAAAAATCTTCCCCAATGGTGATTGGTTCCAGTATATCAAATCCTTACCTAATGGACTGATCCTACCTACTATTGACCCATCTGCAACCATTCTGTTGAAACAAAGTGAGTTTTAAGAGGTCTGTTAGATTGGAACCTCAGATTTCCTAATTTGGATGTTTGTAGCATTTACTGAATTCTTTGCTAATCTCACTATGAACCTTGATTGTTTTAATACTAAGTAGCAACCAATTAATAGGGTTCTTCTTTTATTTTTTAGCACTAGTGTGCCCAACCCAAAAGGGGGAGCCGCCACACATCTTTATTTGCAAATGGGCCAAACAAAGAGATTATTAGATATAGAATTTTTGTTCCTAATATGGCACCTCAGCTAACAGCCTAGAAAGCTATATCAGAAGGTGAGGATGCTTTTGGGAACCTTTTTTCCAGCACCCACTTTAGCTTATAGACCATGGCAGACAGCATTGGGGTGGGAGCATCAGCGACATGAGGCAAAAGGAGGTATAGTTGTGAGTTTTCTTCATTTATGAGGCCAGCAGTGTCCATCGCCTCAACATATTGAGCAATTTGATGCTCAGCAAAAGTAATGAAATCTGGAACATAAGTGAAAGACTTGATGCACTGGTGGGTTTTGGGTTAAGCAGGGTTATAAAGAGAAATTTTTGCTATACCAATGAAAGTGCAGCTCACACCAAAAGTGAGCTCCTCAATTTCATATTTAGCATCTTCCTCAAAATCATGAGGAAAATTTGGGATAGGGATGCTCTCAACAAGTGGCTCCATCACTTCATGAAGGTGCTGGTGGGGTAGGGTGTTGGCAGAAGCTTCAGCAGCTTTGATTGATATTTTTTTATTATATATATATGAGATAACTATTTCAAGGGCAAAAATGGTGGGGCTGCAATTTGGGAGGATCAAAAAAAATTCCTCCAAAGTGAAATCTGGCTTGACATGGTATGGCCATTTGTCCCCATCAATCAATTTGAGAGCCTCAAATGGATTGGATTCAGCCAGCACTGGGACAGCCACCAGAATAGGGACAGTGGCCAAAGCTGAATGGCCATGCTCTGTCAACCACAGCAGCTTTGCTGAAACTGGTTCAGCCATTGACTCAGGATTCAGTAATTTGGTCAAATTTTGATTCAGATTTTTTAAATTTTAAATTTGATTGGCTGTCGCTTTTGGAGCAGCACCAAATTGCCCCAAGGTTGGGGGCAGGAAGATTGAGCCCCATTCAAAAAATTGGGGCAAAGCACACATGGGCCTAACGCCTGAGGAATGAGCAGAGGAAGCAGCAGAAGTGGAAACTGTGGTCACTTGCACTTTGAGTGGTTAAGCTCAAAGCAAAAGGGGCAAATGGTGCAGCCATTTTTGATGTGCACCTGAAATGGGTGATCAGGGGCAGATCTGATCACAGAGTGGGGGGAATCACGAGATTGGTATTGCAATGAAATGGGCAGATTGTTGCAAAGGTGCAAGGCCCAGCCAGATGATCTTCCCCATTTGGAACCACAAACTGCAACACAGGATCTGCACCATAAATGGCTAAACCCTCTGTGAGCTCATGGCTGAGGCATTGGGGGGAAAGATGGGAGGGCAACCCAGCAAACTGGACCACCAACATGGCCTCATCTATGAGCCAGGTTTGAATGGTGAGAATGTAAAATTTTAAAGATGATTTGCATCTTGGCTGCTGCCACTGCATCAGCTTCCATTCAGAAACCAAGATCAAAGTACCCCTTAAAGGGGTGGAAGTCAATAAAGCTGGCAGGTTTAAACACCACTGTGGCCATCTCAATGATGGCTGCTCTTATGTATGGAAGATATTCCCATATTTGACCCAGGACAAATGAAAATTGCTCCTTGGGAGCACCAAAGGGCTCCAGAGCACCGCCTGGGAGCTTGCGAGGTGGTGGGCTAAGTTCCAAGGGGGGACATAACACCCAGTAGCATTGGAAGGGCTAGCAGAGAAAGTTCAGGCATGCTTTGGCGGTGGTTGAAACACATCATCAGGCGGCGCACCACCGCCCCATGCTGGGGCAGAGGGTGTCAAAACCATCACCGTTTTTACATTTTTTATGCTCGTTTGAGTGGCCATGTTTTTTATCTTCTTTTAAATCCAAATTGGCTTCAAATATAACTATTGAAGTGAAAGAAAGATCTCAATAGGGTTCTTCTTTTACCCCGTCACCAATACTAATAAAAATACTATAAAAAATCATTTTCCCCTATATAAAAGTTTTCTAAATTCCTATAAGTTATATTAAAACCCACTGATATTATTTATCCTAGAGTCAAGAAAACTATTTCTCCTGCCAATAATTGTGGTAATTTAGGCTAAAAATGCACCAGCAAGAAACAAAAAAGCCTGAATTCTCACAAGGGTATACCTTGGGATCATGGATATAATATCAAATCTTCTTTTCTGGTGAAATGGCTATAATAATTCTCAAGAGAGAAAAAGATTCTTATTCCATGAAATATGAAATCATATAATAATAATTGATGGAAAAAGGGTGAAATCTAAAAGCTTAAACCAGTTAAACTAGCTGATATAATCAATCTTAAGTTTTTTAATTGACCAAAAGTAAGATAGGCTAAGCTTATACAAAGTTATTAGATAAAACCTATAATTTTAATCTCTGAACTGATGAGAACACATATAAAATATATTTTGTAGTGAAGGAGGATATAAATCTTTATTTTTATAAAGAACTAATACTAGGTCACTTCTAAATATGGTCAATAAGCATTATGTTAGGGACTCAATCTTTTTAGATTATTCAGGGTAATACCTAAAGGTAGCATTACCAAGGCTACGTTGTAAGTCCTGAGGAACAACCCCTACGCTTTAACTGGAAAGGGTTACCCTATAGAGCTAAGAAAGGGCCCAAAGAAGGCTTGTGTGCCTCTCACCAGAGAGGGTGATTTGACTTATGTTGTAGATGAGAGGTTGATCACATCCTACCCTCTTAAGGTTTCTTACCTTCTGATAATCCACACTACCAAGGAGTTGTTGGTCAGAATTAGGGGGGTGCAAAGAGAGGTAGGAGGGGGCCAGGGGACAGGACCAGCCATCAGGTTGTCTTTCTCTCCAGGAAGGTAAGATAGGAAAAAAGTTCACATTTTTTTCCTAAATGAAATTTCTCTATTCAAAATGTGAACAAGCTAGGCAATGTGAATTTAAGCTCAGCAATCTTCTCCAACCTTTCCAACTCTCCTTGTAGTGCGTTGAGGCTATCCTCTATAGGTTTGGGCTTCATAAATCCATTCAATTTTATATGGAATTGAGCCTAACATCCCTGACCATGGGCTTTCCCTGCCTACTCCGCCAAGCAGACCATTTATCTGCTGAGCTATGATTGAGTTGTAAAAAATAGAAAAATATGATAGAAAATTCAGACAAGGGCCAGAACAATAATACTGTAAAACTTGACCCTCAAAGTTCTTTGAGTGATAGTTAGAGTTTCAATCCTCAGTTTGTGATGCATTAGGTTATTATTGACCCTAATGCACCCCTTTTATTTTTTGAATGGTTTATAAGGCATACATCGATGAATCCCCCCCTTGGGTTGGGACCATCTAGTACTAAAAAAAAAAAATGGTTTATAAGGCATAATGCACCAAAAAGGTCATGCTGTCAGTTTATTCTTTTATTAATGTTTCAATTAACTAAAACCCTTAAATCAAGTTTTATTTTGATTTAATATAGCCCCAGGGCCTATTATTAGCTATGATTCTCAGTTCTTGTAAGTTGCAGCCTATGCGGCTATCTTCTCCACATCATTGAGGCAAAATTTGTGTATGGCTGTATCTCTGGTATAATAGGTGGTTATCAACCTGGAATGGCTGCTCAGGCTTATTTTTATTAGCGAAAATTTATGACACACATAACAGTATGAAAAGGCTTCTAGGTGAGCCCAAGGGTGGACTATGAGGTAATATGAAGTGTGGGTTGTCCACATATATGAATTCTAGCTGGTATTGAAAGATAGAATTCTGGTTTATTGGTCAAGATAAAGCTTTGGAAATAAATCTAATTAATAGTTTACATATATTCATAGCACTTATTGACCGCAAGGTTCAACTAAACAACCATGTAGATTATAAACCACTTTGGCTTAGTTTCTAATCAAATATTTACATAAGTTGTGGAGCTAATATCTTCCATAGGAAGGGTGGTTAGCTTGGCGGGGTAATTCCTGCTTCCATTCTAGTGCAGGTTTTGTTCAACACATGTTCAAAACCTGTACTGGCTATAAAAAACTTGGTTGGTATATTTGTCCCAAGGTCAACCCACTCAAATTACTTTTGATAAATTCCATAGTTTGAGATTCAGCACTTGCTCATAACTTTTCAGCTTTGTAGAGACAGAGTCAATTTTCATTAATATTAGTAATTTTTAGCTAATCTCACTCTTTAGCATAGTTTTTAATGTGGATGATGAATTTAGGTTTTTATTCTTTTTTAGTCAGGCTCTGCCCTGACATCAACCCATCAAGGATGAAGCTACCACTGAGGCCTTCCCCTGTCATTTTCTTAACAATTACTCAGCGTTTTCTGTTTTTCTATTGGATCATAAGTCCTTTACTAATCTAAAACTCTTCTCACTTGACAAGGTACTGCAATTTCTCATGGTACGTCTGTCTTCCTGTATTGGCCTCTACTTTATACTCAAGTCAGGTGCTTTTGATAAAGATGAATTGGTGACTCTATATACTTCTATAAGTGTAAGGAATGCCCATCTTTTTTGAAAATCAGGAACCAGTGGAACATATCATGGATCTTCCAACCAGATAAGCCGCCATCCCTACAACTTCTGTCACTTATAAGGACCCACAAATGTGGAGTAAGCTTGAACATGACACATCTAAGAGAAAATTTCATGCATCAAGATATACTTCACTACCACTTTTAACATTTTACAGGGTATCTGCTTCCTGTCTGCAAAGTTCTTGTATGTTTTTACACCTCACCTAAAGTTAATTAAGCTAATTCATGCGTCTGATGGATCTCATTTAAGAAAATTATACCCATTAGGCTATATCTCTTCATGGAAGTCAATGGTTCACAATGAAGATCATGGCCACAACTGTCTTCAAAAAGAGACATTTCAATATAGTCTAATTAAAATCATTGTAACCTACTAAGCCATTGGCCACAGCTTAACCCAGTTATTGTGATCATCATTTACATGGCATCTCAGCTACTGCACCAGAATCTGGTTGACCCTCTCAGTTTCTCCGTCAGTCTAGGGATGGTAGGAGGTAGACAAGAATCTCTTAATTCTGAGATCTCAGAGAAAATTAAAAAATGTGATGAAATCTGATGGCCTCGGTTTGAGATAGCCTTTCTTGAGGTGCCATGTTGGAGGAAAACATGTTTTATATACAGCTGGGCCATCTCTTTAGCAGTGACACTTTTAGTTGTAGAAATGAAATAGGACATCTTGTTAAACTTATCAAAAGGTACCAAAACTGCATTGAAACTCTGGGAGAGGGGTAACTTTACATAGAAATCCATTAATAAAAATTTCTCAAAACTTGTAATTTTAGTGGCTCCACTGGACCTCAGAATGAACTCTATTAGCCTTAGTCCATCCGCATGTCTCACGTCCAGTCAAAGTAGGTTACTACATCACTAATCAAACTAGGCCATCATAAAGTAAGTGGAATAAGATGCACTATTTTATTCCTATCAGGGTGGCATGCTAGGCCACATCTTGGTTGTCAAGTATAATCTCCAACTGCTTTATACTTTTTGGTACAATCATGCAACCTTTACAATATAACATTTGGCCTTTTAAAAAGTTCTCCTTTATTGTATCATATACTGAACATTCACTGGCTAAATTAATTGCTTATTTCTTCACAAAGTGTCTGAATTCTTAACCTGAAAAATGTTATCTCCTCAGCCAACTAGTACTAAATGAAAAAGTAGTCTTTTAGGTTCCTGGTCTTCAGTAGCAACTGAGTGGTGTAATAAAAATAATTTGCAGGTACCAGATCAGGCTGAAGGATTAAGGCTTCAGGAACCACGTTAACCAGACCTAAGTTTGTACCCATTATCAAATTTATAATCTTCCAGAGTAAGGGTTTATCTGGCTTTCCTTTGGTTTAACTGTTGAGGTGAGAAGAAGCAAATGAAATTATTGCTGTCCTTCATAATCCTCACAGGGTTCTTAACCCACTAGGGTACCAACGCCAGTGATTCAACGCTTGTGTGATAGCCAACTTCTTCTAATAATACATAGGTTAGTTAAATTTTTCTGGCATGAGATTCTTGGACTTTTAGGCTATGGAATGCAGACTACTATCACCCCTTCCTTAAAAATCCCAAGTAAGTCAGAAGAACAAGATTCAACTACAAGTCTCTTTGCATAGTCAGGCATAGATAGCACAGGGGAAGAAACAAACGTGGGTTTAAGGGATTTTTTATTACCACTGAGGTCTACTAAGAAGGCACATACTCTGAAGTGTGGCAGGTCAGGGGTGAAGCAATGGTGAAAACATTTCTTGATAAAATTTATATAAAAAGTTTTTAACCTTGAGAAACCGCAGACCTATTTCTGGCAGGTAGGCGTTGTCCACAATGTAATTGCCTCCATTTTACTAGGCTCCGTGATAAATTTGTTTCTTCTACAACGTAAACTAGGAACTCAACTTATTCATGCAAAAACTCACACTTTGATAGCTTCACATGCAAGTTGTACCTTTTAGGCTGCTTAAAGTCCAATCTTGAGTGCAGTAAGTGTTAATCCAGTGTATTACTGTAAATTAAGATAGCTTTTAGGTAGGCCACACAGAAGTGGTCCATGTAGCCACCCAGCACCATATTAATTATTTTTTGGAATTTGATAGATGCGTTGCACAACCCAAACAGCATCACCAGAAAATCAAATATTCTAAAGTGTGTTTTAGTGCTGTTTTCCACCCATCACCTTCTTTTATCATTATCTGGTTGAATGTATCTTTCAAGTCAATTTTAGAGAAAATCTTAGCTCCAGACAGCTGGGAGTATATATGATCAGCATCAGGTAAGGGATAGCGAGCCTTGATGGTTATATCATTGAGCTTCTGGTAATTTAAACATGACAATAGTCTCCCTTGTCCTTCTTACTAACAAATAACAAGGACAATGAATAGGGGGAGTGGGATGCCCATATATATCCCTTCTCAAACATAGTATTCTAATCTCACAGGGAAGCTTGTTCCCACTGGTTGCTATAGTAGATTAATTCATGGGTGGGCTGCTTCCCCTCTTGCAGATTAATTGCTTGATTAAAGGTCCATGAGCTGATAGTTTTTTGGCTCCTCTTTTTCAAATAGTGAATCCCTCTTTGAGTGATACTTTGGATCTTTCTTTTACAAGGCTCCAATGGGTTCTTTGAACAACTGTTGCGGACATGTCCAAATCTTTAATCCCTTGTAAAACACAATAAATGGATCTATCCAGCTGATTAATTGTGATAGAGTTCTTTTTGTAATAGCGCAGAAGTTTTATCTGATTCCACAAAGGAAAACCAAGTATTTCAGGACGTGGTGAGCTACGCAGGACTCAAACTCAACCTGCATGTGAATTTCAGGAAACTTTAAATAAAAGTAAAGTGAGCAGTGGAAAGTTAAAGACTGTCAAATATTGCTCAAAGTTACTTTCATCAAGGTTTATTTACTTGAAGGCCCAGCATTTGCACCGCTTGCTTTTGGATGAAGTTCTGTAAGGCCCACTATCAAGAAAAGCCATAGTTCATATACTTTTCCCGACATGTCAAACCACACTTGAAACTATATAAGGCTATATATAAATCTTTTAATAAAGAAACAAGAGCCTAGGATGCATTCTTCTAGTGATATATTTTAACCTGCCATTCTACTGGTTTGCAAACTTTTAGTAACAGACTCTGAATGACCTATTACCCTTTTTTATTACAACATTATTGGATGGTGACTGATCAACTTGGCAAGATGGCCATCCAACTCCTGGAGGAAGTATAATGCTACCAACTACTCATCCCAACTTGCCAATCTTAGAAAACTGTAGAAACTAGCACATGTAATCTTATGTATCATCCTTACTTCCAATATTTCATAAAAGCTTCAACTGTGCCTGCACATATTGCTGGTTGTATTTGCGGCCACTAACAACTGGCATCTGAATAATTCATAGTATTCACACAAGTACTCATCTTTCAAGACTTGGATCAACAATCTCAGATTCAAATCATGTGAGTTGTAAACTTCAATGGGCAAAACCCACTATTAGCCAAATATTATAAGGGCTCAGTAAAGCCAATAGAAGCAAAATACCAAGTAAAACAAATAATAAGTTTAACTAAAGTAAAAACTGGCTACAAAGTGCGGTTCAAAAAATAATATAGCAAAGCCAAGTTGGGGTTCTATTGGCTTTTGAGGGAAGCCTATAGAATTCATTGGGAAAATATACTGCACATATTAGAGGAAAACTACCAAAAGTTGTCAAAGCTCACTTTCAGCTATCTGATTAGATAAATAATCTGCCAAGCTACTAATTATGTAACCATGATGTCCAACATTACATAACTTTATATGAGGCTTCACTGACTTTAATAAGGGAAATCTTTTTCAATACATGATAGATTTTAATTGCTACGATAAGAAAAGCCAGGCTATGGCACAAACCCACTTCTAACTCTTTCCTGGGCATCATTCATATAAATTTTGAGGTAAACCTTAAAGTGCGTACTTAAAAAATATAAAATCTTAGTCTACTCCTCCCAAGATTTTTTTTACAAGCAAAAGATCTTTGGTAATAATAGTGGGCGTGTGGTTAACTAAAGTAACTGCCTGAACATGAATGAATCCTCCAACTTCTTTGGAAATTTTTTATTGTAAATTCTGTGGTTAATTTCTTGCAGTAAGTGCCTAGTAGCTTTATAATACTAAAGCAACAATATTGGCTCCCATAAACAACCATACAGTGGGATAAATATGTAAAACAAGGAAGTCAAATTTCAGATACTGGAATCTCATTAGCCTGGTTTGGAATGGATAGACTAAAACTAGAATGACCAAGGCTAGTGACCAATAGGATAAGGACGCTAGGCGCTTAAGGATGGGGTATGGGGTATAATATGTTATGTGAGCTTTCCACAATTAGGACTTCTTGCTGAGACTGGAAGACGGGTGCTTGGTAGGATATTGGGTAAGTAAAGCTTTGACATTATATATAAATTAATTCACATATAACAATAAGATTTATATACCTCATGTCTTAACAAACAGCTAGTGGGATTATAAACTACTTTGGCTTGATTACTTTTAGATTATCAGAATGGCTTGTGGCACTATTCTCTTCAATAGGTTGAAATGGTCACTTGCAAATAACTTTGCAGTTAAGTAGAAACTGGCAACCTCATCGATTTTAGTGATTTTTTATTTGATATCAATTTTCATAATATTTCTTGATATAAGGAAAAACAGGGTTTCTACTTTGCTCTCATGTCCAGCTCTGTCCTGACAAATGGTTTTTAACTGAAAGATATAAACTTAAAAATTACAAAAACTAAATACTCAAAGGTGCCCTAATGCCAAATAGAAAAATAGATAAGTACATATTGCACCTTTGAAAGTTAACTTGTAAAATCATCTAATATAGTTCTCTTATATTTAGCAATTTGCTAATCAACTAGATTAATAATAATCTTTTATCTGGTTGTCATATGATATATTAATGTCACCCTTGAAAGTATTAGATACCATGTTACTTAGCATTTCTCTGAGAGCTTAGATCAGATTGTTTCTATTTTATATCTTCAGTTTATTTATAAATAAAACCTCAGCTTTTGGGAACTTAAGTATTGCATTTAAAAGCCTCTATTATTTTATGGCTGCATATTTTCCTTATATCATCAATATTGATTTTAACAAAATTTTTCTTTGGTTTCATCTATCACTTTCAAATATATATCTATCTTTTCAATTGGCTTTAGACAAGTCATCACATTAGCTTTTTAGTCATAAAAATTAAACTATTGTCTTAAATTACTTTCCACATTCTTTATGGATATCAAAAAGCTTTGGGTTCTCTCTTTAACAATATTAAAAGCCTTTTTTGTTTTATCTATATATTTTTTAATATGCTCTTTAATCTTAAGAGGGATTTATTGGCAATTTGTGGGTATACCAAATAAATTTGATATCCATTTCTTCACTTACACTAGTGTGAAACAGCAAGGCATTTGTTGGAAAAATGTTTTTAACCCAGGATATGAAACCTTTTTCCTTTTTGTTATTAGTTGGACATAATTAGATAAATGAAAGCAATCAATTTTCATCTCAAGCCAATGTCTGTCCTTTCATTTGAACCCTCAGCCATTCAGAATCATCTCACATTGTTCCTCATACTTATACAACTTTTTTCCAAAAGTAAGTACCAAAATGCTTATTGTACTCATTATGCATTGTACTCTCTATTGATTGTATTCCCTAAAATGAGACATCGTTGTTCTGAGGGTTTGCGGTTGACTATAGATGTTTACCATTATTCTCACTAAAGTATCACATTTTGCACAAAATTATTGAGTATTTAAATGTTTTTCTTGGAGTAGAGTTCACTATATTGAGAACTGCAATAATTAAATATTGTGTAGTGCTCATATGTGATACTAAGAAAAGAAGTAATTGTCAGCTGACAAATTCCAAGTGATCAGGGAGAATCTAAAAAGAATAAAAGAAATCGCTCTAAGCAGTAGTGTGTATGTGCTGCACATCACATTGTGGTTTTCACTACAGGGGCATACTTAAACCATTCCTCCTAAGAGTTATTTATAGCCAGCACGGACCTCACCCAAGAGAAGAGAATGATGAGTACAAAAATTGATTGTAAGATGTTAACATTACTATTCCTTACCAGCTACCATGAGCCAAAGCAAGGTGGAGTTATAGGCCTCAATTTGAAAGTTTTGATTCCTATTCCTTCACCACCAAGCATTTAGGAAGATTGCCAAATGCTATTGCGTGAATATCTTTTTTTAGTACTAGATGGTTACTATTGCGTGAATATCAAATATCTTTTAATGAAACAATTGACCTCATGCTAATTTATCTTGACACTTACATAACAAAAGAAGATACAAGACTATTACCAATAATGTGTCATGAACAACAGCCAGATACTATCCTTCTTCAGCAACATTGAGCGTATTTGGTAATATATTGTTGGGTAATTACAACCATCTGTACACAATTCTTGGATGACCAATATTTGACTTATGCTTTACTAATGAAAGTCTTAATCAAAAACAGAAGAATATATATACTTTAAAATATTTGCACAGCTAGTTGGAGAACATTAACAGGGTGTACGACAAGCTGTAGACTCAACCACAAGCTCACTAAGCAAATTTTACAGCGTCTAAATGACTTATAGACCTTCAAAACTATACAATGATTGTTATCAGTCTGCAAGCAATGACCAAGAGAGGTGTTACCGCTGAATGGGTACAAGGGGTAGACTGGTTCCATCCATAGGCCCAAGTCACCAATAATGCTGCATGAGCTGAAGTTCAACAAGCTAAATCATAGAAGAACTCATCCAGTACACCCATTAATAGATGCAAATTGCAGCTTAACACATTGGCAGTACTAATGAAGGTACTAGTTCCCTATAAGAGGAGCTAAAACTTTAACCCCAGCAAGAAATCACATGTCAAGATATTAAAACATTAAAAGGGACAACTTCTTTATACTTCACAATGGTATAAGAGATTTATTGCAGGGCAATAATGACATTTATTATATAATCTGAGAACTATAAAATGTTAACAAGAAAAATAATGGAAAATAATGAACTCAGGTTTTTAATATTTGAAATGAGAACTGAGATCACCTTGTTAAAACAGTTTAAACGGCAACTAAAAAAAACAGGATGAACAATAAAATGGGTGTGGCTCATTGAAGCCAAAATAAATAAAGGACAATGTCAATGTGATTTTTGAGCTCTTTTCAGGATAGACCTGAATAATTGGAAGAACTAAGAAAGCTGGAATTGTATCTGCCATAGCAAGTCAGAACTACCAGTCCATGCCAGCTGCAATGCTGGCTTTATATCATTTCTCATGAACCCTTTCTCTTTACTAGAGCTGATCTCTATTTCACACAGCGATCCAGTACCACGTGGTTGTGTATCCTAAACCGCTTTTAAAGCCACCACCTCTAGAATAACATTTCATTCTTTCAGCATCTCATCTATATCAACCTTTTCAAGTTTAATTAATATGATAAATTTACAGCCATCTCTTAAAATTGTTTCTAATAACCATGTGTGGTGCTGACTATCTTTTTAAAGACTATTACAATGCTAGAATTGTATAATATTAAAACTGTGACTTGATCATGCCTTAGCTTCTTGAGGACAACTGGAGCTATACAGACGTTAATAGTGCCATGTTGAGAATATGGTAGTCCCAAAAAGATGGCCACCCACAAGGCTGAATTAATGACTATCCAGTTAAATTTAAGACCATCATTAAATTTTCTTTTCAGTCTTATAATTTGACCCAGGTCCTATTGAAAGCAAAGACAATGGCTGACTTTGCAAAAATTACTCTTCAAAATGCTGCCATGGACCACCCTGAGCTACACCGCACTTTATACTCAACTTAATCAAATTCCTTGATACACCAACTATGATCAAGTATTTGAAGCAATTTATAATATACTTTAAGGCAGCTTATTTCAGATACTTGTTAAACTCGTTACAATCAATGGACACGTATTATTAATGACTTGGTAGGAGTTATCTAACAACAGCATGAAAATGCTGGACCTTAACAAAAAATTGCAAAAAGTGCTCTCATGTATTTTTGTCTCCAAAGGACATTATTCCACCAGCTCTTAAAGAATAGAACCAACTTAAATTTATATCTTCACCTGTGAACAATGAGTACCAATCAAAAGTTAACTAACAATAGGGAATGGTTCTCTTTTGTTAAACGCTTTTCTATCCCATTACAAAATTGAGACAAAAATTGTCATGGTTAGAGAATGACATCATCCTTGGGACCAACG
Source organism: Massospora cicadina (assembly GCA_022478985.1). NCBI lineage: Eukaryota > Fungi > Entomophthoromycota > Entomophthoromycetes > Entomophthorales > Entomophthoraceae > Massospora > Massospora cicadina. The sequence continues at coordinate 55,157 of JAKSZP010015825.1, read as the reverse complement.
TAAGAGACAAAGCTACTTGCAGGGAGGCCAAGAAAGTGAAGTTATCAGGCCTCCATGATCTCAAGCATACCATAGACCAACGCTGGGTGAAGGAAAAATATGCCCAAGTTGGTCTTATGGAAGCAAGCAAAGTTTGGCCCTGTATGAGAGTAGGGGCGTTAAAATGAACTAGTTTTGTTATGACGGAAAACAGTTTGCTTCAGTTTTGGGTGAACGAGTCTTGAGGCCTGTTCAGTTTTTATACTTTCTAGCTCAGGTTGGCCATTTTTACAATCAATCACCAAAGTTCAGTTGATTAACCAATATAGCATTTTGCCTGATGAAAGTGTGCACCTATTACACCTCAGCTTAGACCCTTTTCCTCAATTGATCGTTTTGCCAATTTTTTTAAATTTCCCATGTCAAGACTCATCTTTCCTGTTGGCCGACTTATCCCTTAAATAAAACCCCTTTTTTAGAACACTGTTTTTATTTTTATCTTGAATATCCTTTGCGCGGACCTCTTTGAGAAGGTGTCATGCAATGTTAACCATTTAATTTGTACAACAGTAAGTACATCCGCCAGTGCACCGTTGGGCCGCCCAGGTTTTCTCCAACCTAGAACGCCTAAACCTTACCCCTCCGTGCACCTTGACGTCCTTTTTAGTTAAATATATTAGGGATATCCTTCTTTCCTAAGTTGCTCAAGCTCAAACACCCTCCGCAGGCTTTTGTAACTTTTGTACTTTGACTAGTTTCCTGGCGTTGGCCCTGTGCATTGTGCACTTCCACTCTGGAAATGGAGAGTTATAGACACTCTCCTTATGAAAATGCTAATCAAGTGAGATTACTTTCTTATAACAAAGCACTCTCCAGCCAATTACTATCTTTAACCTGGAACCAAAGTGCTAAACTCAGAGAGAAGGCCACAAAATCATTTCAAACTGTACGCTATTTAAATTGCAGAACAAGCTCATGTGTATAAATTGAATAAATATAACATTTTTCCTCCCTTGTAAGAAGTCAAGACAGCTTTATATAAAGAGACTCTGAATAACCACTTTCTGGACGTTGGAGAGAAGATTGAGACTATTATTTATTGAGTTGATACTCCCGCTGTTCTTACAGAACATTGACTTAAACTAATTCTCTAATTGCACCTATATCAATATACTTATGAATTATACTTAGTTTGTGAAATTTTGATAGCTACACTCTAATCAACGTATTATTTAAGACATTTTGCAAATGATATTATATTCTTTTCTAAAGTGTCCTATTTAGAAAAGCTTAGATATAGGGTTTTATCTTTCGCCCTATGATGAGCCCCTTCAGAAACCAACGTTCTAATAATACTAATACCACTAAGGAACCCAGAGGACAACCCCCAGAGGGACGCACAATGTGGCCCCAGACGTAGCAAGAATAGACTACCTGGATGCTTTAGAAATCCCATACGACCTCACACAGCAGAAGACAATATGGAGGCAGACACATCATCCGCTCCTCCAGCCAAGGGTAAGAGCTAACACCTGGCGCTGCCTTAGAAGAACCTAAAGAACTGCAGATTTCTCCAACTCTCTATGAGGAGTGCGCAGTGTGTGGAGGGAATGGCACCCTACACCACTGCCTTGAAGCATGCCCCCCATCAAGAGCCATGTGGCAGGAAGTTGCGCGCCTGCTTAGGATTTAAAATAACCAGGAATTTTCTATCTCCAGGAGCCTCCTCGCGTTCCAGCTTGAATACCCAATACCACATACCCTCCGCTTCAAATTAGTAACCATTGCAATGTGGACAATCCACACCATTGCTTTGAATGCATTCAAGGGTACTGTACCAACCATCCACGGAATAATCAGTAGATTCCACGTTCACCTACTGGAACAATTCCAAGCCTGGCTTTATGGATGCATGAAGCCAAGGGAGCAAAGGCTCATAGAGTCATGGTTCCCAGTATGGTTTCCACACATGGACCCCTTCCTCCATACCTGCTCCATAACAGGGGAAACCCCTTGAGTAGCGTACTCACCCCCCCACACCTGGCGGTACTGGCTGGCAACAGGGGTAACTCATCTACTCTGGAGTGCCTAATTCAGTTTCACTTCGCCTTCCCCTATCCCCTTATGTTTTTTTGGTATTGCTTGTCCCCTGGTCAGCTTACCTCAGTTAACTAAAATAATACTAATATCAGTACTAATATAGTTGTTCAAACTAATATAAGTTTCCCCTTCACTTCTATCAATTAAAATCTATTTACAAATTTCTAAATCCATTTTATAAGATTTATTCAGTCTAAAATTATTGAGGATGGAGGCCTTTATATATCCCCAAACTCCACTGCATTAATTTGACAGAAAGTCACCGTAACATCAACGGATGCACATTCATAACTATTGGACAAAAAGAGTATGATCATGACATCACAAACTACTCTCCAAGGAACCCCCTTTTATACCCTTGGGTTTACCCACCAATAATGACAAAAATACTAAAACCCCATCCAAAAAGAGTTTCCCCATATGTATGTCGCTGAGAATTGAAAATGTTACTAAATCAGGAATTAAATCAATATTAAAACTCAACAAATTTAGATGAATGAGATACCCACGCAACTGCAAGAGCCACAGGAACAACAGGAGTCACAGTCAGTCTCAGAACTGCATCCACGCATTCATAAACAAGCAAGAGCTCCAGACTATAATCTATGTTAGAAAACTAGAAGATCAGAGATAATCAGGGAATAAGGCTCCGCTTACTCTGCAAACTAAGATACAATACAGAATCACCTTATGGAAAAATTAATTTTTTATTTATCAAATCCTACTTAAAGACCCAAATCCCTTATATACTATATATACTCTCAATAATATATTACAAATAACTCTTCTTATTTTATCAGCCTTTATTATCTGTTTTATTTGAAGCTAATAATGCCAAATATAGAAGAATAGCTGTTTAAGGTTTGAATTTAGCTTTATTATTGTCAACAGAGGTTGATAGGAGTCCAGTGTGCCTAGAAAATATCTCAAATGTATTTTAAGTCTTCAACACAATTAAAGTTCTTGGAACCATCAGTAGAAAACCACATACCTATGATTAGACTCTCTAACTTTCCTGGTAATGCACCCTGTAAAAAGATGGATAACATTTTGCAAGTGCCTCAACACTTTTAATCAGTATCTTCTGAGAGAGAAAGCCAATTCAGAAATAATTGGTGCTCACTACAAGAATATGAAGTAGAATATGGAGGCTTTTATAAAGATACCATGTAAGTGTATCATGGAGAAAAACTTTCATAAGATTATAATCTGGAGAGTATTTAAAAGGTTCTTAATGAGTTGAACTAGCGAGTAGCTCATTTTACAATTGAGCTAGGAAGAGTTAGACAATCAACGCGATAAAGAATAATAGATCTAGCCTTGACTCATTCAAAAGGAAAGTTGATTTACTGAAGAACAATTAAACCATACTAAGCTTTAAAACGATTTTTACCAGGCTGGAAAGCCATGACAACCGGTTGTATCACTTAAAACAGAATGTGGACTAGACAAATGGGACGTCTTACTAACTCACACTGCTATCTACTTTGGGAGAACGCACTACCTGTATCAACATTAGTGATGATTTACAACCTGACAGAAAAATTGAATCTGAAGAGGATCTCACCTTCCACTTGTACTTTAAGACTAAGTTCAAACCTGGTCAGGGAAACTAGCCCTTTTCCTCAGCTATACAAAAATAGCACAGATGGAGCCACAGGAAAGCAGAAAGCTCTTTGTGTACAGAGATGTATGAGTAGAGAAGAACATTTTGTGCTTGTTAGATTTTGCCTCAATTTATATGAAGCCTTGGCTTTTATGGTTTTGATATATTAATTTACTTTAAATAATATAAACTTTAATATTATTATTGATATAAGTTATAAATTACTATTCAATAATTATATCAGAATAAAAGGCCTTTCTTTCTTGTAACAATCACTTTAGTTACTACAATTTGATTCGAACAGAAAATTTGGATAATCAAACACAGGAGAGATGGCTGACTTTATCAATAAAAATAATATAACATGGGCGAGCGTCATGGCGAGCGGTGCACTTAATGGTGCAACTAAGGGCAAGAAACGCCCTGGAGGGGGACCAGGAACCCAATCTGAAAAGAAATTGCAAACCCAGACACTGTCTGGGTTTATGGTATTCACTGTAAAGCACGCGCAATATATGTACATTCAGTTCAACCAACCCTTGTCAAAGGTGGAGCACGGGATCAGACTCTTCCTTGGGGATGAGTCACCAACCCTGTGGGAGAAAACATGTGAGGCACAGCCCTCACTTTTCCCTCATGCGGTGTACATAGCCACCAACAACATGGGCCATGGCTGGATTATTATTGGTTTTGAAACAGCCGATGAAGCTGAAGCCACAGCAAAAGTCTGTGTGGAAATTGCCCTCCCCAAGGGCAAAAAATTGTGTGCACCGCGCACACCAGATGGAACAAATTGAAAACTTTGCTCATCTCTTTTGACTTGCTCCCCACCAACCCTCCTTGTAAGGTAATTGAGGAGGAGTTCCACAAAGGTCTCATGGCCTATGGAGAAATTCAGAAACTCAAATTACAGCGATTTCGCCTGATGCCCAACCTGTGCATGGGCAAAGCTACCGCCATAATCAACCCCTTCCCAGAAGTAGAAGAAGAGTTATCCAGAATTCCTCACACAGCAGAATTTCACTTCGCAGATGGGGGCCAGTCAGCCACATTCTGAGTTACAATGGAATGCACACCGCCCATCTTCAACCACTGTGGCTCACTGGTCCACAAGGAACACGCATGCCCTGTGAAAGAGGGCTTAATGTAAATTGTTTATTGTGAGGAAGCAATGGACGAAGATAATGAAAAATTAGTCAAAATAACTGACAGTCACCACTTATTCCACTGGGGAGAAGATGGACTATACTCCATCGTGGACCCAGTTACACGCAAAGAATGTAAAGTGGCACAAAAAGCCCGCAAGTAAGCAGTGGCTGAGGTGGTGGCACACGCTGAGTCCGCCATTAAACACCGGACAAATTAGGGAGGATATTTTGGATATTCACTGAGCCAACCAATCAGAACAATATTCCCAGGTCAAAAATTTTCACAGTAACCTGACTGAGTCACAAAGCGACATCAGTCATGCACATACTGAGGAACAATGCAACCGCAATTTGGGCGAAATGCGGTGCACAATTCACCAAAGTCAAATCTCAAAAATATAGAATTCAATTAACAATCCGCATCAAATCAATATGAGACCTAGGCGGGAAAGGTTGATGCAAATGCAAAAAACTGCAATTCCTGTGAATCATATGGTCAGATCAAGGGAACCAACAATGGAAGTGAAAGAGTTGGAGTACAGATGAGGGGCATGGCCAAAATGAGCCATGGTGGGATAGGGCCAGAGGGCCCTCCCAACCGCTCCTGAGGCGCCATGGGCACCTTGGTGTTAATAGGGACATTAAATATCGCGGGAGCCAGGGCTCATATGTCCCAAGCCAAAAATCTGGAATTCCTGCAAAAACCTCTTGTAGACATCTTGGCCATCCAAGAAACCCACTGTCTACAAGGGGAAGAAGGATCTTGGTCAACCAGGGTCGCACCATCACAATCAGTATGGACGCCTCACTGTGGGGTGATTGTCTGAAACAACAAAAAATTTAAAAATTACAAATTTGTCATCATACTTACACGGTCAAGTCCTGGTAGCAACAAACATGCCAAGAGGAAATAATTTTGATAGCATGTGTTTATGCACTGTGCACCACAACCAAGAGAAAACAATTTTTGAAAACATTCCTACTCTCACTCTCCCACCAGATACCATTTTGCTAGGCGATTTCAACTGCTGGGATAACCCCAATATGGATCGATGGCCTAATCCCAGGGGAAACCCACCTGGACACATTGAATTCCGCACAATGAAGGCATCTTTTGGCCTACAGGATGCTCTCCCCCCAGTTCACCACTCCTTCCCCACATGACGCGGCCCAACATATGCGTGGGAGCGCTCATATTGATGAGTCACATTGATCACATCCTCATCCTGCAATCCCACCGCTCAAGAATCTCCAAATTTACAACAAAAAAGATCAATTTTCCTGACCATCAATTGGTTAAGGTGAAGTTAGCGCCAACCCAATCCCACACAGAGGTGTCACCTTGAAAAAAGCTTCACTCAGAAAATATAAAATTGCCTGAGATATCTGACTGGGTCAAAAACGAGGCTACAAACCCAGAATTCACAGCCCCATTCACTTCAGATCCCATCAGAACATGGGAAAATTTCAAAAGGATTTAATCAACAAAACCTGGCATATTGCATCACATAAGTACACCGCGGACACAGCCACAATCAAGTATACCTTGGCGGAACTAGACCACCTGGAAATAAATACTCTGAGATCTGGCTATAGCCCTAACTGGGGATGCAAATGGGCAGAAATATCTGCCCAACTTAACAATCTCATCTTTGAACACCAACACAGAATCAAAGTATCAAACAAAGGTAAGTTCATAAAGGAAGGCGAAACCTGTTCAACATACTTTTTCTGCCAATTCCACTCCTGCAGAAACCAGCCCGTGTGCACACAGGTCCACAAGACCAACGGCACCATGGCAACTGACCCTGAGGAGGTCAAGGTGGAAGTACGCCATTATTACACCAAATTATATTGCAAAATGCCAACAGATTCACAAAAAATTAAAGAAATTTATACAAACTGCCTAGATACAAAGTACACCACCTATCTATAACATATTTTTTCTAATCACATGGGAGGAGCTTTGGGAGACAATTCGTGGTGCACCATATAGGAAATGCTCAAGGCCTGATGGGATACCCTACGAATTTTACAAAAAATATTTTCAGCAAATCGCCCCCCTCCTATTGGCGTCAATGAACCAGAGTTTGTTGGAAACATGCCTATTACCAGGAGGCCATGAATCCTACGTTATAACCTTGTATAAAAAGGGTGACAAGTAGGATCTGGCCAACTGGCGCCCAATTGCACTCTCCAACACTGACACAAAAATTTTAACAAAAATTCTAGCAGCTAGATTAGGCGCAATTGCATCTGACGTCCTATTACCCAACCAGTTTGGGTTTATACCAGGGCGTTCAATCTGGAACAACATTCGCCCTGTTGCAAATATTTGCCAATCCAAAGCAACTGGTGCCCTGGTCTTCTTGGATCAGGAAAATGCATATGACCGTGTTAGCTGGCCATACCTAAAAGAATGTCTACATGCCTTCAAACTCCCACCAAGATTCATAAAATGGGCGATGCTCCTAACAGAATCTGCAACCATGGCTGTATGCGGCCCTGGATTCCTAACAAACAAGATTAAACCACACAGAGGGCTCAAACAAGGGGATCCCCTCATCCCACTGCTATACAATTTCAGCTTTGACCCACTCCTCCGAGTAACTAACTCAAGTCTCATGAGGATAAACGCACAAGGACAACCAACAGTCAAGATACTGGCCTTTGCAGATGACTGCATAGCAGGTATAACAAACAATGAAGATGCCAGACAGCTGGAACGCACTCTAGAGGAATACTTCAAGGTGAGCAATGCATCGCTCAACAAAAGGAAGACAGAAATCATCCTCTTAGGTAAATACACAAACAACTGGGCCACAACATCAGAACCTCATACCAACACAAGAAAAAACCCAATCATTTTACCCCTTGCAACACCTCCCACCACCACTCCTGTCCGACACCTTGGAATCTGGCTAGAATCAGGGGTTATGCTAATGAGACAATGGAAAGCAACCTGTTACAACGGGTATACAAACGCGTCGCCTCCCTCAAGGGAAGAACCCCAGGATTAACAGGGCGAGTTACAGTTGCTAACTTGCTCATTACCCCAATACTATGGTACCAGGCCCACACAATCGCCTTCTCACCTACCTTTATAACTTCAATCTGCGCGCTTATCCAGGGCTGGCTGTGGCCCAGCTCTCACCCTCCTATATGGATGGAAACACTATTTGGCCCACGCTCAAGCGGAGGCATAAGACTAATAGATTTCGAGAGCCACGCCAATCACATCCTAGGTACCTGGATAAAGGAAGTCCTTGCTCCAGACCTCCCGCAACAACATTGGTCCAGAGCAGCAAGGACTAACTTTGCACAGGCGCTCAAATTAACCAACCCACATAGTCCACCCAGATTACTTTCATACCTTGCCAAGCACCCTACTGCAACGGGTCCACATGGAACCTCCCCTCATTTCAAAAATATCCTCTGAACTATCCGCCGTATGGGATGGACCATAGAGAACATGGGTACTATACAGGGAAGGGGACGACCCAGCCCCCAATTCAAATTAAGAAACCCAGAAAACCACCCCCAGAGGGATATGCTCGCAACAACCCCAAGCATAGCTAGGATAGAATACCTAGATATGCTGGACATTCCCTATGATTTAACCACACAGAAAGCAATGTGGAAAATGACACACCACCCACTCCTACAACCAAGGATAAGAGAAAACGCCTGGCGCTGTTTGAGAAGGACCTATAGGACGGCAGACCGCTCCAACTCCCTCCACAAATCATGTGCAGTATGTGGAGGGGAGGGATCCCTACATCACCGCCTAGAAACATGCCCCACAACCAAAGCTATATGGCAGGAAGTCGCACGCCTGCTCAAGATTCAAAACGAACAGGAATTCTCAATATCAAAGAGTATCTTTTGCGCTCCAGATCGAGTCACCAATCCCATCTACACTCCGCTCCCTAATAATACCCATTGCTATGTGGACAATACATACGATTGCATTAGATGCGTTCAAGGGCACGGTCCCAACCATTCATGGGATTATTAACAGATTCCATGTCCACTTACTAGAGCACTTCCAAGCCTGGCTCTATGGATATATGAGACCAAGACAAAAAGCGCTCATAGAATCATGGTTCCCACTCTGGTTCCTCCACACAGACCCTTTCCTTCACACCTGCTCCATAGCAGGGGAAACCCCCTCAGAGTAATGCACCAACCCCCCCATACCTGGCAGTCCCGCTGGCAACAGGGGTAACTTGAGTACCCTGGGGTGCCCAATTTTTATATTTCTTAGTTATTCTCTTAGTTTCACATATATTCGGTAATGTCTGTCCCCTGGTCAGCTTACCTCGGTTAAATAAGAAAAGTCTAGTCTTCTATTAAGGATATCCAAGAACTTAAAATAGCGCCCATAGACCACAGGTATCTTAATCATGATTATCTGTTAATAAGATCAATGAGTAGAAAGGTAAGGAAAGTATTTTCAAGGAAAATTGTTATTGTCCTCATCAAAAGCAGGACTTGTATAATTTTTAATCCATGTTTCACACAGTCTTATTCCAATGGCTAAGTCGGTTTGAAACCTGAATTTGAGCAATATGTTACCCTTACTTATATTAAAATTAGATCCTCAGTTTTATGAATTATATTAATATATTAAAATTCCCAAGAAGCTTTCCTCATTGTTCTGTTCAGCTTAAATATCTTGATAGGTGTCTTTTTCATTGTACAAATAAGAAATTCCTTGTAAATTTATTTTGAATTGTTCATTTAGTTGAAATTTTGATGAGTGTAAACTATATTGGTAAGCTTATAGCACAAGTATAGACTTTGCTATAAGAATAAAGGAGATTGCTAGATACTTGGAGACAACTAGCCATTTAAGGCTTCTTTATGAGTGGTTTCAACCCACTCTGACATACTCTTGCTAATTGCTTAAAAAATTGACAAGGGCAACTAATCCCTTCAACTACTCAATATAAGTAAAAAATATAATAAGATTTTGTTGTTTAGTAAACTGTCTATTTTAAAACACAATAAGTTTATATAGATTAGATTGATGATCTTCAGTTGACACATCAATAATTTATAGTAACCTTTTTAACATAAAAACTTATCCCTTCAAACTGACTTTTGATTTAGTTGGTTTGAATACTTTATTTTAGCCCAGTAGGTCAGCCTTTATGGGTTAACGGCTATTATTGGTATAAGGAACCAATTTCTCAATTACTGCAGCCACATTGCACAGGTTAACATATAAAGTATCGTCAGAACAAGTTTTTTAGCGCTCTAATGGCTCTAAAAACGTCCCTATTTGGTTGCCGCTTCAGCTCAATTAATCCAGTTAGGAATTTGATTATTGTCTATTCAGCCAACAGCTGAATTTACCTAGTAGCATTACTGGCGATTATGCCCAATTAACATTATTCATTTTGTAACATCAGTTAAAATCTTGACAAAGAATTTAACTGTTTGTTAATAGTCAAATAATGCTAAACAGTAGACTAATGATTAGACATATATCAAGCAATACTAATATGATTAAAACACAAATAAGATGGTCATGGTCATTCAAACAATGAGGTTGCAAATTACTCAGGGTTCCATCTTTATAGTATTACACCTAAGCTATTTGTAAATCACCTACCATGGTTGTCAATACAAATAGAATCAAGGATTCCTAAATTATCATTTCATGTTCAGGTGACTGAGGACCTTGTAAAATTTTTACTAGTTTGTTCTTATTGGCAAACAACCCTAGTGATCTTTTTACTGCACAGTTTTGGATTCCTCATGCACCTCGCGTTGTAAAGAATATATGATCTGATAATAGTATATAGATTATTATCCATAGTTGAGTAGAACTATTATCAGGCCCAACGCTTTGGCCAGTATTTCCAATTAAATACTTGATAGCCATACTCATAGGGATTCGTTCCCTGCAATACTGTCCACCCAATCTTCAACAAGATCTTCTGATGACAGTTTCTTTTGGCCCAACACACAGTCAGCAGCAATCCCTTAGTTGTGGTTCCCTTCATCTCTAGATCCCCACTTGGATCTCTACTCTTCTCTCTGAGAGTCTACTAATTATTGCTTTCTGCAATAATATCCTTGAGATGGAACTTCACGCTAGATGCTGATAGTCTAACTATAACAAAATCTACAATAAAACTGATAATAATATTTTTTGTAGTAATAGTTCTTTTTTTATTACAGTGAATCCTAGGGAAATTATAGGGGATTCAGTCATCTAACCCTTGGTTGACACCTCTTTGATGAAATGGCAGCCGTTGCTATTGAATCACCCTTTCTTATCTTGGCAGCGATGGTCTTCCCCATCCTGGCTAGGATTACGTCATTTAACATCCTCAAGACCTCAAATGTAAAGAATCAAAAATGTGCCCCTAACGTTTTCCTCTCAATCCAAGTGAACCAACCATAATTGGCTAGCGACCTGCTCAGGTAATGTGACTTTTTACCCATTATGGCAGGTCACTTCACCAACCAATCGATTTGCTAGATGCATGTGGCATCACTCACCTTACAACTCACCATATATCCCCAATTAGTCAGTGATGAAACCTGACTAATCCCAATTGGTACACCTGATAGTTAAGCATTATCAGATGCCCCTATTTTGTCAGCTGCTCCAACCAATGAGATATTAGGTATTCATCCGGATCAATCCCTGATGGATATGACCAGGCGAATATCCCAAAATCCCCCAAAAATAGTTCCTCCAAAAGTTGGGCCAACTGATTTCTAATTCACTTCTCTTTAGGAATTTTCCCCTAGTGACATCAGGTAATCTAGCAGGCTGGGAATATGGGCAAAAATCCCAACACATCCCCCTCTTTCTTAGATTTCCAGCGAGAAAAGGACTGGGGCATGGGAACACCGCTTCAGACACCTGGTCAGATACTTCATTGGTTCAAGTGGAGTACACTCATTAATACTCAATGCTGCTCAGGATGACCTTCAGCATATGGCATTCCTCCTCTCCCTCCTCGCTACCGCCTACTCAGAGTGCAGTCCCCACAACCTCTTGTTATGCTAGGCTGATCAATTTACTTGTGACGATATTATTCCTGGATCCAGTTTTCCCCCGTCAGGGTATATGACCCACTGTCATATTCAGGATTCTTGGTCCGGCGTCTTTATAATTACTGATTCTCTCCTCATCCTAGACAGGAGACTCTTGCCATCGATGTTTGTTTTGTGGATTTATTAAGAATACTTATTTCTTTTCACCCTCATTATTTTTCTCATAAACTCTTGGATGTAAATCATTCTTAATTCTTCCCTTGGAAAGCTTATTTTATTAATTTTTGAAATTAATTTCCCGAAATTGGAGCCTAATGGATTATAGATTGCATAATGTCAACTTCTACATAAGTCCAACATACTCCCTCTAGTCCTGCTCATATGTCAAACTCAGAATCCCGCTATCAGCAATTTCTTAAAAGTCTGTCAAATTCAGACCTCCGCCTCTTCCAGCAGATGAGTTGGGAGCTCAACAGAACCTCTTCTATGGTCCTTCCAGGACTCATACGCCTAGTCTGGTGCAAGGGCTAGTCCTTTCATCAAATTACCAGAAATGGTAACCAATCCCTCCAAAACCAGGCATGTCATTGTTTTGAACAACTCTCAGCTGACTCTTCCCTTGCAGTTGATTCCCAAGTTGGACTTTGATACCCTTCTAGATTTGGCTCCTTTCACTGATGCTCCAAACATCATAGTTAATGCTCCAGAGGTTATGCCAGTTGCTTTGGACCGTTTGTTCTTGGCTAGTTCAGATTTGCTCCCTGAGTTCCTCTTCTGACTCGGGAAATTCTACCAACCCACTGTGCTGGTATCTGAGCTTTCAATCGGGAACAGCATACATTTCAAGCTCCCTTACACTGAACTTCAGGCCTAGGTTACCGAGGCATTGACATTAGCGCTGAATCCCTCTGATCTGGACAACCTTCTGGATTGGAATACTACTGCTTATGCTCTCTGCTTTGCTGGCCAAGTTCTTCAAAGTTGGTCAACAAAGCTTCCAGCCTCACCTGGCTTCCATTGGACATTCAGCTTCAGCTTCTGTGAAGCCTGTTGTCATCCTTTGCAAGATGAAATCTGCTCTTTACACAACTACCTCTTCTCTGGAGCTTCTCATTGCTATCTTCTGTTGATGGCGTTAATCAGGGGCAAGATTTGACAACCCCCCTTAAGTATTCCCTCTTTGCTGCCAGCTCACATGTACGGTGTTCTTGATGAGGCCCATCAGCAGGCACTAAAGACAAATCTTCTGGCGCCAGTGCCTTATTAGGATTTCTCAGGGTTATTTGCCAATTGCCTCTTCCTATATTGCTGTTTTCCTCCCCACTCTGGGGTTTTGCAATTGGCTTCTTCCAACATCTCAATTTCCCTTCCCCTAGTTGCGTTTTCTCAGGGCTCAGCATCCACTCAACTAACATGGTTTCATGTAGGTCTTGCCTTGCAAGTGTCCAATGCATATCAATTTTGATGGGCTATTTATTCCTACCACGATCCATCCTCCCTCCCCCAAGAGGCAACATAGGAGGAATCATCCCCGTATTGAGGACAACCAATAAAAATAAAATTTTTAAAAATATATGGGCTTTTTTTTCTATGCATTTTTAAAAAATCTTTTTCCCAATATCTTTTATCAATTTTTTTATTCTCTCTTTTTTTCATTTTTCTAATGAGACATGACTTGTCTCAGTTCAGAGGTCCTTATTTTCCCCCAAACTGGATCCTGGGCACTTAAACCTACCAGTTTTCTATGGTTCAGAGGTCCTTTTTTGGACTTAACCATCTAGATTGGTTCAAAATCTTTTTTTTGGACTTGACCTAATCATCAGGACATGACCGAATTAATGGTTCATCAGTTCTTCAGGAACTCTTTTATTTTTTTCTATGACCCAACACTTTAGATACTTAGCGTGGACTCAATTTACTACTCTTCCATCCAAGAGATTCTTGATGGAGTAAGCATCGGTTGCTGTCTTGGTGATTATTTCAAATGGACCTGAGCATAATGCATCCAATTTGTTTCTTTGTCTAAAACTATGTGTATCGCAATAGGTGACTCTTTCTCCTATTTGATATTCTTCTAATGGTGGTCGGTTCTTATCATCCATCAATTTTGCTCATATCCTTTTCTTCAAGGTTATATAAATTGCTTGTGATTGCATATTGATCAGGATACTCATCAGTCAGTTTAGGTATTGTTTGGTACTCATCCCCAACGTAGGTTCTACTACCAAATATAATATTGGTGGCAACGCGGCCTTCCTCCCATATAATAATTCAAATGGCATCTTTCCCATCGCCATATGATGACTGAAGTTGTAGGCAAACGTCACCAAACTCAGGTACATTCCCCACGCAGAAGTTCTCCCTGAAACTTGCTTCCTCAGCGTCATGGCCAGCATCCCATTGACCCATTCTACCAGTCCATTTGTCTTCAGCTGGTATGGTACTAACATGACTCCACAGATCCCCACTATTTCATTTAACCTCAAGATCACATGAGATGTGAAGTTGGTCCCATTATCACTTAGTATAACTTGTGGACATCCATGCTGGTATACTACTTGATCCAGGATGAATCTCACAATACTGGTAGCGTCAACTCTGGTTAGGGATTTTGTTTCACCCATCTTGTCAGATGGTCAATGGCTACTATGATGTACTTCACTCCTCCTGTGCTCATTGCCAGCGGTCCCATCACATCGATGGATACCGTGTGCCATGCAAATCCAGGTTAGACCAGTTGGTATCCAGTTGTATTCTTGTGTGGCTTATGCAGTTGGCATTCCACGCAACAAGCCAGATGATCCGCAACATTGTAGTTAATCGATTCCCATTAATAATACTGGCAAATATGGTCAGTTGTTTTTCTCAGGCCTCCATGCCTGACAACCTTATGAGCGGCTTGAACTATTGCTTCTCTTTCTGACAGTTTTGGGAATAATAGCCATTTACCGTTTATCATCTTGAATACTTGTCCATCCATGATACGGTGTTTTCTATTGATTTTCAAAGCGCATTTTGGATTTCTTGGGGATCATCCTCTATTCTTCCTTTGACCATTCTCTGGAATAGCTCATCCACCTGTGGGTATACCAACTGGACCTTTGGTAACTACAATAAGCCATCCACGTTCTGGTGAGAAGCCCCCACTCGGTGGACTATCTCATAATCATAAGCCTGAAGCTTAAGTGCCCATCGAGCCAGTTGTCCTTCAAGTTCCTGTAGATTGTGCAGCCAACGCAGTGAAATGTGGTCCATCACCACCTTAAAGTTTTTTCTGTGGACATACACCTGAAAATGCTTACAGGTGTAAATGACCATAAGGCATTCACTCTCAGTCATGGTGTAATTCCTCTCAGCAGCTGAGAGTGTCAGGCTCATCTATGCCACTGGATGTTCATCCCCAAGTTCATCTACTTGGCTCAGTATGGCGCTGATCACCATCAACAAAGCATCGGTTTGAATGATAAACTCCTGATCAAAATTCAGATTTTTCAGGATTGGCAAATTTATCAGATACTGGCGTAACTCATCAAAGGAGTCCTGGGCCTCTTCATTTTATGAATAAATTTGAGCACCTCCTCCTTCTGCCCTTCCAGCTGATCTGCGAGCTGTTTCCAATCAACTAATAGTTTGATGCTTTTGGTTGCTCTGGCCGATAATCCTATTTCATTGAGAGACCCTAAATCATGGAATAGTCTCAATTCGGCCTGATTAGCAGATTTCCTCATTATTGACCTTGTAATCACTTCATGGGTATCCCAATTTCCTGGTCATTTTTGGGCGAATTTTCTCCAATACTTTTCAATAATTTGAGCATCTCCTCTTGCTGGCCTTCTGATAGATCAGCGAGTTGCTCTTAATCAACCAATAAGTTGATACTTTCAGCTAACCTGACCAATAATTTCATCTCATCGAGGGTGGAATTTTTCCATTTGGCTGTCAGGATTCCTTGTCACTTCTTAGGTCCAAACTCATAGACCATAAAATTAATATAAATATATTATATATTTTTTTGTATTTTTCTTTTGAAATGGGACTTGCAACCTATAAAAAGGCTCAGAGGTCCTTCTTTTCCCTTCATCTTAACTGGGTCCTGGGTACTTAAACCTACCAGGTATCATGGTTCAAAATCTTATCCTCTTAAGATTTAACCAACCATTTGGTTCAGTGGTCCCCTTCTGGGACTTGACCATAATCTCAAGACATAATCATTTAATGGTTCAGAGGTCCGCTGAGAAAATTGCAATTATTTTCTTAGGCTCAATACTACCAATTAGTATTAATCTTTCCCCCTATATGACCAGCAGCGCTGTCTTCTCATGTATAGGCCATACTTGCCGACTTTGGGCAGCTCTCCTGAATTAGGCCTTTTAACCTTGACTGGAAGTTCAACCAACTGGCCCTAATTTCATTTCTTATTTGGCAACTGATGCTTTCAGATCTTTGTATCTCATCAGCCAACAGTTTCATCCAATTGTCCAGCTCGTTTTTTCTCCTGAAAACGATTTTCAGCCTTCGTGGCTATCCTTAATTACACAGGTCGTTATGGCCTCATTAGTTTAATCCAAATTCTCTGGAATTGATGAACTCGTCTCCAACAACTTCTGACCAGTGATTGAGTGCTATTAAGTCAAACGATTTTCTCCACTATCTTGGATCAATCATTTTCTTTTTTGACTACATCTCTTCATTGGTATGGCAATCCAATTCTCTGGATTGATTGCTTCTTAACTCGTCCAATGCCTCATCTAAACACTCTCTCCTCAGTACTATTTAAAGCCATTCTAATTTTAGCCTGAGTTGATCCTGCTGTTTTTTGGGACTATTTACAGTGGGCCCAATTCCAACCCAAGTTGGCCCTGCTGATACTATTCATCTCAAGTAGATGTCTGGTGGAACTAGTTTTCTTGCAGCACTAGATAGTTCCATATCTAGGCTGAAAGCCCTTTTCCCTGAACTTGAGTATCTTCATTTTGCTTCACTTGGAGCTCGACTACTGAGCTGGGTGAACGACACTGAACGTGATCCTCTTCAAGTTCTATCTTTGTTACTTCCTTCAGTAACATATTTCCAAAAATTTGAAACATCTTCTTCATATGACATCATAATAAATTCTTCTACTCAACTACCCCTGTAGTGAGCACCAACTTAGAAAATTTAAAAGTTTGTTCTTATTGGCAAACAACCTAAGTGATCTTTTTGCTGCACAAATTCAGTTTCCTTGTGCACCTCGCGTTGTAAAGAATATATGATCTAATAATAGTATGGAGACTATTATCCGTAGTTAAGTTAGAACTATTATCAGGCCCAATGCTTTGGCCAATATTTCCAATTAAATACTTGATAGCCATATTCATAGGTATTCGTTCCCTGCAATACTGTCCACCCAATCTTCATCAAGATCTCCTGATGACAGTTTCTTTTGGCCCAACACACAGTCAGCAGCAATCCCTTAGTTGTGGTTCCCTTCATCTCTAGATCCCCACTTGGATCTCTACTCTTCTCTCTCTGAGAGTCTACTAATTATTGCTTTCTGCAATAATATCCTTGAGATGGAACTTCACGCTAGATGCTGATAGTCTAACTATAACAAAATCTACAATAAAACTGATAATAATATTTTTTGTAGTAATAGTTCTTTTTTTATTACAGTGAATCCTAGGGAAATTATAGGGGATTCAGCCATATAACCCTTGGTTGACACCTCTTTGATGAAATGGCAGCCGTTGCTATTGAATCACCCTTTCTTATCTTGGCAGCGATGGTCTTCCCCATCCTGGCTAGGATTACGTCATTTAACATCCTCAAGACCTCAAATGTAAAGAATCAGAAATGTGTCCCTAACGTTTTCCTCTCAATCCAAGTGAACCAACCATAATTGGCTAGCGACCTGCTCAGGTAATGTGACTTTTTACCCATTATGGCAGGTCACTTCACCAACCAATCGATTTGCTAGTTGCATGTGGCATCACTCACCTTACAACTCACCATACATCCCCAATTAGTCAGTGATGAAACCTGACCAATCCCAATTGGTACACCTGATAGTTAATCACTATCAGATGCCCCTATTTTGTTGGCCGCTCCGCCCAATGAGATATTAGGTATTCATCCAGATTGATCCCCAATGGATATGACCAGGCAAATATCTCAAAATCCCCCAAACGTAGTTTCTCCAAAAGTTGGGCCAACTGATTTCTAATTCACTTCTCTTTAGGAATTTTCCCCTAGTGACACCAGGTAATCTAGCAGGCTGGGAATATGGGCAAAAATCCCAACAAACCTCCATAGGTCCTATACCATAATCCACAAAATTTAAATTTCTGATTCAATAAAATGAGTGTTTTAAAGACTATTAAACTATTTTGCAACCTAGATTAAAGATAAACCTACTATAAGCAAGGGTTTAGTATAAAAAGCTTTATTGAATATGGCCAATAGAATAAACTTTCTTGTAACTAATTTTATTATTAGGGTTCACTAGTCTTCTAGCCTCTTATTATATACTTATCCTTCCCTACTACGCTTATTATATTACTGATACTTTCCAGGGTCTGGCTTTGTGCCATAAATTGCTTGAGCAATTTTTGACCTGATAGTTTCTACATTTTAATTTTTTGATAACTCATTACTAGAGTCAAGTTTAGGCGACCTAGGATTACTTTAATTCCTTTGACCTGAATTTTTTCACCAGATCTATTTTTGTAGAATCGTTTATAGAATTGGTAGATTTTATCATATTGCTTAAAATCTTTGGATATATATCTTTATATACTTTTGTTTCAGTTTCATGACTTATAAAAAGTGACAAGGTTTCCTTCTTGAGTATTTCTTATAGGTATTATTACAATACTGGATCCTCTTCTATACTAACATCATTTGTTTTTAAAGTTTTCTGTACTTCTTTAAAATTCAATTTTGTTGGTGTTTAAGACTAATATAGGGTATGATTAAAGGTTTCTAGAATTTTTAGGTTTTAGTGATGGTAGAGCTGCGGCTAACTGAAATTTATCTCTAGTGTGACCATACATCCAATTATTCTTTTAGAAGTAACTGTGGAGTTAAGCCCTTATCACTTTAGAATGGATTCACTGCCCATTAAAGCTTGGTGTCCATTTTTTATGATCCTTACACACTTCTATAATACAGGATAAACTAATCAGAATTTAATATATTACAATCCATAAGAGTTCTTTCTCTTTAAAAAACGTTAACCTAATCTCTTTCACATTTTTTGTTTTTTATAATTTACAAAAGTTATATTTACTATTTAGAAAGAACTTTGAGTCATAATACAGCATACATTTAAATTTGTAAAATTTACACATTTTACACAAAATGATTTATTGAACCATGAAATATTTAATTAACCTTTTTATCTCTACCTTGATAGGATTCAGCTCTCAGAACTATTAGAGGGTTAAAAAGCTTAAGCAAAAATATAAAAGATAGGCACTAAAAATTAATATAGAATAAACCCAAAACTTAACGCGTGATAGTAATCAAGATAGTTATAATAAAGTATACCAGCATGCTTATAACATCATTTAAAAACAAGGACGCTTGTGGGTCCCCTTCAGGTCCCTTAATAATAACTGATGCTAGACCATTTAATTCAATAACATTCAATCACCCAGGAAAACTTAAGCTTGAGCTTGAAAAAATCAATAAAGACTGAAAGCATTTCACACTCAGGTAGCTCTTTATACATAGGAGTGTCAACATGAAGCAAAGTCAAGTTAAGTTGCACTCTTAATAGAGGTTTATTGACTCCCTTTGCAGAGCGCGGAAGGTCCCAGACTTCATTTTATTAAAATCATTAGATCTGAAATTTAAGAAGGCCATGATCCTTTATTGATAGTAGGTAGTCAATTTCCAATGTCAAATTATCACTTGTCAATCTATCGTTATCAAAGCTCAGATTTAAAACTCTTTATTTACCATATTTTAGCTCATAGAATCCTATGTAAGTAATCAGTGATTGTAGCCTCAGCTTCACTAATTTAGGAAGAGATATGTGATTTATTGGAGATATATTTGTAACTTTTGAGATAGGTTACTCGTTGTAGCTCTCAAGCTTATTGCACAGGTTCTGATGTGTTAGTTAAAATAAAGATTTGATATAATAATTTATTGGGTTGAAAATAGTATAAAAACTATTATTATAGTTGAGATTTTCACAATCAACTTAAGTAATGTCTGTTACTCTAGACTGGTTATAACTCTCATCCTCCTAATCCCTGTGGTACTTTTAGCCTAAGGGAACTTCTTCCTTTGACTCTTCCTCTCATTGCAGGAGCTGTTAGAGTTGATTTTTATCCACTTGAACAAGGGAACCTTTCCCTTCAACTTTAATCCCAAGAGTTGGAAATTGACTAATAATTAGTAGAATCCTCTTCTCTTCTACTCTGATCCCAAGAGTATGTAAGATAGATTAAAAATATATCATAATATTCTGAGTGATATTTTAAATATGGAACTACTGCTTTTTTTAATAAAAATCAAGAGCTTCATAGGAATCCAGTTCCTAACTCTTCCAGTGGTGCCCCTATAGGAAACAGCAGCCATCGCCAGTGGATTGACCTCTGAAGTTGCCTACAACGATGATCTTCCTTATCCATATTGTCAGATTTCACTGTTAACTAAAATGCAACCTCTATTGGTTAGTTAGAGAATTTTGCCAAAATTTTAATCAAACTCATTGCATTACCCTTATTAGGCTAGCAACCTGCTTAGGTAATGTAAGCTTTTGCCCATTAACAATAGGTTGCTTTACCTAAAAAGTTTACTTGCAAGCGACTCTATTATAAGCATTGTCAACTCCTCAGCAACTAATTTTAAATCTTCTTAATCAATTGGTGACAAACCATGATTGACTCATACATTACAATTATAACCATTATTACAGCCCAAATTGAATCATATGTAAACACATTGTTAAGAATTTTCCTGATGGAACATCAGTAATCTGGTGGAATAAAGCCTAACAGATCAGTTAATATCCCATTAGTAATAACAATTAACAATAGTTATATCTCTTATAATAACTCACATCCACTAAGATATATCACTTCAGCGGATAAGGAAGATTTTTAAACGATTTAATTCATCTGCTAAAGTGGGCGTACTTAAATCCCAACACATCCCCCCGCTAGACCAGAATATCCAGTGATAGATAGGAACCTGTGAATGGATGCCACCTCAGGACGTGGTCATATTTCAACCATCAAAGTTAGACTTGACTTCAGTGGGTCTCAGTCCATCCCTCACTCAACGCATCTCATGTTATTCTCAGCAACGTGGCTTTTTTTCTTCTTTTTCCTACTCACTGCAAACTCACTCAATCATGGTTCCAAGCACCTTATGCCATATCAGTACTACATCAGTCAGTATTGCTGATAATATGAAATGGAAAGACTGTATCTACCCAGGTGGTGCTTCTATGAATCCTCATCATTTAAAGGATATTCTTAGTCAGCTTCACCAATCCCATTTTTCTGTACTCCCTCAGGCTGGGTTCTCAATTTGTGATCAGTGTGGATCTTCTTCCTCTCCTTGTGCTTCTTCAAGGTGGACCCAGTTTCTCCATAAAGCTGATCCTGCTAATGTTCACAGTCTTCATTAATCATATCATAATAATCACTCCCTTTATCATAGTTCATCCCCCTTCTCCCCACTTGATAAGGGGGTGTAAGTCCTGGTGAACGTCCTCTGGGCATCAATTGGGCCATTTTTCCGTTCCCAAGCAAGAAGGTACCAAAGAGGATGGTCATACCCCTCGTTACTCAAGGCGATCTCACTCATGTGGTAGATGAGCGCTGGGTAACAACCCTTCCACTTCAGATCCCGCTTCCAGTACCCACACTCTCCTTAGCAGAACTAGTATGAGGAATCAGTGAAATCTGTGCCGAGATTGCCAAAAAGGAATTGATTGCAACTAATTCAAGTGGCAATCATCCCAATGCTCAGATTTCAAATGGTCAAAAAGGTATGAAGACCAATCTATCAGCTGTAATGCCTGATGGTTGCAATTCAGTTAACACAATGATCAAAAAATCTTTCCCCTCCCAAATCTGTCAGGCATCACCCCTGATGGGCAGGTAATAGCATCAGATACCATTGACGAGGTTTTAAAGCTTCCTGTCAGAAAATTGGGCATTGCGCCTGATGCAATGCTACTGACTGAATGAATGGCCCAGCAACTGAGCATGGGCGGGTTAGGCATCCCGAACCCATTCCCAACCAAATGGGTCCACCCATATGTGGGGTGTTCTAGGGGGATTCCCACTGCTCGTCAGGCCAAACGCCATCATATCAACCATCGGAAATGTAGCTGAGCTTTGGTTTGGACGTTCAAGGTTGAACTGACCACAACTCAGCCCACCACCAACTTTTGCAATGTCAGTTTTCAGGGAACTAACCCGCCCATTTCCAAATAATTCGCCGCTTAGGTCAAACTTGTGGGACCCAATCCCAGCTTGTTTTCCCTCAAAATTGATAACTATTTAATCAGGCGCATTGCACTGAGAAAATTGTTGGTCAATTCTCCTTCCTTAAATTTTCCAATAAAACAACCCTCCTTAAAATTCAGTTTTTATCTGTTGAAATTAAGCTCCCAATCAGTTCCATATTTGTCATACCAGCAGCAGTGCCTCTGGCATTCTGGTTTGCCATTTGGGTGCTCTGTCATCTGGACTGGCAGGCCAGTCTAATTATCACTAGCTGTGCGCCTGACAGGGGGTGGGAAAACCACCAGAGAACTTTAAATCATGGCAATAAAAACTAATATCTTTAAAAATATTTTTTTCTATTTTTTCAATGATGTCTCCCTCTTAATATATAATTTTTCATATATGTTTATTTTTATATTTTTTCTCTTTTTTTTAAAATTTATTTATTTTTATATTTTTCCATTAGAACAATACTTTAAGTTTTTGTATGGGCCTACACACTATATGACCATCAATGATGTTCTTTATTGTATAGGCATCTGTTGTTTTTTTAACAATCATATTGGATGGACACAACAATAGGGCTTTCATTTTGTTTCTTCCAAAATTCATGAGTATTGCAATAGGATACCCTATTTCTCACATGATACTCCTTAAGCACTGGTTAATTATTTCATCCATCTTTATACTCTAATTTTCTTTAACAACATTGTGTCAAATGACTGTGATTGCAGTTTGATCATAATATTTGTTAGTTGGGTAAATATTGCTCTGCACTCATCCTCAAATCTGGTTCCACTGCCGAATAAAAAATGGCAGCAGTGAGACTCTTTTTACATATAAGAGTTAAAATGGCATTTCCCTGTCATCTTACAGTAACTTATACTTTTGCAAAGGTAACTGAACTCAATTAATATCCCCTTAAAGGGTGGATAGCCTGGCAGGTAAAACTACTTCCACCCTAGTGCAGGTTTTGAGTTCAAAACCTTTACTGGCTTAAAAATTCTTGGTGTGGTATATTTGTCCCAAGGTCAACCCACCTCAAATACTTTTTTCAATTAATATCCCCTTAGTAGAGGCTTTCCCCAGTACCAATTTTTGCAGCATTGCAGCTTGAGTTTCATTGAATCTTTCTACCATTACATTATTTTCTGGGTGGTAAAAATGGACACAACTTCTCTTATTCCAGGGTTCCATCAGTCTTAAGATCACATAGGACGTAGTTTTAAATTCCATTATTACTTAATAACAATTATTTCATCCATGCTAGTACATTACTTTGTCAAGTGTGAAACTTGCAACGCTCATTGCATTTAATCTGCTAAAGGCCTTTGCTTTGACCTATTTATTCAGATGTTCTATTGCAACTATGATATACTTTAGTCCCCCTAGTACTAACACCCAAGATTTCCATAATGTTTATTGAGACCATGTGCCAAGCAAACACAGGGCATACTAGCTGGTATCCTATCACATTCTGCGGAGCTTGAGGAGTTGATATGGCATGCAACAGGCTAGATAACCAGTTACATCACAATTAATTGATTCTCAGTAATAGCACTAGCGTAGTTGGTCCATTGTTTTTCTTAGGCCACCATGCCCTATGACTTTGTGTGCGGCTTGTAGAATCTCTGAGTATTCTGACATGTAAGGTAATAAGTACCATTTTTAATCAATCAACTTATAAAGTTGACCATTTTTCATCTTAGTATCATCCATCACTTTCTTCAGCGTGGTTTAAATCTCATGGTATTCATCCCTGATATCCTCTCTAATAATCCGCTGAAATAATTCATCTACTTGCTGTTAAACAACTTGAACGGCAGGTAATCTTGATAGCCTTTCAGCAACTGATGTGCTGCTCCTGATCGGTGTATAATTTGAAATCATAGGCTTTCAGTTTCAGAGTCCATCGTGCCAGTCGCCCTCTGGTTCTTTGAGATTACCCACTCTAGTGATTAGTGGTTAGTCATAACCTTAAAGTGTAGGCCTTTAATATACAATTAAAATGTTTGCAGGAATATATCACCACAAGGCACTTGCATTCTATAATGATGTAGTTCCTTTACGCTGGAATCAGCATTCTACTCACATATGCTACTAGATTCTCTTCCCCATCGTCATCTACTTGACTTAAAATGGCGTAATTGCTGTTAACATGGAATCAGTCTAAATAATAAACTCATGATTGTAATTGGGTCTTTCAAACAAAACTAGTCATTGATAACTAATTAGCTTATCAAAAGCTTATTGGTCCTCCTAATACCACATGAATCACTAGTTATATACTTCAGCAGGTGATATAATGGTTCTGTCATTCAAGAAATAAATTTTGATAGGTTGGCTGTAGTAGCTGACCATCACAAGAAAGACTTTTATGTCCTGAACACTCTTAATCAACATCCATTCAGTAGCCTTTATTTTCTGTGGCTGTGGTTGTGTTGGGATTTCTTGCCCACATTTCCAGCCATCTATATTACCATGGGTAATTAGGGTATAATTCCCTATAGCGAGTAGATTTGATGTCAGATGACCCCAATTTTGGGCTAACAATGTTCAGGGGTTTTTGGGTAATTTTCCTGGTTCAGATCCGTTGAGGATCAATCTGGGTGAATGCTTAAGATCTCATCGGGTGGAGTTGCTGACGAAATAGGAGCATCTGATAGTGATTAACTATCAGATGTACCAAATAGGATTGGTCTGGTTTCATCATCAGCCGAATGGGAATTAAAGGAGAAAGTTGCAAAGTGAGTAGGCCACCTGCAACTAGAAAATCGATCAGTTGGTTCATGATCTTCCATAATGGGTAATAACTCCCATTACCTGAGTAGGTCACTTGCCAAGTATGGTTGATTCACTGAGATTGAGTGGAAAACGTTAGGGACATGCTTTCTGATTCTTTCCATTTTGATCTCAAGGATGTCTGATGAAGGGTACCTAATTAGGATGTGGGAAGACCATTCTATGGTGAGACAACAAAGGGTAATTTAATGGTAACAGCTGACGTTTCATTGCTGAGGCGCCAACTGAGGGTTGGGCGCCAAATTCCTTCTATAAAGTACCCCAATAATTCACAATAAAAAAGGAGTTAATTAGAAGAATTCAATATTAGTTCTATTCATCTTTAAGTAGATTATTGCTGTGTGCTTTAACTGGGGCTTTAATAGGATAAAGAAAAAAGGATTGAGGATCCTGAGAAGCTGAGCTGATATTGAAATTGCTGCCAACTTCATGTCACGAGAGGAAAGTATGTAAACTAGGATCTGAGCGTGGATCAAGTTTGGCGAATAAGGGAAAAAATCCCTACTGAGGACATCTAGATTATTTTGAGTAGGAATACCGGTCAAGCATTATATCAGAAACTAATGATCTATTTAACTATGGATAATAGCCTTCATAATATTATCAATTATATATATTATAATATCATCAGACAATGTGAAGAGTGCACAAACCAAACTTGTGCTGTTATCAATTAGGGGTTAATGTTAATGAACAAGCAGCGAAGCCCTTAGATTTTCAACAATTGGTGCTCACTACAGGGGTTTTAGTTGATCAGGATACATCAAGACAAAATGTAGTACAAAATGAGTTAAGAAAACTCTGGATGGAGGTTGCAACTGTCAACAAGAACGCCTTAATTCTGAAGATCGTCAATAATTTGCTGCCTTAGGGGATTCAAATACATCATAGTTGCAATCAACCATCTGAAAGGTGGGTTGAGATGAAGGCTCTGGTGAAAGTAGATGCGACAAGCACTGTAATGTTTATCCTGGATCAAGTAGTATATCAAAATGGATGCCGCAGGACTTGTTGAGCAATAATGGAACAAATATCTGTCTCATGTGATCCCACAATTGAATGAAATAATGAGGGTCTGAGGAGTCGTATCAGTACCTTACTGGCTGGAGATGAACATATTGGTAGAATGGGTCAATGGAATGCTGGCCCTGACCTGTGGAAGCTGGTCACAGGAAGAACTTCTGCATGGGGAACTAACCTTAGTTTGGTGATGTTTGCATATAGTATAAGTCATCATATGGTGATGGAAAAACTGTCATTTGATTTGCTATATGGAAGGAAGGTCACGTTGTCAACAATTTTATCATTGGTTGTGGAACCAACATTAGGGATAAGGCAAAGCAGAACCTAATCTGATTGTTAAACATCATTATTGAAAGCAATCACAAGCATTCAATACAACCTTAAAGAAAAGGATCAGAGCAAAAATAAAAGATGTTAAGAACCAATTGGCCTTATTACAATGGCAAATAGGCGACAGAGTTATCTATTGCAATATGCATGGTTTTGGGAGAAGAAACAAGCTAGATGCGTTGTGGTTGGTTCCATTCAAGATTATCACCAAGGCGTTTATGGACTCCTATTTTATCAAGAACCTCTTGGATGGAAGGATAGTGAAATAGTTTATGTTAGATATTTGAAGTAGTGGATCAATGAAAAAATAATAAAAAGATTGTTCCCAAAGAACTGATGAACCAATAAGATGCTTATGTCCTGATGGTTTAGTAAAGTCTGAAATAAGTACCTCTGAACCAAACTAGATGGTTAAGTCTTAAAAATAAGAACTCTGAACCATAGAAAACTAGTAGGTATAAGTATACCTTGGAACCAGTTTAGGGAAATAGATAAAGATGGACTTCTGAACCAAATGAAGGTCATGTCCCATATAAAAAAGAAGAAAAAGATAAAAGAATGATAAAAATATAAGAAAAAAATTGTAAAAATTGCATAGAAAAAAGATATTTTTATAATTCTTATTGTTTATTATCAACTTGGTGATAATTCCGCATATGTCGCCTCTTGGGGGAGGGAGGATGTATCATAGTAAGACTAAACAAACCATCAAAAGCTATGTGAAATTGGATGCTAGCAAGGGCTAGACCTACTCAAAGCCAAGTTTGTGTGGAGGCTGATCCCTGTGAGAATGCGACTAGGGGAAAAGAGATGGAAATATTGATACTTGCTAAATGTGATAAACCATAGAGGGGAGGGAAGCAACAGAACAAGAAGAGGCAGTTGGTGAATAACCCTGAGTAATCCTAATATGGAACTGGATCCAGAAGATTAGCCTTGAGCGCTTGATGATGGGCTTCATCAAGAACATTGTACATATGGGCCAGCATCAAGCAAGGGATTTTAGGCGGGGTTGCCAGCATGCAAGAGTTAAAGCCATCAGGGGAAGGTATCAATGGGACATGCCAGAAATGACATAGGCATGTAGATCAGATGTCATCCTGAATACAATGACTATGAGCTTCTTGAAAGAAAAATCAGAATGAGCGATGGAAGCTGGGAGAGGCTGGAAGCTTCATGGCCCAACTTCTAAGAACTTAGCTGAAAAAGCAAAGAACATAGGCTGCAACGTCTTGATCTAGAATGGTTTCAAGATCAGAGGGGTTCATAGCTATGGATAGAGCCTCAGTTACTCAGGTCCTCAAGTCTGCATAGGGGAGCTTGAAATGTTTGAGGTTTCTGATTTTTGGTTTGGTTGACAGAACAGCTGGATTTTAAAATTGGGCTGAGTCAGAAAAGGAACTCCAGAAGCAAGTCAAATCTAGTGAGGAACAACCTATTGAGAGTGGATGGCATTGCTTCAGGAGGCTCAACAATTATTGTAGGAGTATTTGAAAATGGAGCCAAATCCAGGAGAATTTTGAAATCTAACTTGGGAATTGATAGATAGAGTACTGGTCATGAGTCGATTGAGACAATAGCCAACCTGTTTCATTGGGGTTTAATACCATTTCTGGTAATTCCATAGAAGGACTGGCCACAGATGCTTGACTAGGAGTATGAGTCCTAGGAGGACCATAGAAGAGGTTCTGTCAAGAAGATTGACTCATCAGTTGGAAGAGCAATACATCTTTAGCATACATGCTGTCAAGCAGTTGTTGGTACCAAGTGTAAGTCTCAGGAACCATACTTTGGCTCTTGATCAGGCCATCTTCCCATTACTGAATAAAAAGACACCAAAGAGGATGGCGGTACCTTTCATCACTCAGGGTGACCTCGCTCATGTAGTAGATGAGCGATGGGTAACAGCTCATCTGCTTCGGATCCCACCTCCAATAAAACACTTACCTCAGCAGAACTGTTGCGGGGAATCAGTGAAATCTGTGCTGAGATTACCAAATTAAAATTGGTCAGATCTAATTTGGCTGGCAATCTAGCTGATGCCTAAAATTCGAATGACTGTAAAAGCATGGAGAATGAGATATTGGCTGGATCGCCTGATGGTTCCAATTCAATCTCCAGATCAGTTGAACAAATATCAGGTGCTATTGATGAGGGTTTGAAGCCCTCAAATAGTAAT
The DNA here is from genome assembly GCA_022478985.1 of Massospora cicadina. Lineage (NCBI taxonomy): Eukaryota > Fungi > Entomophthoromycota > Entomophthoromycetes > Entomophthorales > Entomophthoraceae > Massospora > Massospora cicadina. Next base: position 26,519 of record JAKSZP010015825.1, on the reverse strand, counting down.
TCGGGCGTTGCACCCAATGCACTGCTGTTGACCAAACAAACAGTTAAATGACTGAGCGCGGGCGGGTTGACCGTCATGAACCCATTCCCAACCAAATGGACCCATCCCTATAAGGGATAGCCTTGAGGGGATTCCTGTTGCTCGTTAGGCCAAACGCCGTCATACTAATCATTGGAAACATAGTTAAGCCCTGGTTCAGAAATTTGAGGTTGAACTGACAGAGACTCAGCCCGCCACCAAATTTTGTGATGTCAGTTCCCAAAGAATAAAACCCCCCATTCCTGAACAATGCACCGGTCAGGCTGAATTTGTTGGGTCCTGACCCCATCCTGTCACTACCCAATCAACCACTATTTAATCAGTTGCATGGCACTGAGAAAATTGTTGGTAATTTCCTTACTTTCCTTTCCCAATAAATTTTTGCCAAAGAATTAAATTTTCTTTATTTTCCATTCTAACCGCATCCCAGATGGCATTTCCCTGGTGGCCTGTCACCCCGCACTCTGGGTGGGCTTTACCAATTCTTTTGGTCACCATGGCTCCCTCTATCATCAATTAAGCCCAGCAAGTCTGACACTTTTGGTCTTACAACCCCACTCTTATGAATTTCTGACAACAATACATGGGGATCTTATGGCCCCATGTACAACAATGGATAGAGAGAATCCATCTCCCTATTGCCCCTGATGAGTTGGCCTCCTAAACCAAGAATCTCGTCGAGACTGTCCCAGTAATCCCACCTCCTGCAGTTAGAAACACTGAGTTGGGAATAGGTTCAGTGTGGTTTGCCGTTGGGACACTCCTTACCCTGTTGTTACATCGCCACTTCGTGGTATCACATTTCCCAGCTCCATATCAAGTCATATGGTCAGCAAAGCCTCTGGCATTCTGGCTTGATTTTTGGGTGTTCACACATCCCAACTGGCAGGCCGGTCAAAACTTCTTCTGCCATTTACATGACACCAAGATTCTGAATTTGACATGTGCTGGATGAGAGTGTGGGATGTCGGACTTGTATAATAGTTGACACCATGCACTTTGGAATCAATTAAGCTTTAAATTTGGAGAAATTAATCCTAAAAATTAATAAGATAAGCTCTTTAGAGAAGAATTAAGAATGATATGAGCCAAGAAGTTATTATGAGAAATTTATAAGAGCAGATATAAATGGGCTTCTTAATTGCACCACAAAACAAACATCAACAGCAAGAATCTCCTGTCAAGGATGAGGAGGAAAATCAGGAAATTGAGGACACCATACCAGGAATCCTGAAATATGACAGCAAATTATATGCCCTGATGGGAGGAAAACTGAATTCCAGGATCAGTATCATCTTGAGTAAATTAATCAGCGCAGCATGACAGAAGGTCATGGGGACCACGCTATGAGTAGGTGGTAGCAAGGAGGAAGAGGAAGAGAGACCGCATGGCAAAGGTTTTCCTGAGCAGCTTTGGGTAAAGATTGCCTGTGCTCTGCTAGAAAACAAGAAGTATTCGTCTTGATGTCTGATGCAGTATTCTCCTGTCCCAATCCTATTCTCACTGGAATCTAGGCAAGAGGGGGATGTGTTGGGAATTTTGCCAACATTTACAGCCGTCTAGATTACCATGGCGCTAGGGGAAATTTCCTATAGCGAGTGAATTGGATATTGGTTGACCCCGATTTTGGGTTAACGATGTTTGGGGATTTTAGATAATTTGCCTAGTTTGGATACATTGGGGGTCAATCTGTGTGAATAATTAAGATCTTGTTGGTCAGAGTTTCTGACAAGATAGGGACATCTGATAGTTTATTTATGATTAACTATCAGGTGTACCAATTGAGATTGGTTGGGTTTCATCACCGACCAATTGGGACTTTAAGGAGCAAGTTGCAAGGCGAGTGATGCCACCTGCTTAGCAAATCAATCAGTTGGTTTGTGACCTGTCATAATGGGTAATAAGTCCCATTACTTAAGCAGGTCGCTTGCCAAATATAGTTGGTTTGCTGGGATTGAGTAGAAAACTTTAGGGACACGTTTTCTAACTCTTTCCGTTTTAGGTCTCAAGGATGTCTGATGAAGGGTACCTAATCAGGATGTGGGAAGACCATTCTATGGTGAGACAACTAAGGGTAATTCAATGGTAACAGATGGCGTTTCATTGCTGAGGCGCCAACTGAGGGTTGGGCGCCAAATTCTTTCTATAAATTTTTCCTGATAATTTACAATAAAAAAGGAGTTAATTAAGCAGAATCATTATTAGTTCTATTCATCTTTAAGGAGATTATTGCTGTGTGCTTTAAATCAAGGCTTTAATAGGATATAGAAAAAGGATTGAGGATTATGAGAAGAGAAGCTGAGCTGATATTGGAATTGCTGCCAACTTCATGTCACCAGAGGAAAGGCATAAACTAGGATCTGAGTGTGGATCAGGTTTGGTGGATAAGGGAATAAACCCCTATTGAGGACATCTAGAGTATTTTGAGGAGGAATATTGGTCAAACATTGGATTAGAAACTAGTGATCTATTCAAATACAGATTATAGTCTTCATACTATTATCTTTTTTATATCATATATTATCAGATAACACGAAAAGTGCAAAATAAAACCTGTGCGGTTTTCAATTAGGAGTTAATATTTGTGAATGAGCAGCGAAGCCCCTAGATCTTTATCATAATGTAATCCGCCAGAGTTTATCAAAAACCCCAAGTATCCAAGCTCTTTTAAATAAATGATATTTCCTCAGATTATACTTCAATTTATCCATTGCTAGGTGTTTGCACACTTCCTTCTAGTGCTCCAGTTGATCAGCAAATGTTCTGATGAATATATTGATGTCATCCAAGTACACCAAAATGCAAGACAACTCCAAGTCACTCAATATAGAATCCATCGCCCTCTGGAAAGTCATCATCACAATACACAAGACCTGTAATTTCATCAGTTGGTATAATCCTTGTGCGGTGATTATTACACATTTTTTCTTGTTCTTCTTTTGAAAATCTATCTTCCAATATCCCAGGATCAAACCATCACCAAAAAATTGGCTTCTTCTAGATGATCGAGCTCATTATTGATCTTGGCAGCGGATATGGAGGCTTCTTAGTGATCTTATACAACTGTAGGTAATCAATCAACACTCAATTTGATCCAGCCTTTTTCTTCACAATAAGGATTGGATTCTTCCACGGACTCAAAGATGGTATGAGGGACCAAGCTCAATCAAATCATTGATTTCTTCATTGACTACTGCTTCAGAAGCCTTGGATCAGCAGACAGGTCTCATTTGTAATGGCAGTTATTCCCTTTTTTGTACTAGATGGTCCCAACATGGCAGGTACCCCCCAGTGTCAACCTTATGGATCACATTTTTAGTGCATCATAGCTCATAATTGTCCTGAGCAAGTATCACCCAATATTTATAGAATGATTTTTAGTATTTAAAATTATGAGTGTTCTGAAATACCTGCTCCCAAATTGAGCCTTGGTAGATCGACTCTAGAACCAGCGCAAATGGAACCTTACCAAAGGGCACCAATACTAGATTCAATCAGGAAGCATCACGAGCATGAGAATTAATGGAAACACTTTCAGGAATACTGTCCCTGCTTCCCAAATCGAGAGAGGCGTGGCCCCCACTGCTGAACTCACAAGGGCGATGAAGAACAATGAAGGTGACAACAATGCTGTAAATCTGGAAGGCAATGAGAGATCCTGATCATACGGAGCTATAAAGGTCCTTAAAGCACCATGTATTTACAAAGCCTATAGATATAAACACTTTCTAATTAAATAACGTAATCTATATTTGCCTCATCTTTTAGTTTTTTGACTTCTCCGCTAACTTTCAGCTTCAAGCACATTTTTGATCTTTGGCGTCAGTCAAGAGAATTGTTATTCTGAGAAAAGTGTTTTTACTATAAGGGCTATGATCTGTCAAGTAAAACGTCTATCACTAACAATGGATAATGTTAGCAGGAAAGAAAGCCAACCTTCTGATTGGTCAAGAAGCGTCACTTGATGTATTAGTACCATGTGATATAAAGTACCTCCTATGCAGCCTGAAAGCTTAATGTTTTGGACATGGTTCAGTTTAATCTACCTTCCATTGACGGTGATCAGTATCAGCTTTAATACGAGAACCTTGACAATCTTATCCAACATTAGTAAATGGTGTATATTCTGTGTGAGGCTGCTTAAGTCGCTCCAAATGTTTTTCAGTGCCTTATACCATGTGGGATTTATATACCTTGGCCCAACTACTAGTAGAAAAACTGATTTTGGGGGCCAAGTGGTATCTTTGAAATATCTTCAATTTTACCATTCATCATTTGTTACAGTTAGTCAGGTTACACCATCATAAAGTCTCCTGGCAACTAGGACTTACATAAACATTACAATACCGTTTTGTCAATTTCTATAACGCTCCCTCCTCCTTTGTCCACAAAAATCGAGAAGCCATTGTCAAAAACTGCTAACTTATCAATAAATCCTAAAACTAGCTCGTGGTATTGGATAGTGGAATTTCAGGCTACCTCAGGGACAAACTTCGTTGGAATATACAACTCCTTGGGGCTTCTTGGAACCAACGCCTCCACCAAGTCAAAGACCTGCTGCAGATTCTTCAACAGCACTACCAGTAGATGGCCTCTCGGAACTTCGCCTCTGGGAATGAAGGGCCTGAAGGCCTCCATGGGCCTCAAGGGTCCTCTGGTCCCATAGTGCCTACTCCTGGAAACCCTGACAACCACTGGAGAAGGGACGTTTTAGCCTCTTTAGCAGCCTTACGAGATCAAGTCTATAATGTGGCCCAAGTATGCAATCTCTGAGTGGAAGGAGTCCCCATTGACGCTAGGGTCTCTATTGAGGACCTAACAGATGAAATGGATAATCTTAGCATTTTCGCCAAGCTTGCCAATACTCACATTTCCCAGAATAAACAAGCTTGCCAAGGTTTTTCACCCACTTGAACATCTTAGAAAGCCAGCTTTTTCTTAAGCACACTGACATTCAAGCATTAAAAAGAGCAAGTTGCTCATAAGGCCTCCATCTCCTCTCTCAACTGAAAATGGGATGAACTCCAAGAGGAACTTAAGGGCTTAAGATGATGGTTGGATCTTCAGGCTCCCTGCAACTATGCAGAGACCAAAGTTTTCAATCCTGCCTTAATTCCTTGTGTTAATACCCTCTCCACTCCTCTTGTAACTAAATTTAAAGCTATTCTAAATTAAAATTTCACTTTCAGACAGGAAAGTATTGCCTCTTTCTTGTATGCATATGAGAGTTCCATGGAAGTGGCTACCAACTGGCAAAAAGTGAGCCATATCCACTCCTTCCTTAACAGTACCGTTGGGGATATTATAACTCCCAATATAAAAGAATGCCACACCTGGGAACAGGTCCGGACTGCCTTAGTCCAAAAACTAGGTAGAAACATATCCTAGCCAATCAAAGAAAAGAGTTCATGGGTATTTTCCTGAACAAAGGAGAAAGCCCTGTGGAGTTTTCCAGCTCTTTCTACGCCTAAGCGCAGCCCTTAGTAACAACAAATTGAATCGCTATGGGCAATGTCATACCCACTGTCATCTCTACGTTGGGGTCTTATCATGAGGTTCAGCATTACATGATCGGCCAAGAGAATGGTTTTACTTGCATTCAGGAAATTAAGGAAGCAATTAATGAGAGACCTTCATTGACTTTGCATCCTAATTCCACAGACTCTATATTTTTAAAAGCTCTTGGGTCCATGTTGTTGATAACAAGAAGAATCCTCAGCTTCAAGACAATTACTGCAATGGATTCCATCACAGTGACAAGACATGCTGAAACGACTTGGTGAGGAGGCAGGAAAAAGGGCTGTCAGCTTGGAAGATGAGGCGCTCCATGCTGACATCCCTATCACGCACTAAGAAGCATTAATGACCTCTAATGACCGGAAGATATTGTACCTGAAGAAGATGTTTTGGTACCCATTGATAATAAAGAACTTGATACTTCTTACTCTTCTTCTGATGATTTCCCTTGTTTCTCATGCTGCCTTACAATTTGGAAGTTTGTCTAACCGCATCAATGTTCAATTTCTTAAAGCCCCGGCTCTTGTCATTGTTGGCAGCAGTTATCCCATGAATGTTATTACTTCAAAACTGATAAAATGTATCACGGTCACTCCAGATTTGACACATTACATGAATTATGGCATGGGTGGACCCCAGTGTACATGATCTGTAGGGACCTATTATTCCTTACCTAAGTGATTTGGCAAGCTTTCTTTAGATATCCCCGCCATTAGATAACCCAAGCTATAACTTCTTCTTGAAACCCAGTTTCTCCAAGGCTAATATGCTGTAGTACATTATGATGACAGGCCTTTTTCCACTTGGCGTAACTTTCTGAGCAATTTATATGGCTAATAAAAAGTAAAAACTTAATTACTCGCCTTAGTTTTAATCTGATGTCATTGGATTCCCTGCCAGCTGCCCCAGTGTGGGCAGCGGCAAAACTCCCCCACTATTTTCCGTCCAATAGAAAAATGCGCTTGGATTGGCTCACCCAGTCATACCAAACCCTTAGGACAATTTGTTCCTTCCGAGGATCTCAACGCCCACCTCACTCAATCCCAAGCGTGCCCCACTGCCCTCTGGTGCTCCCTCAGAGCAATATGAATTTTAGCCTTAGGGTCAAATATGGGAAAAGTTTCCCATATTTGACCAAGCCATTATCAAAATGGCTCAGATGGTGATGACATCAGCCTGTTTTATTGACTTCCGCCCCTAAAAGGGGTATTTTAATCTCAGATTCACAAGTGAAGCCAATGACGCCACTGCGGCAATGGTGCCCCTGGTCTTCCAGGATACATCTCTCCCAACAACACGGACCCAGATCTCAGTGGACACCACCTTGGTGGTTCAGTTCGCTGGATTGCCTACCCACCTTCCCCCTGAGGTGCTTCACCAGGAGCTGATGGAAGGTTTGGCAGCCTATGGCTCCAACCCCATATTGCAATTTGTGGTCCCAAATGGGGCCACACGCCTCGCTGGGCCTTGGGCGTATGCCACAATCTGCCCTGAAATATACAAAATTGCCCCGTTAATTCCCCCTTGTGCTGCTATCCCCTCTGCCCCCAACCATTCATTCTGGGCCATGTTGAGGGCGGATGGACGATTTGTCCATCCTGTTTCAAGTTAGACCACTCAAAATGAAAGTGCCCATATCTAGCAGCTTCTGACAGTGCTGATAGTTCAGCTGATGGCCACCAATCTGCCGCCCACCCCACGCCAATTCTGGCATGGGGTACGATCCTACTTTCCCCTCCCCCAAAGCCTGTTGCTGCAGCTGCACCTGCAGCCATCAATCAGACTCCACCTTGTTCCAGTGCCACACATGATTCTTTAAAGCAAGTGCAGGATTGGGCCTCAGTTCAATCCCATGAAACACCCAAAAAATCAACCAATCCTCAACCATATGCCGATTCCCCAATCCAATTTTGCCAGAACCCAAGGGAGGTTTTAGATGAAATTAATGAATCAGGCAATACCATTAAAGAACCATTGCTGCAAGTCAACCGTTTCTGATATGCAAAATGGGATGCAGAATTCCCCTCCTTGATTATATTTTCCAAAACCAAATGCTGAATCATTCCACAGCGACCCCAGCTTTCAGAAGAAGCAGCTACCACACAAGATTGCTTTCCCCTCCACAAAGCTGCCGCTAAATCAGTGGCAGCACTCAGAGGAGGAATTCCACCTCCAGTTATCCCCAAAAGTCTTACTCCAAAAAGTAAGATTAATGTAAAACAACTACACAAAAATGTACTTGACGTTATCCATAACGTGGTAACTGTAGCACGGAATCCAAAAGCTATAAATTACCTGAACCAACAATGCAATGTTTGTTAAACTATCAGACGCCCACATTAAAGCTGAGAAAGATTTAGCCAAATATATTACTGCCATTTTTATGGTTGGCAATTACTCAGAAGTACCAATCATCAGTGATATCAAATCGCATACTGCTGATGCCCTGACGCCCTTACTATCTTCCTTGAAATGCACCCTACTTGGGGAAGAGATGACTGCTGCTGAAGATGAGCCCCCCAATCCCCATTCCCTTATGCCATGGAGGGATAAGTGGTCTCTGCTGCTTACCTGATTAGTTGTTTTTGTTCAGTGTGATTCATTCAATCGCTCATTTGGGCGTTTTGTTTGAATCAATTAGTTACGTTAATTTAGTTTAAGTTTTTAGTTTGGTAATGTCTGTCCCCTGATTGGCTTACCCCAGTTAAATAAAAAACATTATTATGGAGGATTTCTATCCTGTTAAGATATTTAATTCCCCTAACTTTTTAAAAACTCATGTGATTCCAAAGTGGATATCAAGGCTTGGGCTTGCCTATTAGAGAGTAAAAGCTGAATTGATTGAGTTGATTAAGTGAGGGGCTCTTGAATACGGTTGCCCTCACCTGCTTTTGAAGGCCATTAAGGCATGTCAATCTATCCACATAAGCTGACAACTATACCTCTAAAGTTTTTAAATCATTGTTGATACTTTGGTCCATGTAAACATCCACTGGATATCTGCTGGAGATCCTAGGTCTAGATAAATCGTCTGCCAAAGAGGTCCTAACCTGTCTGGAGATTCTAGATCCTGCCTATGCTGGATCCATATTGGTCTTTTTTTAACCTTATTGACAAACCTACGGTAGTGGGCCCTAATAGCCCCACTACATATGTTCACCTTCTACCAGTGGAAAATTGACAAATGATATCCGTAGCTTTGAAAGTCTGAGGGATTTTTGTTTGGAGACACCCCCAGCTGTGGCTTTAGTGGAAACCTGTATTGGAAAGGAGCTCACTGGGGAACAACAGCGCCTAAGTTTAAGATTTATTAGAGGAGTACTCAGACATTCTTTGGCCTTGACCTACAATTTCAGAAAGGTGAGTGGGGTTCTACATCATATGGAGACTGCGGACGCTCCCCCTTTCAGTCTTGACCTTACTAAAATAGTAAGGTTGAAGAAGCCCAGGTGGTGGTAGAAATTTATACAACTACTTGATGCTGGACTACTGGTGCCTTTACGGAGCCCTTATGAACCCCCTCCTATGGGTCCAAAAGAAGGATGGCAGTCATTGGGTGGTGATGGACTACCGCTGTTCAACTTCATCACCAAGAAAGGCAGTTACTATTTTCTCCAAATCGTTGACTTACTCCTCTTGCTTGCCGGGTCATGATATTTTCTGCAATGGATCTTGCTAGCAGATATTGGCAATTGGAGCTCGCCTCTAAAACTAAGCCAAGTGTGCACTCATAGATAATGGAGGCCTGTTAAAAACTATGAGGATGCTCAGGACCTTTTTAACGCACCGGCCACCTTCCAACGCGCCATGGATGGGATCCTAATGGACTTAAAGTTGTCATTAATCCTCATATACCTTGATGATATCACCATCCTCTCACAAACTTTCAATAGTCGTGTAGAGAACCTTTGGAAAGTCTTCAATAATCTTAGGAAGGCTTTGATAAAACTCAAACCCTTGAAGTGCTCATTCTTCCAGTCCAAAATGGAGTTACTCAGACATAAGGTCTCTAAAGATGGCATCCAGTCCATTCTGGACAAAGTCAACGCCATTTTAAAAATGGCGCGCACCCAGAGCCTGAGGGATATTCAGGTATTACTTGGCTGACAGGCTATTATTGTCAGTTCATCCCTCAGGTTGCGAACCTGGTTAAGCCCATCATAACTCCTACAGAAGATCATGCCTTTTGAGTGGCGTAAGAAACAAGAAAAGGCTTTTAATGCGTTGAGAACCACTCTTTTCACTAAAATCATTTTAGTACATCTTATTTTCAATCAACCTGTCTTTCTATTTTTTTTTAGTACTAGATGGTCCAACCTGTCTTTCTATTAATGGATGCAAGTGATTTTACTGTTGGGGCCATCCTAGCAAGCACAATGAAAATCAGGTCAATTACCCAGTAGCATTGTTGGGATTCGAGATAGAAATTGAATTGAATTCCCTTCTTCTAAATCAGGCCATGCCAAATCAGTCATCAAACCTACCTGAGCTAAATCTATTTCAGGATCATCCACCCTATTCCTGAGTCACGTGGGGCGGCATTTTAACCCATTCAGTCAGGTGAGCGACGCTATCCATTAAGTACATGAGGAGGCCATTCTGGAGGATTGGTAAAGATCCTGATTGGATGAGGCCCCAATGATCCCAAAGGCATTGAGTCCCAACACACCCTATAAATATCAAAGCCTTTTAGTTTAATAAAGTATTCAGTATTCTAAATCATTTTCCCATTTCCTCCTCAGCGCTCTTTCCAATTTTTCCAGCTTTGAGCCACTGTGAACCCCAGTGCCAGTCCAAAGAACTGCAGCGCTGACAGAAGTGGTGCTCACTACAGGGGGCTCCGAGCTGACCTAACTGAAGACATCAATCACAAAAATAAAAACCAATAGAAGCCCTGATGACCAAATGACTGGTCAATTGGGGCATTATACAATGGGTTAGTACCTCGCGGTATGCAACGCCACCCTCGCAGCTGGAAAGGCTAGAATTTCATGTCGCCTTTCAACTCTCGCTGCCCTCCCCAGATGGGAGCCAATACCAACTCCAGTATGAGCATATCAATTATGTCGTTCAACAATAAATAAATGACGTCTACTCCAAGGGCGCCTATTTCAGCCAATCCTGCGCCTACTCCATACCCTCCATGATGCGGGACCTCTACGCCTCATCTGTATTGCCAGCTGGGGAGCTTACCTTGGGGCCTGACTGCTACCTTCATAACTTTGTCCACCCCGCTATCCATCACCTCCTCCAGTTAGTCAGATTACACCATCAGGAGGTCTCCCAGCAACTAGGGCTCACCCAGAATTTACATTCCTACTTTATCAACTTCTATGACGCTGCCTCCTCCTTTGTGCATGACAATCACGAAGCTATTCTTGATAACTGACAATTAATCAATGAGATCCACAATCATATTGTAGTACTGGATAGTGGAATCTCTGGCTACCTCGAGGAGCAATTTTATCAAAACACTCAGCTATTTGAAGCGACATGGACCCAGCGTCTACAACAAGTCAAAGAACTGGTACAATCCCTACAGCAGCACTACCAAGAGCTGGCCTCTCATGACTACCCCCACGGGTGCTGGGCCAGAAGGGCCTAGGGGCTGAAGGCCCTGAGGGGCGTTTTGGGCCCACGGGCCCTTCAACCTCAGGTGAACCTGAAGACCCCTGGTGAAGGGATATAATGACCGCCCTGGCTGCCTTATGGGATCAAATCCAAAAGGTGGCATTGGGGTGCAAGCTCCAATTGGATGGTGTCCCCCTCAACCCCAGGGTCTCCATCGAAGCATTGTCAGATGAGATGGATAACCTCAGCGCCTTCACAAAGCTTACCGATGCTCATATCTCCCAGCTTGAACAAACTTTTCGTGGGTTTGAAACCTGGTTGATCACCATTGAAAACCAGCTCCATCTACAGAACACCGAGATTCAATCCTTAAAGGAGCAGGTTGCCAATAAGGCTTCTGCTTCCACCCTCAGCCAGAATTGGTACTAAATCCAAGAGGACTTAGAGGGCTTGCAGGGGCGGTTAGATCAGCGGGTTCCTTATGATTATGCAGAAATGGAGATCTCGGAGCTGATACCTATCCCAGGCATTAACAACCTTTCCACTCCCATTGTAGCTAACTATAAACCTAGTTTCAAGGAAAGGTTCACCCCCGGATGGGAAAGTATCGCCTCCTTTCTGTATGCCTATGAGAGTTGCATGGAGGAGGCCACCAATCAACAAAAGTTGAAGCATATCCCTTCCTGTCTAGACAGCACCGCCTGGGAAATTATGACTCCCCATTTGAAGGAGTGTAACACCTGGGAACAGGTCCACACCACCTTGATACAAGAGTTCAGCAGCAACCAAACCCTGGCCAACCAGAAGCAAGCGTTCATGGGCATATAACTGAACAAAGGAGAAAAACCTATGGAGTTTGCCAACCAGTTCTACGCCCAGGCACAACCTTTGGTCATGACAAACTGTATCACTCTGGACGACTCCATCACCGCTGTCATCTCTGCCTTGGGGTCCTATCCTGAGGTCCAAATGCACATGATCGGGCAGAAGAACGAGTTCACCTGTATCAGGGAGATTAAGGAGACCTCAACGAGATCCCTGCCTCAATCCTAAACTTTAAGGCCACGTCTACTGGCCCCTCTAACCGCCCTAGGGTCCATGTAGTCAAAAACCAGAAGAACCCACATCCTCGATGCACCTATTGCAGTGGCTTTAGGCATAGCGCTAAGACTTGCTGGAAACATCTTGCTGAAGAGGCGGGAAAAGGGCCGTCAGCATTAAGGACGAGGCGCTCCATGCTGACATGCCTGCCCAGCCTCAAGTATCCCCTGCGCATAAACCAGAAGCTATCATTTCTAAGGAATTAGTTGCGGTATCTGATGACAACAAAGACATTGATACTGCTTACTCTTCTTCTAATGATTCTCCATGTTCCTTATGTTACCGCCCCAGTTTGGAAGTTTGGTCACCCAAGTTGCCATCCAGGTCCACAAGATTCCAGTTTTCGCCATAGTTGACAGTGGCTCCCCCATGAACGTCATCTCTTCCAAGATGATGAAACGCATCAAGGTCACTCCCAATATGCCGCACTACATGGAGTATGGCACAGCTGGCCCCCAGTGCACCTGATCCGTAGGAGCCCATTCCTCTCTACTGATTCAGTTCGGAAATCTCACCTTAGATACCCCCGCCATTGCTCTGGACAACCCTAGCTATGACCTGCTCCTCGGGATTCAGTTCCTTCAAGACTATTCAGCGGTGCTCCACTATGATGGTGGTTTCCTCTCCCTTCTAAGACATCGAGTCCCTCTGGTTTTCAAAACTGCTCATGACTCTAGGGCTGAGGTCAAGGCCTGAGCCTGCCTACTGGAGACTGAAGGACAAATTGATTGGCTCAAGTATCACATCCGGGGCTCTTGAGTCTGACTACCCCCTCCTGCTGTTGATGGATTAGAGGAGATGCCGATCTACTTACCCTGGGCGACTACTGTACCCCCAAAATCCCAAGTCATTGTCGACACCCAGGTCCATATCAATATTCCCTCAGGGTATTTACTGGAAGTCTGAGGCCTAGATAACCCATCTCCCAAGGAAGTGCTGACCTGCCCCGAGATCCTTGATCCAGTATATGCTGGATCTATATCAGTGTTTCTAGCCACCTGACTGACAAACCAAAAGTTGTAGGTCCTAACCATCTCACCACTTACATCCACCTGTTACCAATAGGGGCTGTTGCTGACGTTTGAAGATTTGGGGACTTAAAGTACTTTGGCTTGGAGTCACCACCCTCAGTTAATTTGGTCAATGCTAATATTGGAAAGGACCTCTCTGACGAACAACGACTTAAGGTTCAGGAGCTCTTGGAGGAATACTTGGACCTATTCTCAACTTCAACATATGATTTTGGATGGAGGAATGGAGTCCTCCACCATGTAGAAACTGGGGACGCCCCCTTTTCAGTCCCGGCCTTACCAAAAGAGAAAGTTGAAGAGGCCCAGGTTATGGTAGAACTCAAACAGCTGCTTGACGCTGGACTCTTGGTCCCTTCACGTAGTCCTTGGGCCTCCCCTCTTCTGCTGGTCTGAAAGAAGTATGGCAAACACTGGGTGGTGATGGATTATCGATGACTCAACTCCATCACCAAGAAGGACAGCTATCCTTTGCCCTGGATTGACAATTCTCTCCATCTGCTTGTGGGTTCCTAGCACTTCTCAGCCATGGACCTCACCAGTGGGTATTGGCAGGTTGAGCTCGCCCATGAAGACTGAGCCAAGTGTTCTCTAATCGCCCACGAGGGTCTATTTGAGCCCATCAGGATGCCCCAAGGCCTCTGTAACGCCCCGGCCACGTTCCAGCATGCCATGGATGAGATCCTTGGGGACTTGAAGCTCTCATGTGTCTTCAACTACCTGGATGAAATTAACCTTTTTTTGCGAACTTTTAACGGACATGTTTAACATCTCAAGGATGTCTTTGAGCGTTTCAGGAAGGCCTTCATCAAGATCAAGATCTCAAAGTGCTCCTTTTTCTAGCCTGAGCTAGAGTTTCTAGGACACAAGGTCTCCAAGCGTGGCATCCAACCTATACCCAATAAAGTGATGCCATAGAAAAGATGTCACACCTAAAGCCTAGGAGATATTCAGGCCTTTCTAGGTATGGTGGGCAATTATTGTTAGTTCATCCCGCGGTTTACCATCCTAGCTGAGCAGTTGTTCTACCTCCTACAAAAGAATGTACCTTTAAAGTGGCGACCTGAGCAGGAACAGGCTTTCAACGCTTTACATATGGCCTTATGTACTAAACCTGTTCTAGTTCATCCTCGCTTCGACCAACCTTTCTTGTTGTTCACGAATGCAAGCAACGTCGCCATCAGAGCTATCCTGGCTCAGCACAATGAGGACCATATCAATCATCCCGTGGCTTATTTTAGTAATATGCTAAGTAAGGCTGAGTGGAACTACAGTGTCACCGAGAGGGAATGTCTAGCCATTCTCTTAGCCATCAAACATTTCTGGCCCTACTTCTACGGTACTCATTTTACCATTATTACAGACCACTCTTCCCTCTGGTGGCTGCAACAAATGAAAGACACTGATGGTCAGTTGGCCAGGTGGGCCCTACGACTGCAAAGCTACGATTTCACCATCATCCACTGCGCAGGTGCTATACACCAGAATGCTGACGGCCTCTCCAGGATGCCAGTATTAGCAGCTCTGATCCCGGAAAGATGATTGGCTCTATGACCTGATAGGACAGCCCAAACAATGGGAACTGGAAACTCCCGAAGTTCAGGCCAAACTCTGCCAAATGACTCAAGACACACAAATCAAGGATGGGCTACTCTATAAGAGAGTCAACAAGAAGTGGCTTCCCTACATCTGACCTTCCTCTTGAATTGACAGCATCCTTGAAGGCCATTCTACTGTGGGACACGGTGCAGTTAAGAAGACCCATGAGTGGCTGAAGTCACGCTACTACTGGGACCAAATGATAGAAACCATCAAGAGGTTCTGGAAGCTTGTATGACCTGCTGATCCCATGACTGGGCCAACCCTCAATATCAGCACTCAGTTGTTGCCCCGACCAAACCTTTCAATGTCATTAGTATTGATGTGGTGGGCCCCCTTCCTACTGGGCTGCACGGTCACAAGTATATTATCCTAGCAATAGACCACTTAACTAAGTGGGTCAAGGCAATCTCAGTCCCTGCAGCCACCGCTAAGGCTACTGCTTTATTTCTTGTTCGCTCTGTTTTCATCCAGCATGGGTGCCCCCAGACCTTGCTTTCGGACATTGGGTTGAATTTCACCTCCCAGGTAGTATAAGAACTAACTTCGCTTTTTGGCACCACCCAGAGTTTCGCTGCCCCCTACCACCCTTCTACTAATGGGGTGGTAGAACATGCTAATGGAACTCTCGTTTCCATCCTACAGAAGTTGGCTGCCCAGATCTTGCCCGTTGGAACCATTATTTGCCCAGCGCCTTGCTTGCCTACTGGGTAAGCTATCACCGCGTCATCAAGGTGTCCCCATTCAAAGCCTTGTATGGGCGGGCACCTCGGCTACCCAGTAGTGTTTAGCCCCTGCTCAAAGCCTCCAACCCCAAGAACTCTGATTTAAATATGAGGGCTCTAGCCGATGAAATTATCTGGCTCCAAGCCCAAGCCACTCAAGGCATTATCACCACCACTGGAAGAGAGACATCCTGATCAAATCTCGGATGACCCTCCTTACTAGATTTTTAACTAGGTGACCTCATTCTCTTTTATCATCATTGACCTGGAGGCTGACAGAATGAGCTCGATGTACTGTGGTCTGGACCCTACAAAATCATACATGAGGTGAAGTCTGAGTACTCCATTGCTGACATCAATTAAGGGACGGTTGTAAATCGGGTGCATGGTCAGTTCCTCCATCCATATACCCCCTCCAGCAGGATCTTGAGGGGGGCCTTGTCAGGATTCGAGATAGAAATCAAATCAAATTCCCTTCTTCCAAATCAGGCTATGCCAAATTGGTCGTCAAACCTACCTGAGCTAAATCTATTTCAGGATCATCCTCCCCTATTCCTGAGTCACGTGGGGCGGCATTTCCACCCATTCAGTCAGGTGAGCGACGTTATCAATTAAGGACGCCCATGAGGAGGCCATTCTGGAAGATCAATAAAGATCCTGATTGGATGAGGCTTTAATGATCCTAAAGGCACCAAGTCCTAACACACCCTATAAATATCAAAGCCTTTTAGTTTAATAAAATATTCGGTATTCTAACTCATTTTCCCATTTCCTCCTCGGCGGACTTTCCAATTTTTCCAGCTTTGAGCCACTGTGAACCTTTAGTGCCAGTCCGAAGAACTGCAGCGCCAACAATCATATTTCAAGAAGGCCTTGATCAAGGCAGAATGGAACTATAGTATCACTTAACAAAGATACCTGGCTGTCTTGTTAGTGATCAAGCATTTTTGGCCCTATCTCTATGGCACCCACTTCAACATCATCATTGAACATTCCTCACTTTGATGGCTTCAGCAAATGAAGAGCCCAGATGGTGATTATCCAGATGGGTCCTAAGGCTACAGAGCTACGATTTGACTATTATCCATTGCGCAGAAGAAAAACACCATAATGCTGATGGTCTCTATAGAATGCTGGTACTGGATGCCTTGATTTTAAGGAAGACTGACTGTATGATCTAATCAGCCAACCAGAAGGCTAAAGTTGGAGACTCCCAAGCTCCAAGCCAGCTCCAGAGGGTGACCTGAGATACATGGATCAAGTATGGAATGTTATATAAAAGGGAAAATAAAAGTGGCTTCCTCACATCTGCCCTTCTTCATAAATTGATGTTTTTTCAGAGGGTCATATGACTGTGGGACACAGGGCATTAAAGAAGACTCATGAGTGGCTAAAGACACAATGTTACTGGGACCAAATGGAAAAACATTCAAGAGGTTTTGGAAGCTTGTATGACTTGCTGATCCCAAGATTGGGACATTCCCCAATATCAGCACTTGGTCATTGCCATGATGGGCCCTCAATGTTGTTAGCATTGATGTAGTAGACCCTCTCCCCACCAGGCTGCAAGGCCATAATATCCTCCTATTTGTGGATCATTTGATCAAATAGGTGGAAGCAACTTTAATTCCCACTTCCACTGCAAAGGCCAAGGCTTTCTTCCTTATTCAATTTGTTTTTACCCAGCATAGATGCCCACAAATGTACTTTCAGACAATGAAGTAAATTCACCTCGCAGGTAATCCAAGAACTTAATTTGTTTTTGGTACTAACCAAAGTTTCACCGCCTCTTACAACCCATCAACCAATGGGGTAGTGGAAAATGGTAACAAAAAATTTTAACTCTATTTTTTGGCAGATGACCTCCTCCAATTCTGCTCTCTGGCTTTATTACCTAACCAGCGCTTTGCTTTTAAGAGTTAAGTTATTATTAAATATCAGGATCTTTTTATAGCTATATATGGGCGTTCTCTCCAATTACTAAGTAGCATTCAGTCATTTCTTAATACCTCTGCACCTGAGAACTCTGATTTAACTATGAGGGCTTACTATGAAATTTTCTGACTTTAAGCCCTAGCTATGCAAGGAAAGGTCACACCACAGAAAGGGAGACATCCCAATGCAATTTTGCTGACTCTCTTTACTAATTTTTCAATTGGGTAACCTCATTTTAACTTATCACCACTAACCCGGAGGCAACAGAACAAGCTTGACGCTCTTTGGTCCAGACCTTATAAGGTGATTCATAAGACGTTTTTGGAGTACTTCATTGCCTACATCAACCAGGGATAGTGGTAAATCAAGTACATGACTGATTTGTTTGGACCTATACCCCCTCTGACAGGATCTTGAGGGGTGAATTATCAAGATTTGAGATTATGAGTGAGTCAAAATCCCTCCTCTTGAATCAAGCCCAATATACCGACTCTCAAACCAGCGCAAATGGAACCTTACACTGAAGGCTTTAATACTAGATTTGATCAGGAAGCACCATGTGCACGAGAATCATTAGGAAAAACTTCAGGAATCCCTTCCCCACTTCTTAAATCTTGAGAGATGCGGTCCCCACCTCTGCAGTCATGAGACAATTTATATTAATGAGGGTGCCTGTTGAGTAGTTGACTGGACCCAATTGACAGATAGTGACAAGAATATAATAATGTTAACATGCTTAATCTATTATGGATTATATCAAAGATATCAGTGATTATGGATCAGGAATATCCTACACTTATGAGAAGCTTGGGATCTGCGGCCTAGCAATTCCACTTAATAATATTTGACTATGATGACATGGACCCAAAGCTTTGTTGGTTAAGTCAGACTTGATAATAATAGTTGAACAGATGACTCAGCATGTGGGCTTTGTTGGTCTATGTTAAAATAGCTTTTAATGTTGATCAAGTTTTTGATCAAATTAATTATTATTTAGTGGTATAAATCGCCTTTGTATGTGCTGCCAATTTCTTGAGAGGAGCATTGGTTCAGCTAATTGCAGACACGTCAGAAATTCTGTCTTGAGATATTATGAGTTTGATACTGACCCTGAGGCCATGTAAGATGTCCCAAGTCGAAAAAACTGTGTACCCTCAGACAAACTTATTAAGTTTTTCTCTGTCTAAGTGCCATTGAAAATGAGGCGTCATGGGTAAGATTTGGTGAACATCAAACCCTATAAATTATCTCCATGTGGATCCTAATTGTTTATAATCGAATACTACCACAAGTTCATAGTTTAATCTACAAACTTTTTGTATTTCATACTTTTACGCTGTATTAAGTCAAGAATTTATTTGGGGTCAGAAGGATCAGGGAAGAGAGTTATTGTCCAAGTAATGACAGAAGAATAAAGCTTCAAATTGTCATTCCAAGGAGTTAATATCTTGACTATTGTCAACGTCTGGTCTATTGTCTCCATACAATAGATGCGCAAAACTCCAAACTACCATAGAATAAGATATTTCATATTAAGTAGGCCAAAACTCAACAGTGCAAACCAAGCGGTCAATCTGGAAGGCAGTGAAAGGTCCTGATTGTATGGCGCCACGAAGGTCCTTGATGCACCATGTCCCTACAAGCCCTATGGGTATTGACGCTTTCTAATTCAGTAAATTAGTCTATACTAGCCCCATCTTTTCGTTTTTGAAAACTCGACTAATTTACAGCTTTAAGACCATTTTTGAGATTTGGCATCAGTCAAAATAATTGTTATGCCACGAATCATAGCATTCATTACCTGCTGACGTTCTGATAACCAAGCAAGTTTCTCTCAATCACCAATACATTAATGTTTTCAAAAACATATGCTAGTAATCTCATTTCTGCTAGCGTCTCATAACAAGGATCTCTTTAATTTCATCAGTCAGAATTAGATGAGCAAATGCAATAACATTGGTTCTTCTCCACCTTCTTTGGTTTTTTGGTCAGATTGGCTGGTAGTACTCATATTTTTCTGTGGCCTGGCATTATAATCCC
Source organism: Massospora cicadina (assembly GCA_022478985.1). NCBI lineage: Eukaryota > Fungi > Entomophthoromycota > Entomophthoromycetes > Entomophthorales > Entomophthoraceae > Massospora > Massospora cicadina. Next base: position 6,964 of record JAKSZP010015825.1, on the reverse strand, counting down.
AGCGCTACCCAAAGCTTTAATCACAATCTACTCCATGGGGCAATGACTTATCCAAACATATGTTCCAAGCTTTATAGCTTTAACCCTATGTTAACTATTTATTTGCATTCTCAGCATAATGGTATTTATCATTATCATCCTCAACAGTATCCCACAGTTTCTTAGATCTCCTTAGGAAAATCCATGATTAACTTCCAACCAACTTGTATTGGATGGAAATTGTGCCATTGTTGTAAATTAGATTTACAAAATTATTCTTCTTCATCAGCATAGTTTCTCCATATCTACTAATATACCAAAGGCAGTGTTTTCCCCAAGATTGTTGATATTATCCTCAACATAACATTTGACACCTTAATTTTTCAAAAATCTGTCTTGTGAGTTGTTATAATTTTAATTTACCAATACTACGTCAGGATCTTAATCACCATCAATCCAACTAAAGTGGTAGTGCATTTTATTCTCCCCAAAATATTGTGGTATCTGGTAAGTTGGTTCTACATTCTTTCCCATGGTCCTAATCTGAAAAAATCTTTTTTTGCTTCACCAACTTGGTCAAAACAATATTAATGGGCACACCAATATTGATTATTGCCCTTACTCTTACTCAATTGACTATAATGTCCACATAAATACACTCAGAGTATTGTAATAAAGTGTTTACTGAGTGAATCACGGCATTATTTATTTGATATACTTAAATTTATTGCGGGGAAGGCCGACCATGGGATGGACTTCCAAATATGACTCAGTACAGATAAACTTAGTACCGGGGGAGGCACCCCAGAGAAGCAATGCTATCTCTTGTTGCCAGCGGGAACGCCACTTATGGGGAGGGGAGGGAACGTGTGAAGGGGCCATAGCCACTATTGAGCACGTGTGGAGGAAGGGGTCTGATTTGATGAACCAGACTGGGAACCAGGAGGAGACCAGCTGTCAGTGACGCGGTGGGAGGTATCCAAACATCCACGCTTGAAAGTGGTCCATCAAATGAGACCGGAATCTGTGGACAGTTTCTGGGAGGGTGGGGGTGGAGCCTGCAATGGCATCTAAGACAATCGTGTGGATGGTCCACATGGCGATTGCAACCACCAGAGCACGGAGGGAGGGTGGAAGGGAGGAGGCCATTGGTAGAGCAAACATATCTCTTGACAGACTGAAGGGATGCGTTTGATCCTGGCCCAGCAGACGTTGAACTTCGCGCCATATCACTTTAGAGATGGGGCACTTCTCCAGGCGGTGGAACAGCGTTCCATACTGGCCGTACACGACACAGGATGAGTGTAAAGCGTTAGAGCGCTCAGCTGTATGATACACCCGCCTCAGGCAGTGCCACACATGGGAGCGGACTTGAGGCCGCAACAGAGGGTGATGTACATATTTCCAGATTGTTTTTTGGGTCTCAATGGAATAAGGGATGTCCATCATGTCCAGGTAGTCCACCCTGGATAGGACTTGGGGCCGAATGGGGATCACGCCATCATGGATGGGTAGCCCTTGTACCTCTTGTGTGAACTGAGGAGAGGGGCGGCCTCTTTGGGTTGTATGTCCGCTAATACGAATTCTCCACTCTGCGCTCCACATGGAGAGTATTATTCGTTTGTATTGGGTTTTTGTCCCGTGAGGACCTGTGGCCGATGTGTGTGATGCGAGGTATTTCATCAGGGAGTGGGGGTTTGATGGATTGTTGAGGCCCAAGGCTCGGGAGAAGTTGGAGTGGGCTGCATGGGACCAGTGTTGGGATGGGAGTGTAGGAGCGGTGATGGCCGCGATCCAGGTGCCCAGGATCTTGGCAGCATGGGCTTTGAAGTCAAGCAGGCATATGCCACCATGATGATGAGGGCCAAACATGACCTCTAGCCGCACTGGTGGAGGGCGGCCTGACCAAAGCCATCCTTGCAGTAAAGCATACAAGGATTTGAAGAAGCTTGGGGAGAAGGGGATGGCGTGGGCTCCAAACCAGACTTTGGATAGGAGCATAGAGTGGGCTAAAACAACCCTGCCAGTAAGGGAAGTAGGGTGGGCTCTGAGAGAGGCGATTCGCTTTGTCATGTTGTCCAGAATACGGCACTCCATTACTGCTGATGCATATCCGCCTGCCTCCATCCACACGCCCAGATGGCGCACCGGTCCTGTGGTAGGACGTGGCATGAAGGGGAGCACCAGTGGAGCGGTGTGTGTTGAGTTAGTAAGGCGTGGATGTGGGCGAGCAGATGGGCTGGGTTGGGAACTAATTGCTGGGGCCAGCAGTTCTGAAACTGACCAAGGAGGATGATTTCGGTTTTGGAGGCGTTCAGTGCCACGTTGCTTACCCATGAATATTCCTGTATGAGAGCTTCAAGCACGCGTGCATCTTGATTCTTAGACACCCCAACCACACAATCATCTGCGAATGCCAATATATTGACTGGGGCATGGCCTAGCACATGGACCCCAGTGAGTTGGGCATTCACATTTCGCAGTAGTGGGTCAAGGCTGAAGTTGTATAAGAGTGGGCTGAGGGGGTCCCCCTTGTCACAAGCCCCTTTGAGGGCGGACTACTTCTGTTAGGAAGCCAGGGCCACGCACTGCCATTGTTGCAGATTCCATGAGCAGCATCACACAGTTGATGAAGCGAGGGGGTAGGCGAAATTGATGGAGGCAGGCCCTTAGGTATTCCCAGTTTACTCTATCATAGGCCTTTTGTTGGTCCAAGGATACAAGTGCCCCAGAGGCTGTGGACTGACATACATTAGCCACAGAGTGCACATTATCCCAAATCAACCTTCTGGGGATAAAACTGAATTGTTCTGGGGAGATGGTGGCAGGTGCTACATATCCTAATTGGTTAGCCATAATTTTTGTTAAAATTTTGGTGTCTGTGTTTGTTAGAGAAATGGGGCGCCAGTTGGCTAAGTCAAGCTTATCCCCTTTCTTGAAGAGTGTGACAGTAAAGGCCTCATGTCCTCCTGGTAGGATGCGCATTTCCAACAGGCTTTGGTTAAGTGAGGCAAGCAGAACTGGGGATATATATTTGAAATATTTTTTGTAGAACTCATATGGAATGACATCTGGGCCTGGGCATTTTCAGTTTGGCGCACTGCGAATGGCTGTCCATAATTTGTTCAGAGTAATTAAATTCATAATTTCCGAGTATCAGAAAATAGCAGATATGAGCACGGTTGAGAAATTCTGCCACTTTGGCCAGCTGAATTAGTTTGGCTCAGTACAACTTGGAGTAATATTTTTGCATTTCAATTGCTACTTTGGCCAGTGTATCCACAATAGAATTATCCAATCTTCGCATCTGTGTGCAGGCCACGCTCTGGCATGGTGCAAAAAATTTTTTTATAGAAATATGCGGTGCTCTTGTCACCTTTTGTGATGCATGTGGCCCTATATTGAACACAAACCCGATGTTTGTGTTGCCTTTCAAGTGCGTTAAGGTGGGTGGCTGCCTCCGCCCACTTCTGGCCCCATGCAGGGCTGTATCCTGTAGCTGGAATGTTGGACTCCAAGTGTGCCAATTCTTCCAGAGCACGCGAGATAACTGCCAATGTGGCTTGTGAGCGTCTGGAGGAGAGATGGCGAGAGTGGTGGATGGTGTCCTCTTTGAAAGTTGCCCATGTGGAAATGGGGTCCGCACAAAATGGTGCAACAAACTTTTTTGCCAAAGTTGCCTCTTCCACCCACATGGAAAATCCTGGTGACGCGAGCTTGGGGGGGCGGATTTTGCACCAATGTGGGGCCTTAGCAACTGTGACAGGTAGGTGGTAGGTTATCAAGACCAGTTGATGGTCGGAGAATTCCATTTTTGTTGTTTTGAAGTGGGAGATGTGGGGTTGGAATTTCGCCGGTGTTAGAATAAGGTTGATGCGGGTCATGGACCTTAATTGGCTGTTGTGGACGTGGGGATGCATCATGTTTTTGAGCAGCGGGGCATGTCACAGCAGCACATCCATTAACCCAAGGGTGGCCTTTAGAACGCGTAGATCTACATGACCCTGTGGGGCGTGGGGTGAGGGAGGCCACCAGTCCATTGGTGAGGTTAGCCAACAGTTCATGTCGCCGACTAGGAAAGAATCAGGGGGTAGCGGGAGTGATTTGACCCATGAGAAAAAATCCTGACGCTCGTGTGCACTATTTGGGGCATAGATATTGACAATTGCATGCGCAACGTCAGCCCATGAGAAGGTGACGACGAGCACTCAGCCATTTAGGAATGTTTCTGAGGATACAAACTTGAAAAAATTATTTTTCTGAATTAGCACCCCACAGTGCTTCAACCAAAAGGATAGGGATGGGAGGTGCATTGTTTTCCAAGTTTCCTCGGAACCTCATGGACAGTGGGACTCCTGGATGGCCAGGATATCCACGGGTAAATTGTGTTGTAAAAACTCAGTTTCCTAGCCCAGGATGGGGAGGCCTTAAGTCCAGCGATATTCAATGTCCCTAAAGTGAAGGTTTCCCCCGTCGCACCTTAGGTGCGAGGGGGTGGGCCCCCAGGCCCACCAGCCTCTTCTAGGTCCCCACGGGCTTTTACAGCAGTGCAGGTGTTAGCAGCAACGCTATCAGAGTTTTTGTTGATTTTTGCAGAAAGAGTTGCATTGGCTTTGGCCTTCGCTTTTTGTTTTCCCAACGTTGTACAAATTTTTTGCGGTGCAGATGAGTTCAGTGCACCATTGAGTGGGTCAAAAAAAATTTTTCAGTTGGGATAGGTAGCAAAAGTCAGTTTCAACTGGAGCTTGGGTGCAACAATTGGGTGAGATCGAGTCTCCCATTGAATCCTTGGATTGAGTAGCCCACTTGGCATGGGCTTCCCAATCTGATTGGTTGATGGATTCCCGAGTTGCTTCCACTGCAAAGGTTTCCATGTCCTCCTGGCGTTGTGAGTATGGGATAGTGGTGGTGGCCTTGGCCATTTCCTTGGCCGCGGCCCTATGGGCCTGCTTGGCCTTCTTCCGTTCTTGCGGGGAGATAGGCTTTACCAATAGGTAGCAGCCTTGTGCTCCCCATGGGAAAGCCTCCTTGGTGCTTGCAGTTGGTTCGTAGTGCGCCTCTCCATTGGCCATGGCCGCCGAGGGGTGCTCTTGGAATGTGACGCCCTCCTTGATGGGGCATGCATGCGCCTTATGGCTGAACGCATCACAGTGGATGCAAATGGGGGGCGCGCTGTCCACGGTCACCCAGAATGGGTGGGTGGTATGCCCTGTGATATCAATAAAAGTGGAGTGCGGGATCTGGGTTAGGTCCTTCATGATCTCCTCAGTTGGGGTCAGAATTGCAATGGCTTTGCCAGTGCATAGGTGTGGCATCAGCATGAAGCGTTGCATTTTGAAAGATTGTATTTTGCCATATATGGCGAGACCATCTTTCAGGTGCTGTTCCAAAATGTAATGTTTTACCGTAGTAGGCAAAAAGTCAAACGTGAGGAAAATTTGGTTTGATTTTTTCCATCTGGTGCATTTGGTTTTGATGACCCATTGCCCTTCAGGGAGGTCACCACTATGCGCACTGCTGCAGCCTTGTCTGCTGCTTTTTTGCTTTTGAAACCTAGGTCCAGCCAACCGCGTGACATGGAGTGAGGTGCAACATACACCGCAGTTGGGAAAATTTTGTGTACATCTTCACAAAATTTTCCCATAAGGCTGTTTTTTGAATGTCCAGATACATGAGGACTCCAAATTCCACCGACAAAAGTGGTTGGGAGTGTGGCGTGTTGATGTACTGGTTGCATCGTGCTTGCCATGCAAGTATCTCCAGGGAAATCGTGACCGCCAGTTTTTAAGATTTTTGTCTATTCTGCCAGATTCTCTGGGGCGTTTTCGAATGTTGGAGGCCGCGGGCCTTCCACCTGCTCCTCATACCTTGCTTGCCCAACTGCTCCCTGACATGGGCGCAGACTAATCTCCTCTGTGAGATTATCAAACTAGATTTAGTCTTGAATTGAATAGGTTGCAAAAGTGTTTGCAACGAGAAAGAAAAGCTATTATCTATTTAATATAGATTATGAATTAATTGTGCGGACAAATCAGATAAAGGATTCCTTGATTATGATAACAGGAAGAGAGATGTCTTCTTTGTCAAATTTTGTCTTGAGTAGATATTCCATGATTTTGGTAGCTCTAATCTTATCTGCCACCTGACAGGCATATGGCTGAGCAACTTTTTTCATGATTTTAAGGTTAATCTTTGTTGTAATTTGCCTGAATTTACATCTTCCTAGGTTTGAGAATCTGCTTGTTCACTAGGGGATAGGCCATAATAGCAAATAAATTGATATCTGTTGATTTCGATATCAGTTTAATAATATTAGCAGATTTTTGGGGTAATTCGCCAGGCTCAAATCCACTGGGGTGATCCATGTAAATGCCAAAGAGCTTGTCATGCAGAGTTTCCAATGAAATTGAGTCATCTGATAGTTGATCGTTAATTAACTATTAGATGTAAAGATTAGACTTGTCAGGTTTCATCACTTTCAGATTGGGATTTTATTTAATAGTTGTGAGGTGAGTGATGCCACCTGCAACTAGTGAATCAACCTGTTGGTTTTCAACCTGCTATAATGGGTAAAGAGTCCCATTACCTAAGCAGGTCACTAGCCAAATGTGGTTGGTTTGCTGTTATTGAGAAAAACGATAGGGACACGTTTTCTTGCTCCTTCCATTTTTAGGTCTCTGGTATGTCTGAGTGAAGAATCCTTAGCCCAATGAGGAAGACCGTTGCCATAAGAGATCTTGAAGGGAATCTAACAGAAACGGCTGCCTTTTCCTTACTGAGGCGCCAACAGAGTGTTGGGCGCCAAATTCCCCTATAAATTCCCTAGTTTTTATAATAAAAGAGATCAAATTAAAATACAGTTTAATATTAAGTTCTATTTATCTTCAGTTTATTATTGTTGTAGTACAATAATTGTTGACTCTTTTTTGTGATAAAGAGTAAAAAATGGATACCTTAGAAGAGAAGCAGACCCTTGAAATAGACC